>OX101723.1:12523931-12946627 GCA_944452665.1 Stenoptilia bipunctidactyla | reverse complement strand
ACCTCCACATGGCACCCGTCGTGCCGAAGATCTACAAGAGGTACGTTGACGATACATATACAATCTTACCTCAACATAAAGTAACTGCTTTTCTAAATCATTTTAATTCCCTTAATTCTAAAATACAATTCACTTTGGAATTAGAACAAGATTATAAGTTAGCCTTTCTTGATGTTTTAATTAAAAGAAATCCAAATGGCACACTCAGTCACACAGTTTATAGGAAACCCACCCATACTGACCGCTATTTAAATGGGAAGTCCCACCACCACCCGAGCCAGTTACTCGCCGTAGACTCCTCTTTGTGTCAGAGAGCACATGGAATCTGCGATCCACAGCACATTGATGATGAACTGAAAACATGTTGTCAAGGTGCTTTGTGAAAACGGCGTCAAACCACCTCGTCGCCGCCGCAGTGACCACGTGAAGCCGCAGACAGTCGAACGCAAACCTGCATTTTTACCTTTTGTAAAGGGTGTCACAGATAAAATCTCAAACATTCTTAGGCGCGCTTCAATAAAAACAATATTTAAACCTAATTCAAAAATAAGTCAACATCTTCGCTCAGTTAAATGCAGCATCCCTTTACAAGACCCAGGTGTTTACAAGATTGACTGCGGCTGTGGGCTTTCCTACATTGGTTAAACCAAAAGAAACGTATCAACCCGCGTAAAAGAACACATAGCTGATATTAAAAATCGAAGAGCTTCAAAGTCTGCAGTTTGTGAGCATTCCATGGACAAGCCCAACCACTACTTAAGGTTTGACTCTGTGAAAATTTTATCTAGAGAGAAGCATTACATTCCTAGAATGATCAGAGAAGCGATTGAAATTAAAAAACACCCTAATTTCAATAGAGAAGATGGTTGGAAACTATCACCGACATGGGACCCTATCCTGAAAAATATTAAATCTAACATCCAGCAAGCTGCACGACCTGAAACTCAAGATACTGTCAGCTCGTTTTGTGTCAATCCAGAACGCTACGCTCGAAGACTGAGAAACAGATGGAGATGATGATGTATAACGTTTTCAATCCATCAATCCGACGCTTGACACCTCAGTCGCTCGTGACCACGGGGTCTGCAAAGACACCGAAACGTCGAGTCAAAATTTAAAATGTAAATATACGCGATAAATCCGGTTGAAATGTGTTTTATTTAATAGTATGAATCGCGAAAACTTAAGACAATATTAAATATGATGGTTCCTGTAATTTATTTATTCAGTTCTAAGTAAAAAAATAATTGTATCTCTTTTTAAGTGAACTGCACCTTGTTTGGATGAGAAATAAAGTTCCTTAAGCCCAAAAGTGTGATTTATTTATTTAACTATCGCACCTTAGGTAGCAGAAGATAAAAAAGTAATTTCCGTTTTCTTAAAAAAATGAAGAAATACAATTAATTAAATGGTAACCCGAATTACACAAACGTCATTCAAGAAAAAATATTGCTCCAAAAAGTTTTACCTATTTACAAAAGTCTTTGGGTATAAAAAAATTTTAAAACCCCCCGACACAAAAAAAGACCTTAAAAACTAACAAATAATATTTTAAACCTATTCTAATTATTATGGTCCCATATATAATTGACTGTAAGACTTGTACTTTAAAATATATTTTTTTCCGAGCGTCGTCGCCGCGTCGGGGACTGCTCAAGTATATAAAGTATTAAGCCAACAACAGCTAATTTATTATTACATTTAGGTATGAGCGATCTTAAGTTTCATGCATAGTCTACGCTCTACGTAATGCCGCGACGCGGCGAGCTCGGTGTGCGGCTTGCGGCGCGGGGGTGGGCGTCACCAAGTGCGGCGATCCGAACGGGCAGACACGTGAGGGCAGACGACGTTGACGGTTGTGTCGATTTTACGAATTTTTCGGAGTGAATTCTTTTGATGCAATCTGCAACTGACAACTGTTTTTCTCACTTAGCGGACCCCGACGCGGCGACGACGCTCAGAAAATAAAAATATTTTAAAGTACAAGTCTTACAGTCAATTATACAGGGTCTTCTTTATGAAGATCAATATATTTTAAGAGAAGGTTAAGAATGATGTATGGGTTCAATTTATGAAAAAAATAAAAATATAGGTACATATAACTATATTTTTTTTTATTGAAATTTTCAAATCTTTTAAGTGACCGAATTTAAGTTTACTCTGTTATTTACGACAACCTTGCAAGAAATAAAACAAACCAATCTATTTATTTTAAGAAAATAACTTCACTAAAACAAAGATCTTACGCGACCTACCTATCCACGCGAGCAAAGGTCGATGCCTCGCGCGCCCGGGCGATGCGTGACCTACTTAGCTTGATGTATGACGTAACAATCAGCTGTTGTAATATCATACTTATTTCTTATAAAAGTTGATTCTAATTTCCCATCACACTTCAACTGTCAATTTAACGTTCAACTAATTGTAAATACCGTTTTAGTAATGTTGACTTCTTTGATAATGTTTAAATTAGAAATAAATTTAAAAAAAGCTTTCGTGCTTGAGCTGTTTGTCTTAACGAATAAATGTATTTTACAATCAATTGAATGTTTAAATGGAATCACCTTATTATCAACTATTATTATTTACAGTTTATGTACAAAAATAACTTACATATTGCTTCCTGTCAATGATGTTAGGTACACAGCACACGAATACACATACACAAGCACTTTATAGTAACTGCTGCACTGCACATGACTACTTATTTGCGATACACAAAGTCTTGTTCGTTTAATAACATTGGCAGCACACAACATTGGGGCACGTGGAGTAAATGTGCCATAATCACGATGGCGTTGCACAGCTCCTAGAATTGTTCGGAGGGCGGGACGCCTTCCATGTCTCTGCTCGTACGTGTCACGAGCTCGTGACAGGTTCTCACTCGCAGCACTAGCACAAAGCCATTTGAAGATATTCTTGGTTCGTGTACGCGAAATTAGGCATTTTGATAATTATTAATTTACGCGCGCGTATCATTAGACAGACTTTTACAGACTGGCGAGCGCTCGCCGAGCGGTGAGCGGGTCGCGCGAGTTTGGCTCAAACAAAGTCGCCGCCGCCGCGCCGCGCCGGCAAGCCAACAGTGTGTTGTCGGCGCGGGCGGCTCGCTTGACTTTCGGTGTCGATAGTGCCGTCAGAGAATACCTACATACCTATGCCTAGTGCGATTTTTCTCTGTGTGTGTGAGTGAGTTTCGCGTAGTATAAGTTATTGTTTGGTTATGTATAACGTATTTCTTAATATAAATAGTTAAATAGACACACTTTTATTTCTTGCTTTAGTCGTAAATAACAGATTAAACTAAAATGTTGTTAACTTATGAGAATTATAAAATATTTATGAAAGAATTTTTTTTTGTTAATTGTAACAAAAAAAAAAATCTTTCATAAATTGAATCCATACATCATTCTTAACCTTCTCTTAAAATATATTGATCTTCATAAAGAAGACCCTATATATGGGACCATAATAATTAGAATAGGTTTAAAATATTATTTGTTAGTTTTTAAGGACTTTTTTTGTGTCGGGGGGTTTTTAAAATTTTTAATTTTACTTTTATTTTGTACTTTTTAAAGTAGGTTTTAATATTAGGAAGGTATTTAAAGTAATTAGTTAGTTGAGTTAGTAACTTAGTTAGGTATTAGATAGTCGCGTTAAGAGCCTGCAAGGTGTGGTTATTATTGAACTGGACCAGAGAAAGCTCTTCAATAATCCACATGACAAATCAGCTTTAGCAGAATTGACAAGACTAAGAAATTACAATACAAAAACTTAAGGCTCAATTCCCATTGCGGCAGAGTTGAAGCAACGCAACGCATCATTTCACACATTGGAAGTGGTGTAGAATTCCGAATCCTGTGCCGAAGATCTACAAGAGGTACGTTGACGATACATATACAATCTTACCTCAACATAAAGTAACTGCTTTTCTAAATCATTTTAATTCCCTTAATTCTAAAATACAATTCACTTTGGAATTAGAACAAGATTATAAGTTAGCCTTTCTTGATGTTTTAATTAAAAGAAATCCAAATGGCACACTCAGTCACACAGTTTATAGGAAACCCACCCATACTGACCGCTATTTAAATGGGAAGTCCCACCACCACCCGAGCCAGTTACTCGCCGTAGACTCCTCTTTGTGTCAGAGAGCACATGGAATCTGCGATCCACAGCACATTGATGATGAACTGAAACATGTTGTCAAGGTGCTTTGTGAAAACGGCGTCAAACCACCTCGTCGCCGCCGCAGTGACCACGTGAAGCCGCAGACAGTCGAACGCAAACCTGCATTTTTACCTTTTGTAAAGGGTGTCACAGATAAAATCTCAAACATTCTTAGGCGCGCTTCAATAAAAACAATATTTAAACCTAATTCAAAAATAAGTCAACATCTTCGCTCAGTTAAATGCAGCATCCCTTTACAAGACCCAGGTGTTTACAAGATTGACTGCGGCTGTGGGCTTTCCTACATTGGTTAAACCAAAAGAAACGTATCAACCCGCGTAAAAGAACACATAGCTGATATTAAAAATCGAAGAGCTTCAAAGTCTGCAGTTTGTGAGCATTCCATGGACAAGCCCAACCACTACTTAAGGTTTGACTCTGTGAAAATTTTATCTAGAGAGAAGCATTACATTCCTAGAATGATCAGAGAAGCGATTGAAATTAAAAAACACCCTAATTTCAATAGAGAAGATGGTTGGAAACTATCACCGACATGGGACCCTATCCTGAAAAATATTAAATCTAACATCCAGCAAGCTGCACGACCTGAAACTCAAGATACTGTCAGCTCGTTTTGTGTCAATCCAGAACGCTACGCTCGAAGACTGAGAAACAGATGGAGATGATGATGTATAACGTTTTCAATCCATCAATCCGACGCTTGACACCTCAGTCGCTCGTGACCACGGGGTCTGCAAAGACACCGAAACGTCGAGTCAAAATTTAAAATGTAAATATACGCGATAAATCCGGTTGAAATGTGTTTTATTTAATAGTATGAATCGCGAAAACTTAAGACAATATTAAATATGATGGTTCCTGTAATTTATTTATTCAGTTCTAAGTAAAAAAATAATTGTATCTCTTTTTAAGTGAACTGCACCTTGTTTGGATGAGAAATAAAGTTCCTTAAGCCCAAAAGTGTGATTTATTTATTTAACTATCGCACCTTAGGTAGCAGAAGATAAAAAAGTAATTTCCGTTTTCTTAAAAAAATGAAGAAATACAATTAATTAAATGGTAACCCGAATTACACAAACGTCATTCAAGAAAAAATATTGCTCCAAAAAGTTTTACCTATTTACAAAAGTCTTTGGGTATAAAAAAATTTTAAAACCCCCCGACACAAAAAAAGACCTTAAAAACTAACAAATAATATTTTAAACCTATTCTAATTATTATGGTCCCATATATAATTGACTGTAAGACTTGTACTTTAAAATATATTTTTTTCCGAGCGTCGTCGCCGCGTCGGGGACTGCTCAAGTATATAAAGTATTAAGCCAACAACAGCTAATTTATTATTACATTTAGGTATGAGCGATCTTAAGTTTCATGCATAGTCTACGCTCTACGTAATGCCGCGACGCGGCGAGCTCGGTGTGCGGCTTGCGGCGCGGGGGTGGGCGTCACCAAGTGCGGCGATCCGAACGGGCAGACACGTGAGGGCAGACGACGTTGACGGTTGTGTCGATTTTACGAATTTTTCGGAGTGAATTCTTTTGATGCAATCTGCAACTGACAACTGTTTTTCTCACTTAGCGGACCCCGACGCGGCGACGACGCTCAGAAAATAAAAATATTTTAAAGTACAAGTCTTACAGTCAATTATACAGGGTCTTCTTTATGAAGATCAATATATTTTAAGAGAAGGTTAAGAATGATGTATGGGTTCAATTTATGAAAAAAATAAAAATATAGGTACATATAACTATATTTTTTTTTATTGAAATTTTCAAATCTTTTAAGTGACCGAATTTAAGTTTACTCTGTTATTTACGACAACCTTGCAAGAAATAAAACAAACCAATCTATTTATTTTAAGAAAATAACTTCACTAAAACAAAGATCTTACGCGACCTACCTATCCACGCGAGCAAAGGTCGATGCCTCGCGCGCCCGGGCGATGCGTGACCTACTTAGCTTGATGTATGACGTAACAATCAGCTGTTGTAATATCATACTTATTTCTTATAAAAGTTGATTCTAATTTCCCATCACACTTCAACTGTCAATTTAACGTTCAACTAATTGTAAATACCGTTTTAGTAATGTTGACTTCTTTGATAATGTTTAAATTAGAAATAAATTTAAAAAAAGCTTTCGTGCTTGAGCTGTTTGTCTTAACGAATAAATGTATTTTACAATCAATTGAATGTTTAAATGGAATCACCTTATTATCAACTATTATTATTTACAGTTTATGTACAAAAATAACTTACATATTGCTTCCTGTCAATGATGTTAGGTACACAGCACACGAATACACATACACAAGCACTTTATAGTAACTGCTGCACTGCACATGACTACTTATTTGCGATACACAAAGTCTTGTTCGTTTAATAACATTGGCAGCACACAACATTGGGGCACGTGGAGTAAATGTGCCATAATCACGATGGCGTTGCACAGCTCCTAGAATTGTTCGGAGGGCGGGACGCCTTCCATGTCTCTGCTCGTACGTGTCACGAGCTCGTGACAGGTTCTCACTCGCAGCACTAGCACAAAGCCATTTGAAGATATTCTTGGTTCGTGTACGCGAAATTAGGCATTTTGATAATTATTAATTTACGCGCGCGTATCATTAGACAGACTTTTACAGACTGGCGAGCGCTCGCCGAGCGGTGAGCGGGTCGCGCGAGTTTGGCTCAAACAAAGTCGCCGCCGCCGCGCCGCGCCGGCAAGCCAACAGTGTGTTGTCGGCGCGGGCGGCTCGCTTGACTTTCGGTGTCGATAGTGCCGTCAGAGAATACCTACATACCTATGCCTAGTGCGATTTTTCTCTGTGTGTGTGAGTGAGTTTCGCGTAGTATAAGTTATTGTTTGGTTATGTATAACGTATTTCTTAATATAAATAGTTAAATAGACACACTTTTATTTCTTGCTTTAGTCGTAAATAACAGATTAAACTAAAATGTTGTTAACTTATGAGAATTATAAAATATTTATGAAAGAATTTTTTTTTGTTAATTGTAACAAAAAAAAAAATCTTTCATAAATTGAATCCATACATCATTCTTAACCTTCTCTTAAAATATATTGATCTTCATAAAGAAGACCCTATATATGGGACCATAATAATTAGAATAGGTTTAAAATATTATTTGTTAGTTTTTAAGGACTTTTTTTGTGTCGGGGGGTTTTTAAAATTTTTAATTTTACTTTTATTTTGTACTTTTTAAAGTAGGTTTTAATATTAGGAAGGTATTTAAAGTAATTAGTTAGTTGAGTTAGTAACTTAGTTAGGTATTAGATAGTCGCGTTAAGAGCCTGCAAGGTGTGGTTATTATTGAACTGGACCAGAGAAAGCTCTTCAATAATCCACATGACAAATCAGCTTTAGCAGAATTGACAAGACTAAGAAATTACAATACAAAAACTTAAGGCTCAATTCCCATTGCGGCAGAGTTGAAGCAACGCAACGCATCATTTCACACATTGGAAGTGGTGTAGAATTCCGAATCTATAGAACTAGCGAAAGGAAGTCAGATTCCCTCATTAACTGTAAAAGAGCTGATCATCTTCAAACGGCTGATCAGGTCATGGTAACTTAGGTACCACATACTTTCATTTTCACTGAAGTAACACGGTACGAAATTTCGAATCGATAGGACATATGGAAGGTAGTCAGATCCCCTCATCAACAATAAGAGAGCTGATGATCTTCAAACGGCTGATCAGGTCATTGTAACCTAACCATACACTTTCAATTTCATTGAAGTAATACGGTACCAAATTTCGAATCGATAGGATATATGGAAGGTAGTCAGATCCTCTAATCAACTATTAAAGAGCTGATGATCTTCAATCGGCTGATCAGGTCATGGTTCCCTTACCATATACTTTCAAAGTAATTGTAGTAATACGGCACCAAATTTCGAATCAATACGACATATGGAAGCTATTCAGATCCCCTCATCAACTGTTAGAGAGCTGATGATCTTCAATTGGCTGATCAGGTCATGGTTACCTCACCATATGCTTTTAATATCATTGTTGTAATACGGCACCAAATTTCGAATCGATACGACATATGGAAGTTAGTCAGATCCCCTCATCAACTGTTAGAGAGCTGATGATCTTCAATTGGGTGATCAGGTCATGGTTACCTTACCATATACTTTTAATAATATTGTTTTAATACGGCAACAAATTTTGAATCGATACGACATATGGAAGTTAGTCAGATCCCCTCATCAACTATTAGAGAGCTGATGACCTTCAAACGGCTGATCAGGTCATGGTTACCTTACCATATACTATCAATATCATTGTTGTAATACGGCACCAAATTTCGAATCGATACGACATATGGAATTTAGTCAGATCCCCTCATCAACTGTTAGAGAGCTGATGACCTTCAAACGGCTGATCAGGTCATGGTTACCTTACCATATACTTTCAATATAATTGAAGTAATACGGTACCAAATTTCGCATCGATAGGACATATGGAAGGTAGTCAGATCCCCTCATCAACTAGAAAAGAGCTGATGATCTTCAAACGGCTGAACAGATTTTCATGAAAATCTGTTCTAAGAACACTCGGGATAAAATTATCTATAACACAAAAAAAACTAAACGAAAATTGGTTTATCCGTTTGGGAGCTACGATACCACAGACAGATACACAGATACACAGACACGTTAAACTTATAACACCCCTCTCGTTTTGCGTCGGGGGTTAATAATACACCTCACCTCGGTAATACTGATATTTATTTCAAAGCATTTTTTTATAAACTAACAGAGAATAAACGTAAGTTTAAATATTGCACAATATTATATAGCACTAAGCTGTCATTATAATAAAATGACCCTTGATTCACATTAACTTACCCACAACAATTTAAAAAAAAGTTGCTAAAATAAAAAAAAAATAAGACTAAAAGACAATACTTAGTTATTTTACTGAATTTTACACAATTCCTAATAGGTATATAGGGTCCTGCTAAAATAGTTCTTGTATCAAAAGTGATCAGCTTTCCATGAAAAGATTTCAAACAGGAAACTAAAACATTTAAATAAAGTCTGTGTCCAGAAAAATAAGTTCATCATGTTACTAACCTCTCAACAACATTTTTGATTCCGAATGCTTTTTTTTTCAATTTGCTTTTAATGTTTCTATAGCAACTTAAAAGGTTTTCGACATTTCTTGAAACACCTTTTGTGTTGGCATTAAAAACATGAGCGATTTTGACCCAGGCATTTTGCTTTTCAATCTGTTTAATTTGGTCGGTCTTTTTGCACTCAATAATATGGGTGTATGGTTCCATCGTTGCAATCAGCAATATTTGTTCTTCTTTTATAAAATTAGGCCCCCGGGCCCTACAAGAAACACTTTTGTTTGACATGGTAATTATCAATGAACTCAACAAATTTCTTCTTCTTCTTCTTTAAGTTTAATGGCAACCAGCCGTCGATACCAGGCGACGTGCTATTATTGACATATAATCAATAAAAATTACCACGAGAAATAGCACGAGCACACTTCACAAATCACAACAACACAATTTGTGTGACTTGATGTGACAGTTGAAAGCTCGTCGGTCCATTTCACGCATTTTTTCTTTCAGAAATTCAACTATTTTGCTCTAAGTCAAGTGTACAACGCACGAAAACGTAAAAAGGAACGCATGAAACTGCTTTACCCACTCCCTAACTACGATTAGTTAAATTACCATCCAAACGGACGTGAGCAAGACCTTTTTAATTGTATTTAGGCTAAACATATTAAATTTAGCACCATAAACTCATTTAAAAAAAATCCAAATGTTCGCAAGCCGCCCTAATTCTCAACTCGACTAATTACGCAAAATAGAAAGATGCCCTCAACCCTTCCTAGTTTGATAAGGTTCTTGCCTGTGATTGGCTGAATGCAGGTAGTCGAATTCGCAGAATCCAACGAGTTCGATTCTAAGAACCTTCAACTGCAGTCAACTTGAGCCCGAGCTGGCAATATATTTATTTTATTGAGTTTTATTACTTTCGTAAATCTAATATGGAAGTCGTCGTGGCGCCGTGGTTACCGTGTGTATCATACGATATCACAGGTTAAGCTACGTTCGGCGCGGTCGGTACTTGGATGGGTGACCGCCGACCATTCATTTCTCACGGCGACTTACGTGCTTCGGAGGGCACGTTAAGCTGTCGGTCCCGGGTGCTGTATACTTGTATACAGTAGTCGTTAGGGTTTGTCAGAAGCCATTTCGGCACCCTGAAAATTCTGACATCCACCACCCAGCACTGGGCCAGCTTGGTGGATTATGGCCTAAGCCTCCTCATCACCCAGGGGAGAGATTCATACACTGCAGTGGGCTCATTACAAAGAGTTGTGATGATGATGAAATCTAATCTTAAACAGTTCTCTTCGCGAATATACAAATCATAAAATGTTTCAGCGGTATGAGTCGACCATAGCAAAATATGCATTTGGTCAACTCATCCCGCGGGGTAACTTCGAGCGGCTCACTTGAATCAAACAGCTCGATCAACGTCGACTGTTCCATTCGTCCATACATCGATGGCGTGGATCGACATTCGATCGATTGGTGCGGTAGAAACAACCGATCGACGTCGACTGTTCCATTCGTCCATAGATCGATGGCGTCGATCGACATTCGATCGATTGGTGCGATAGAAACAACCGATCGATGTCGACTGTTCCATTCGTCCATAGATCGATGGCGTCGATCGACATTCGATCGATTGGTGCGATAGAAACAACCAATCGACGTCGACTGTTCCATTCGTCCGTAGATCGATGGCGTCGATCGACATTCGATCGATTGGTGCGATAGAAACAACCGATCGACGTCGACTGTTCCATTCGTCCATAGATCGATGGCGTCGATCGACATTCGATCGATTGGTGCGATAGAAACAACCAATCGACGTCGACTGTTCCATTCGTCCATAGATCGATGGCGTCGATCGACATTCGATCGATTGGTGCGGTAGAAACAACCGATCGACGTCGACTGTTCCATTCGTCCATAGATCGATGGCGTCGATCGACTTTCGATCGATTGGTGCGATAGAAACAACCGATCGACGTCGACTGTTCCATTCGTACATAGATCGATGGCGTCGATCGACATTCGATCGATTGGTGCGATAGAAACAACCGATCGACGTCGACTGTTCCATTCGTCCATAGATCGATGGCGTCGATCGACATTCGATCGATTGGTGCGATAGAAACAACCAATCGACGTCGACTGTTCTATTCGTCCGTAGATCGATGGCGTCGATCGACATTCGATCGATTGGTGCGATAGAAACAACCGATCGACGTCGACTGTTCCATTCGTCCATAGATCGATGGCGTCGATCGACATTCGATCGATTGGGAAATCTATACGCGGTATTCCTTTTTTTGGCCTCTAACGTACCAATCTCCCAACTCCGAATTGCTCACTTTCTACTCATCGACTAAAAGACAACAGTACCACATGACAACTGGTGAATTGAAATGGTTATTTTATGTATGCAGGAATGTCTTCATAAGTATTGCTCACCGCTTCTTCGGGGTGTGTCAAAGTCGGAGCATAGGTGTGTTTGACCTTTAGCGATACCGTTCGGTAATAATTTTGAGTATGAGGTACGTTGTCCTATTTAACACGCTTTCTTTTTGGTAACTTTTGTCACGATGGTTTGGTACATGAAAAAACAGCAACTAACTATGGACAGTTGGTCGGAAGTAAGAAATATTAAGATTTTTTGAGTCTTTGTCCTTTTTCAAGACTTGCGATAATTCCCATGCAATCTGTTCAACACCAGAGTACGTTTTTGTGGTAGTCAGGTAGAATCTGGGCATTCTTAGCGTGGACTGTCCCCTAGACCGTCATTTCCTGGGTCGTTTTATCAAAACAAGCAGGTCCACCGTTGAGGCTGGGGAATGAGGCTTGGCTGGCTTGTCCATCTTTTGGATATTAGTAGTGCAACTCCAGTCCCACTGTACTAAAATTCCCACAATTCTTGCATCAGGAATCTTTGCACCTTTGTCTTGGACAAAACACCATTATTGAGTTCGTACAGGTTGCAGACCTCAAACAGCTGTCGTTTTGCAAATAAAGATAAATTTTGATACCGCGAGCAAAGGGGTATTTTGGATCAGCAACAACTCTGAAACTATTAGACCGAGAGTAGTAAATCTTATATCAATTTGTCAGACATTTCAAATATTATAATGTTTACGATGTGGACGATGTGATTTTCACACAATTTTAGAATAAAGCGGCCAGATGCGCTAAATATGAACTATGTCCCTTCGGCAATCAACATAAAACTATTATTTTAAAGATTTAATGTTGTCATATAGGTACTCTACTTTTTTGCGTTTAAAACATTTTTCATATTTCTTTATGTGCACTTGTTACAAAAACTTTTAAAACAAATACTTAAAAAGAGATTGCTAAACTTTTGAGGCCAAATTGTGAGTTTTTACTAAATTCAACCAGCAAAATATACGGTTGCTATATGTTGATATTTTTCTTTGTAATTTTGAATTGGTCTCTAGCTTTAATATCGATTCCAAACTTGCGAGGAAAGTGGAGTGAAAAAGCAAATGAAAGGACAAAAAGTGCATTATTAAATTCCTAGTCAACATGTGTTATTTATCTTTATGAATATTAAAGTGGAATACGTCTTAAATGAGATATTATCGCGTTAAATTTTTAATAAACACGGTACGTTAAGATGCACCGAAACATAAAATTGAAAATTTATCGTCTAGGAGTAGACGCTATAAAATTTGTTCCAAAAAAGTATTATTTTTTAACATTAGAGATTGGAGATTTTATAACCAAATTTTTTTTTATTACTGTGGATTGGTGCGGAATACGATTTTTTTTTCGGTAGCCGTGTTATTCTAATTTTAAATTCATACAGACATAGACGTAACTTCACACCATGTATTCCTTATGGGGTAGGCAGAATACCAGAAGTTATAAAACGATCTGATCTCACGTTTGACAAATTTGGGGCATATAACGGTTAAGAGAGACTATTGCAGTGACAGCCTATCGCCCACATAAAACCTCCAATAAAACCTCTGGCCCTTAACTGACTTTAATAGTATGCCCGGGAAGAGAAACAGCTATCACATTCTACAATTCTACATGTTTTTCTGTTGCACTCAGTCCAGCATGGTACCTACTGATATTCAGTATTTTTTCAACCGACTTCGAAAAAAGGAGGAGATTCTCAATTGGTCTGTATGTTTTTTTTGTGTCTTTGTTACATGACATTTCAGACAATTATGAATCGATTTTTAAAATTGTTTCATATGAACATACTTCATAGTTGGTCCCATATAAATTTCATTGAAATCGGTTAAGTACTTCATTGAAAATTTAAAATTTTTGAAACAATGTGTATGATTTCGGAGAATGTTTACGTGGATGACACTCCGGCCAAAGTTTTGACGTGAAGTCGGTTTTTTTAATGCTCTGCATTCGTTGCTTATATTTTTTGGTTACCGTTTGGTTTAAGTGTAATCTCGTTACTTTTTAGTGCCATGAATTAACTGAAAACTCGTGCAATATGCGTGGAAATTATGCTCGCGTTTGATCGAATTCTTACCTGAGCGAAGATGAGATCGAAGATTATAGCACGTAGGCTTTGAAAGGAGTTAACAGCTTATAAAGCATTGCTATAGGTAACATATCACTAAATAAATAATAAATAAATAAATTCCCCAGACAATCACTGGCCACAAAGTAAGCATAGCTTGTGTTATGGGATACCATGTAAGGAACTATAAATAAAATAAAATATAAACAAATATTTCTGACACTCACACAACATTATCCTCCCCCAAATTAAGTTTCTTAAAGAACTTTTGTTATGAATACTAGATAACTGATATACTAAAAAAATATATAAACATACATTTTGAATAAATGCATGGTTTTATTAAAATAAACATCCATAACTTGACGACTAATATCTGTGTTCATCACACAAATATCCGCCGCCGCGCTGCCTGGTTTCGTACCCACGGCCTATGGCATAGAAGGCAATGTATATTACCACTACACCAGCCGGCTGTCAAACTATGGGGGAACCTAGAATATAAATACATAAATAGATAAACATATAGACACGGAACTTTTTTTTTCTTATTCCGTGCGGCAATCGAACCCGCAGCCACTGGCTTATGAGGCAGACAGTGCTACCCCATCGCCAAAGTGGTCGTCACTACTCAAGCGTTGATATTTGGCGACAGGCGACAGGACAAGAAGTCGAACAAAACGCTTCGATAGTTCCTTTTTGGTACGGATTGCCAAGGTGTGGAACAATCTGCCTGCGTCTGTTTTTCCTGACCACTACAGTCCTGGAACTTTTAAGTGTCGAGTGAATAGGTTTCTCGTGGATGGACGTGTAACACCATAGTCTTCATGCGCACTTTCCATCAGGTGGCATGGAAGACAAACGTCCTATCCTTACAATATAAAAAAAAAAAAAAAAAACAGGTTTTTTTAATGAAGAGTGGTCACTTTTCAGGTGAAGCCTGTAGGGGTCTTACCACCGAGCAAAAATTAAAATTATTTTGTGTACTATACTTGTTTTGCGCTGTACGTTTCCATAAACTATTCGTTCATTAATTCAGTATATTTGACGAAAAGAATTGAGAAAACTTCAAACAAACTGTGATATTTTTATTTTGTTGTAAAATTTTGTGAAAACTTCCAGTTCCTATAAATCAAATGGCCTGAAAAATAACACAGTGTTAACTCATAAAGTTGAACACAATACCGAACAATACCGATTTATTTCCTATTGGGTGTGGGCAGGTGAAGCTGCACGATACCCAATCTACGCGGACGTGTTTTCACAGCAATTTTCTTTTCAAGAATATGTTCATACATTCATTGTTTGCTAACAACGAGTGCCTTGTGAAAGTAAAAATGCCCTGCTATCAAGTGGCGGTAAAAGAGAGGTAATTTTCAATTTGGTATTTTTAAAAAGAACTCGTAAAAAGAAAGAATAAAGTGCTGATACTTTCTATGAAACTGTGTAACCTACTAAAAACTTCAGTGCAATGGCTTTCTTGTCGGTTAAACTTATTGAAATTGTTTGTTTTACTAGCTTATTACTTAAACTTGATAAGTTATTTACTTAATCTTCTTATGCAAGAAAATGGGGACAAAATTGAAATAGTTGCATCTGCAAATGTTTTAAAGAAAGTTCGAGCTTTTACAAGAATTTTCATTGTTGAAAAATGGAACCCAACCCTAACTTTTTTAACTGTTCTGTTTCCAATTGAAATAATAAAGAACTACTTTAAGATTCGTAGCTAGCACTCAACCATCAGATCAATAAATCGACTTCCATCAAACATCTTATGGAAAAGCTTAACTTCATGTGGATGTTTTGAAAGCGTGGCCTAATGCGAACTTATGTCCGTAGCATACTAATACATTTGACGCAACCGTTTTTAGATACTGAATAGTATGGGAGGAGTTCATACCACATTTTTACCTTCCTCTTGAGAGAGCTCAAAGATGTGTGCTCACAATAATATCCTTCATGCCAATTCTATACCCGACAAATTTGCTATTTTAAGATTATCAAGTCCATAAAGCTGTATTAATTGCACCTGTAAAATCCCATTTACACGCTTGCCAAGCCTCGGCAAGCTTCCACACACAAGCTTGTACATGGGATGGTATGGCTCGGCTTGTGTATGCTTGCAGCGATCCGGTCGCGTGTAAGTAAATGGCATCCAAGCGTTTGTCAAGGTTTGAACCTTGTATACGCCAACCAAGCCTTTGCAAGCATGTAAATGTAACAAAGAATATGGAAGGGTTTGTAGAAAGAGATGGATATTCTAAATTTTTATACGTACAAACTGGGAAGATTCTCAAATTCAAACGATTCACTATACAGGGTGACTGGTGGGTCACTTTCGAAATTCGAAGACGTGATAGTTTTTATATCATACATGAAGAGTAAAATTAAAATAAAAAAGAAGTATTAAATATTTACCGAGTAAACCTAACCGAAAGTTAAAGAATTCATTACGCATTGGTTACAAATGCGTTATACAATAGATACTTAGAGGGTGTTGTTGTGCGTGTGGCGAGAACACTACTGTGAGCGTGTTGACTGAGGTGGTGCGTGGGGTAATGTCTCTTTATGTATTTATAAGGAATTCTGGTGAAAATCTAAGAACCTACTTTTATTACATAATTATGATCAGAATCGAATACAGAGTGCTCTCCTTCAATGTCTAAAATTTGTCACCAGTCACCCGGTTTAAAATTAAATACGTTACTTTATTTAATTATTTCAATACAGTTTTCGCGTTTTATATGAGTAACCCTACTTACATTATAAACGCGAAAAAATTTATGTATGTATGTTATACTTTCGCGCAAAAACGAGTGGATGGATCTGTAGATCTGTAAAATTTAAAACCGTGTGAAACAGCTAATGTGATAGACATATTTTAAGAAAGTGCTTTAGTGTGTACACACTATGGTCATTTTTTTCATCAAAGACTAAGCCCGTGTTTAACCTCGATCTCACCTGATAGCTAATAAAGATGAGGTCGAAGATGAAAGCAAACGGGCTTAGGAAAGAAGGTCAGTTGATAAGTGGCTGAGGTTGAGGGCGTCAGGCAGGAATCGGTTTTTTAGACTAAAGAACTATCACATATCTTTAAAATTATTTATTCGTTTAAAAAGACTTTGTATTGAGTTATCAAGTTTGGCATAATTTATATCCCTTTTTTATATGTTCATAAGATTGAGAATATTTTAAATCTTGTTTGTTTGGTTGAATTAAAAGCGCTCATCTCTGGAATAATCGGTGTCATTTAAAAAAATATTTGGTTTCAATTAGATAAATAGGTTTTGCGGAGTATAGTTCCATTTGGTCGATAAAATTTCAGAAGCTTAACGAAAAATGCGCTCTTATAAAAATATTGTGCTTTTCAAAATATTACATATTGTTTCAGCCAGAATTAAAATAATAACTCTTTTTTAAAGATTAAATTGTCAGTTTATAAACAAGCTATGGATCCTACCCTAGAGAAAACATATAGACGTATTAGCACATGAGTAGATAAACGGAACAGAGACAAAGCTTCATACATCCGCACGAATCGATTGTGATACTACAAGCACGCGGGGCATGTGTGCGTGACCACTGGCCGCTTGTCGCGTACGCGGCGACACTGGTAAAAACCGGTTTACGCTGTCACAGCTAGTGTACAATCTCAGGGTCAGCGCGACGCACGTTGTTTTTTTGTTAGTTGGAAGTTTGAATATTTTAATGTAAAAACGTGGTATTTTATTATTAAAAATGGTTGTTTATTGTAGTGTGTGCATGAATAATAATAGAAAAAATAAAAATATATCATACTTTAACTATCCCAAGGACTATCCAAGTGACTATCGATTTGATTTACCGGAAAAAAATGGTTTAGTTTATGTATCAGGCTATTTGTACAGAAAATGCCTCGAACAACACAACAAATGCGAAAAAATAAAACTGTATGTTAAGAGATCTGAACAACCTATAAATATGGGCAAAGATTCTCTATTCAGCCATTACAAGGATTTTAATGATGGAAATGTACAATTGGGTTTTTTAATTATACCTCCTGATAACTTTGTCGCATTTGTTGAATTGCTCGAGCAAAAGTTTCGCGAATATTTCGATCTTGAAATACATATTGTCAATATTGGCAATGAAATACTTAAACGTATTAAAGATTGTAAATTTGATATGCCATGTGAGTGTTTCCCGTTAGAGTACTTGAAAAAACTATATGTTAGATTCAGAATTTACCACACCGTCAAAAGAAACAATAAATTATTAAAAAACAAAAATTATAAAAAGAAAATTATTAGAGTAAGTAATTTGTAAAGTATTCTATATACTGAATAATAAAACTATTTAACAAATGTTTTGTTTAGTTTGTCTTTACCTATTGTGACAACCCTACCAAAATAGGTAACAATTTTGCACGTTCTTAAGAAGCTTTGTCTCTGTTCCGTTTATCTACTCATGTGGTATTAGTGCAGGTTTATGAAGTAAACAACTGAAGATACGCCATGGAAATCTTTTCTCAAACTTCAAAGACAACTTTATCCTCATTTGTATTCAATTCCATCAATAACTGAAAGCATTTTTTTGCCATTACTATAACGAAATAACAGAAAATATTCCTTTTCAATTGAATACCAATATGGCTAAAACACATCCGTAGGTAGAAATGTTATCAGCGTTGTAAACTGAACTTTGACATTTGTTTTTGACGTACATACATAACTTCACGCCTTTATACTCGTACCTTGTGGAGTAGGCAGAACACCAGAATGGTTAAACAATCTGATGTCACGTTTGACTTTGGAGGTATAATAATGATGGAGAGAGACATTGCAGTGACAGGGGGTCAGCCTGTCGCCCAAAAAACGCCAATAAAACCTTAACCCTTAACTGACTTTTACAGTCTGCCCGGGAAGAGAAGCAGCTGGCAAGTTCTATGTTTTCCTTTCGCTCCCAGTCCAGCATGGAAGTAAAATTTTTTGAACCGATGAATTTAAAAAGTCAGAGAAAACTATCATATCTACAGTAAACTTTCGACTAAATTTAAGCAATGTATTTGCTATAGTTATAAACTAGGTATACTTTCTTATTCAAAATATATATTTTTTGTGTTTATATTTTTGTAAATATTGAGTTTATTTACTTTGTGATATTTATTAAAAATATTTACATATAGACTGTAGATGAATATGATTATTTATCATAGTGTCAATTTAATGATATTAATCAATTATTAAAATTTAAATGCAAGGCCTGTAGATGTTGATTTTTTAATATTTTTTTTTTTAAGAAAACCTTTTTTTTGCCGGAGAAGGCTTGTACGTAAGCCGCCTAATTGTCAATTTCTAAAAAACCTTACTTATACAATAAGTAGTAATTTGATTGGCAATAAAGAGTAATTATAACACATAACATACAACAAATGTTTTGTTTCTTAACTCTTCGCACCTTACTTTTCATGATTAGGTCCAAAAAATATATCCAAAGTTTAATTTTCGTTCTTTTTATAACGTAAGTTTTTAAGGAAACTTCGTGTGTCTACATGTCCTATTAATAATATCTCAATTATCGTCTTATTGTTATTTCATCGTTCTCTTTTCTAATGTAAAAGAATTTTTTTTTTTGTTCAAAATAGGGATCAGGCCCAGTTATACAACAAGGATAAATACTACATTGGTTGAAAAGTTCGCGGCCTGGCCATTAAAAAAAAAACTTTTGTTATTTTTTCTGCCGTCATTTTGAACTGTCATTATTCAATTGTCAGCCCGCGAATTTTCAATTTGATATCTTCTTCTTCTATATACTTATAATAAATCTGTAGAGAGGTCAATTCTGTACATGAAATATATTTTCAAAATAACTATCAGGGGGTGATTAGTGATCGATACTGATGCCAAAAATGCAATCAGTAAAATTTTTGTCTGTCTGTCTGTCTGTATGTTCCTTATAGAAACAAAAACTACTCGACGGATTTTAACGAAACTTGGTAAAATTATTCTTCATACTCCTGGGCAGGTTATAGTATACTTATTATCACGCTACAACCAATAGGAGCAGAGCAGTGAAGGGAAATGTTGGAAAAACGGGAGAAGTTACTTCATTTTTTAAGCTTCCGTCGCGTGTGTAGCCTTAATGGTTAAAGCTACATAGAAATCATGTATGACAGAAATATTCTTCATAAAATTATATAAAAAATATCTCACAACAGTATACGTCTATATTTTATGGTTGACTTACAATAACACGTGTAAATCCCGATAGCTTAGCAGTTCGGAGCTTTCTGATTATATTTGTTTACTCTTACGTTTATAATACTCTCACTCATCCCTAATTAAAAAAAAATAACATTATTACCTATTCAATAAAAAAAGAATCATAGAAATCGGTATATAAACACCAAACTTAAACATGAAATACGCTAATAACCCATTGCGCGTGAATACTGAATGATATTATAAGGATTATTTTTGCGTAACGGTTGCCGCGCTCGACGCGGCTCGCGTGGTAGGTAAAAGGCGGGCGGCGAGGGCTTTGTCAGGAAAAATAAAAAAAAGCGCAAGCTTCATAATTCATTCAATATTTGGCTGTTGATGCGTTCAGAGCGTTCGACTTTATTGACAGAGTTTTTTTGGATTTTTTAGGTAAAAGCGTAGGTACTTTTATTAATTATTGTAGTTATAGGTATTTATTTTTCAGTGAAGTAGGTATAGGTAGATAGCATTGCACAGGCGTTTCAGCTTTATTTTCATTTCTTTTACTGTTGTAAGTTGTACATATTTCTGGGTATAATTCTATTTGGATATTTTAGTTTAAACAGGCACTTAGATTTCCAATTTAAAAGAACGCAATTCCCAGTATCGGTGTGTTTTGCAATGACAATTAATAAGGCTCGGCACGGGTTGCCTGGTAGAAATCGCTTGGAGCGATAAGGCCGCCCATATTGTCTATACTTGTTTCATGTATACCTAATGTTTGTGTGTTGTGTTCTGATTGACAATAAAGTGTATTTATTATTATTATTATTATTATAAGGCTCAAGGGCAGACTTTTCGTGTTGCTGGAGTAGATCTCGGTGTCAGTTGTTTCTCGCATGGTCAGTTATACGTCGCTCTTTCCCGGGTTAGCAGTTCTAGAAAACTTCATGTTCACGTGCCGGACGGGTCAACTTTCAATATAGTTTACTCGGAAGCTTTGCGCTGAAGTATTTTCGTTCCATAGATACTTAAGCCTCATGTGAAAGTGATCTAAACAATTAATTGGCAAATATTATAAAATGCCAATCGTTATCCTTACTAATATTATAAATATGAAAGCGTGGATTATTTGTTCAACTTTCACGCAAAAACTACTCGACGAATCATTAGAGATACTAGAAGTAACATACGATACTTTTTATCCCGAAATTATCGCGAGCGGAGCCGCGGGAACAGCTAGTGTTTAAATAAAATTTTACGAACAATATAAATACGTGTGTAGAACAAATTTTCACTAATGGAGAAATTTGAACAACGTGCTGTGATTAAATATTTGTTTAAAAAAAGATTAACACCAAAGGAGATCCATGATGACATGCAAACAACATTAGGGGAATCTGCCCCGTCTTATACCACTGTGAAAAAATGGGTTGCAGAATTTAAACGTGGACGAGAGAACATCGAAGATGACCCTCGCTCCGGCAGGCCAATGACGTCTACGACCGAAGAAAACATCAATAAAGTGTGTGATCTCATATTGAAAGACCGTAGATTGACTATCAGAGAAATTGCAGACACTATAGGCATCTCATATGAACGAACGCAAAACATCATTGTCCATGAACTCGGCTTTTCTAAGGTTTCGGCTAGGTGGGTCCCCAGATTGCTTTCAGTAGAGCAAAAGCGAATTCAACTCACGATTTCTCGCGACTGTTTGGAGATGTTCGAGGCTGATCCACAAGGTTTTCTTGACAGATTTGTGACAATGGATGAAACCTGGGTTCACCACTATACCCCAGAATCAAAACAACAATCCAAACAATGGAAAAAATCAGGTGAACCAACTCCGAAAAAAGCAAAAGCAATTCTGTCGGCTGGCAAGGTGATGGCATCGGTTTTTTGGGATGCTAAGGGTGTCATTATGGTGGACTACCTTCCAAAAGGCGAAACAATAAACTCTGCGTACTATAGCACCCTTCTGCGCCGTTTACGTGAAGAATTAAACAGAAACGCCCAGGATTACTGAGAAAGAAAGTGTTGTTTCACCAGGACAACGCCCGAGTCCACACGCCTGTCGAGTCTATGGCTCAAATTCGTGATTGTGGTTTCGAATTGTTGCCACATCCAGCTTATTCTCCTGATTTGGCACCTTCGGACTTTCATCTGTTTCCAAACCTGAAAAAACACCTCGGTGGGCAGAAATTTTTAACGAATGAAGAGGTCGAAGCCGCTGTTAACCTGTATTTTGAAGACCTTGAGGAATCTTTTTTTAAAACAGGTATGGAAGCTCTGGAAAGCAGATGGAAGAAGTGCATAGAGCTAAATGGAGATTACGTCGAAAAATAAAAATATTTTTGTAAGTACTTTATTCTGTTTTCTTGACTAGGCCGCGAGCTTTTCAATCCACCCTCGTAAAATCACTTTAAATTGCTTGAAGTGTTAAATTCCAATAGATATTATTGTAAAGATAATAAGAACTAATTTTACTTAAAATATGAAAGTGAGAGTTTGGATTTATGGATGGACGTTTGTTCCTCAATCACGGCAAAGCGGCTCAACGGATTTGGATGAAATTTGGCATAATGACAGCGCAAAGTCTGATCTTTTTATCGCGATATTCCCTACTCGAAATTACTCGGGTTAAACCGCGCGCAACAGCTAGTCTAAATAAAAACATATAAATGCGGTATTAGTTGAATGAGCATAGTTTTGACGTCGGTATGTGAGCTGTTGGGTAAGAATATCCTGGTGTGGAATGCATCTACACATTATTTGCAACTGTGAAGTAAACACTGTTAGTGAACTTAGTTTGGAGTTTTGGAGGAGATCAGAGTAATGAGATTGAATACAGATATGCATAATACAGGGTGTCCCGCTAACCCTATTTAATATCTTCACGGAGGTATTCTAGTACTCATAAGGATTACAGAAAAAATATAAAAGAAAAAAGAAAAATGTTAAATTCTAAATTTATTTTTAAATTTTTGTATGAAAGCAACAAATTTCGACTTTTTCCGTGAAGGTTTTATATAGGGTTGACGGTACACCCTGTATAGCTGAAAAGTTTGTTGGTTTTTTTTGGCGCTAATCTCTAGGTATAACTTAAAAATACTTTTGCAATCGATAGTCTTAATTCTTGAGGAAGGTTACATTTTATCCAGAACTTCCCACGACTTCAAAAGTGACGCGCAAAAAACCGAGCAAAGCGGCATGTATAAAATAAATGTAAATGTCAAATTCAATAAAACACTTTTTACCGTATTTATTGCGTATAAAATTAGATTTTAAATTTTAACTCGACATTTTGGTGTCTTTGCTATTTAAGGCTAATTGTGCAGAAAATCTTAAAATTAACTTTTAATCCAAGCAATTTATGTAGTAATGTGGATATTTGTTGTCATAGCATTAATCCCTTGAGGCTTGAGATTTAATACTAACACTCAATAGAGCGTAGTTGCTAAATTGATTGATTTCGGACGCTATTCCACACACACATTTATGATAAAAAAAAATTGCATGGGATGAAAAATTTGCGTTGATATTTTACTAACATTTTGTTGTTTTCTCGATTCCTTATTAAAATAAAAGTAATAATTGAGAATTTTAGTCACACGGTTTTATCGATATTTTTTCCAAGTAGTATAAATGCCATCTTGCGCAGTTGGCACAATGATAAATAATTGGTGAGATTGAGACACGACGGAACCGGGTTTAATATCCGCTCCAAGACAAAACATTGCAAGATCTGTACTTATACTTTGTCTCGACTATTTTATATTGCTCGAACCCAAGTTTGACCCTAATCTAACACTTATAATATAGTGGATGGTGTAATAATAATAAACCCGAGATTGATATTAATCTAACCAGATATGTAGTGGATAGTGTAACATTATACAGGGTGTTTGGTAACAAGATGAAAGGAGGTGATAGTCTAGATCATTTAGAACATTTTGAGCCATACATGTCTTAGACGAAGTGCGATAGTTTTTTTTTAATAAAGATTTAGGGATTTTCAAGAAAACTCAGAAATTTAACATTAAACCTGTAACAGCTTTACAGTAACTGTAGGTAATTTTTTTAAATGTTTTGGATTGTCTAATGTCTATTGTATAGAGTCACTGCAATTTGAAACATCTGCGACTCAATAAAAAAAAAACTGAAGTGATTTGTAAATAAAAAATTGTTAGGAAAAATATTTAAAAAAAAAAAATCTAATTAAACGGACTTTTTCCTTGTACTTAAGACAAAATCAAAAAACATAATATTGGAATTTTTTTTTTATTCTTACATTTTAAAAGAAAACATACGTCATTCATGTTCAAAATGGGACCCGACCCAACTGTCCGGGAAACACATTCCTTCACAGCCAAGGTGTGATGGGCAGGGCAACCATCGTGCTGAACTAACTACTTAAGGTAAATGTTAGATTTTTGACTTAAACAAAATTAATTTGTTATAAGTGGGTGAAAACTTTAGCTCTTTAGTTGCTTAAGGTAGCTTATTTCCTAAGATGCAACTGTCGTAAATGATAACTTAAATAAAAGACCAGTTGCCAAATATGTTTTTAAAACAATATGAATAGTATTTTAGTTCCTTTTTAATCTATCCTAAAAGAAACACTTAAATATTTTTTCTAATAGTTTCTGTTTTTTTTTCTTGAGTCGCAAATGTTTCAAATTACAGTGACTGTATACAATAGACTATCTAAAAAAGAAAATAAAAAAACCATTTATTTCCGTTGGAACTTGGATCCCAATTTTTAGATCCCACTTTTTACTCAAAGTAAACATAACCATTCGATCCCAAATTCTAAAGAAATGTGAATGCAGGTCATCATCATCATCATCATCATCACAACTCTTTGTAATGAGCCCACTGCAGGGCATGAGTCTCTCCACTGGGTGACGAGGAGGTTTAGGCCATAATCCACCAAGCTGGCCCAGTGCTGGGTGGTGGATGCCAGAATTTTCAGGGCGCCGAAATGGCTTCTGACAAACCCTAACGACCACTGTATAATAAAATAATAATAATAATAATAAAATCCCCAGACAATCACACCAACTACATGGCCTCAAAGTAAGCGAAGCTTGTGTTATGAGATACCATGTAGCGAACTAGGGGGGAACCTAGAATATAAATACATATATAGATAAACACCCAGACCCGGAACATATTTTTTTTTTCTTGTTCCGGGCGGGAATCGAACCCGCAACCACTAGCGTCTGAGGCAGATAGGTTTACCCCTTCACCAAAGTGGTCGTCACAAATACAAATACCGGGTGCTGTATACAAGTATACAGCACCCGGGACCGACTGCTTAACGTGCCCTCCAAAGCACGGAAGTCGTCGTGAGAAATGAATGGTCGGCGGTCACCCATCCAAGTACCGACCGCGCCGAACGTTGCTTAATCTGTGATATCGTGTGATAAACACAGTAACCACGGCGCCACAACGACTGTTCGTAATGCAGGTACTATTGCAAATAAATTGGGTTTAAAAATTAAAAGACTGTATTTGATCAAGATATAAGAAGTTGAACAAGAAGTAATATAATTATCTAGGTATTTTTACAAAAGTGTTGGTTGATGTACAATATGTTGTATGCAAAAAGATGAATTTCTATCAGATGCAGTTCCTGCCGTATCCTGAATTTTCCGTGTTATTTTGCGGCTGGCTGTATACAGGGTGCTACTTTATTAGAGCATTATTAATTAGAGGTTATATAGGTTATAGAGGTTATATAGTATTGGTCATTTGCAACTTTTTTTCACAGACACTCATAGGTGAAACTGAAACATTATTGAGATATTTTAATTTTAGAGTTCATTTGAAAAACTCCCGGTTGTCTTGAAATTTTTGAATCCCCTCATACTTAATTATGTATGGGCGTCAAATTAGTGCTTCTTACTGGTCACAATATGCTGGTATAGCCACTAGTTACTTTAACCCTTTAGAGAATTATGTACTAATAAGCAAATTTTAGACTTTGCTTGAAAAAAACATTAATAAAATAAAACTATCGCACTTCGTCTAAGACATGTATGGCTCAAAATTTTCTAAATGGTCTAGACTATCACTTCCTTCCAGCTTTACAACCTGCTACAAAACACCCCATATACCTTATAATTATTCCTTATTACCAAATAAAATAACATATTGTAGTAAGAATAAGCGTTACGAATTGACAATGACTCCTCAGTTATCGCTTTAAACGTAATATTTCTTACAAGCAAACTTTGTACTGCCGCCTGATATTAAAGACTGACTAAGTAGAAGACTTGCCATTCATAAGGTGCACAATCATCCATAGCACATCATTGCTGTAAATGAAAAATGAAAAGCTTTATTCACAATAAGCACAATAAGTACTCTTTGCGATGTCAAACGCTGGATGAAAGTGGCGCGCGATCGTATTAGGTTAAAACGCTGTAATCTGTAAAATGTCACTATGAGAAAAACGAGTTCAAAAGTACTATACAAAAACTCGTTACCAAATTTTACCCAGTGACGAAAGACGGTTATTTTTTTTTAACTATTTTTTGATAGTGTTTTTTTGTATTCACTATATCATCATAATATTGCATTCTTAAGTAGAACTCACGAAATTTTATAAACGAGTGTTTTTTTATAACATGTAGGCAGCCAATTTCAATAACCCAAGCTACGTGTTTTAGCGAAATAAAAAGGACGCGTACGACTCAACCGCGCTCCGCTCTCTTATATTCTTTTCGCGGCAAACCGCTGCAATCTAGGTTACAGCGATTAGCAAAAATAATGTCTTTTAAGTTTAGGTTACCGCAAAGTTGAGATTTGAATATTTGAATAGATTTGAATAGGTTGAAATGTTGAGATTTTTTGGGAACGGAAACTATTTATGAACTACTTTAACAAAGTGACCTTGCTAATTCTGCGACTTGTACTTGCACTAGTGATGCAGGATTTTCGTGCGTTGGTTCACCGCCCTTCCTCCCCCTCAAACAAGAAGCAAGAAATGCAATAAACACACACTTGGAAAACTGTAACCCACACCACAAGCTACCATCGACACGTGTTTCGCTTCAACCAGAAGCATCTTCAGGGTGGTCGTTGCACGTCGTTTGAGGGAAGGAGGGCGCACGTGAACCAACGCACGAAAATCCTGCATCACTAGTGCAAGTACAGGTCGCGGAATGAAAGTAGGAATTAAAGTAGTTGTCATGGATTTCTGCAAAGTAACGCCTGATTCAATCAATTATATTTATGAACTGTTTTATAAATAGTTTCCGTTTCTATTATTGAACTCATACCAAGCTGACATCGCGTTGATTACTTAACCATGTAACCATGAAAACGATGTAACCTGAGGTGCCGTGTTTTGTCTTAACATTCCTCTAACATGCATCTGATCAGCAGTGTGTATCTCTCTCCAAACAATGATGATGAGCGTTAGATTTGAACTACGGCTTTAAAAAACGAAATAAAATTGAAATCTGTAGACCGAGAGGAACAAGCCGGCGGTAAAAAAAATCCCGGCACTCTTTTGCCAAAAGTGCTCATTATAGGTACAATTTGGCAGAAATACAACTCTCCTAAGACATGAATAAACAAACGGAAGACAGCCATTTTGTGGTTGCTTCTGTCATGTCACAGCCTAGCTGCTTACATGGTGATTTACATTTAATATTCGGAAATAACCCGTGGAGACTACAATCCCACGCTCTTTTTTCATGTTAATACCATTTGAGTATATAGAAGCCTTGTTGCATTATGTTTCTTTTTAATATATTGAGTAGAAAAGCATTCCAGCGTCCGTGCATGGACCAGATGCTTCCCGCGCATACTGTAAAAGTTAGTTAAGGGGCAGAGGTTTTATTGGCGTTTTTGTGGGCTCTTCATCAATATAATACCTCCACATTTAGCAAACGTGACGTCAGACGGTTTTATAGCCTCTGCTGTTCTGCCTACCCAATAAAGAATACAGGCGTGAAGTTATGTATGTAGGTATGTACAGTCTGCAACAGAATTATGTATACCACCCAGTCTCCCGCACTCCCACAAAATGCTTGAATGAGTGCAGGAGACTGTGTTGTATACATAATTCTGTTGCAGACTGTACGTTAGGGATTGACTTGGGGTGTTTTTATTATAAATACGTATTGACATTCCGATGAGTTATTTGCTGCTTTTACCCAGCCTTAATTTTTTAAAGCCTTTGAGGTCTGTCAATTTTACTTTTGCACAATTACCTAACCTTGATTTGTAAAACACAGGCGGTTAACGACCTATCTCATGAAGGGGCTTAATGCTGGTGTTATTTTAAAGACAAATAGAATAGAGGTAACTAATATTACAAGACACAGCTGGAATATAGCTGTTCTTTTTTTAAGTTATTGGTAAGCGAAGAATGTTTCTTATTTACAGCTTTTGAGCGCATCTCAGTATTTTCGAATTAGATTGGGCAAAATCTACAGTATTATTAACACATGATATAGTTCGCATATTGAAAGCTCAGCATAGTTCTTAAAAGGATAGTTTGTATTAAAACCACGACTTCATGTTTTACCCAATAATTCATTTTTTTATTCAGCGTTAAATAAACCTAAACCCATAAGAATAGCAGCACTCCAATCTCAACAAAAAGTAACGCCAAATACGTCATTAACATAAAAAAAAATCAGAAGTCTTTACAAAACACGTATTTTCACTCGAAGCTCTCTACAAAAGACTAACAGAAATTAAAAAGGACTCTCAAAGGCTTTGTCTTCCTGTTAGACTTCATCAAGCGACGGAGTGCAATTAGTTCTAGCAGATTTTTATATTAAATGAGTCCAAATGGTGCAACTGTAAATGTTAATAAAGTAGAATGAGTGACTATTCAGAATTGCAAGCTCAGCTTATTTTAATTTTGTCTTTAGATTTCACGCTTTATAATCTTAATTAAAATATTTTTTACTGGATTCATTGCGAATTTGTATTTTACATTTAAGCTTGACGATTTGGTGTTTTTGGTGACCCGTGTTTTTAGTTTTTATTGTGACTTAAATATGACTATTAACAATGAATGCTAAACGAAGAAAAAGAAAGTAAGTAGATGATAAATTAGTATGTGTACTATCGAAAAATGTTGCGGTGTTCCACCTTTAAGGCTTAATTCACTTGCACTTTAATAACTAGGAAGTTCGGTTAGCTCCTTTTATTATCATATTATTTTAACTAGATAAATAAGCCATTGATTATAGATATGAGATCTATATTGTTTCATTGGCTGCAGAGACAAGTAGGCGGAGCTTCGATCCAAAAGCCGTTCTAAGGAAAATTTACTTAACTGGAACACCGGGACGGGAGGCGATTGTACCAAGATATAAGTCAAAATATAAAATATTATTTCTTATCATAGGCTGGCTAGGATTCGAACATAGGATCAACGGCTATTTGTCAAACAAATGCACTCAAAGGGCCAGATTTACAAACACAGCTTACTTTTAGCTAAGTTAAAAACTTACCTAAAAATCCTGGTATCGCACCCATAGGCATCACAAACAAGCTGACCAGCAGATCAGCTATCGCAAGCGACAACAAAAAGTAATTTGTCACATTTTGCAATCTCTTATCAAGGCATACTGCTAAACACACTAAAATATTACCGACACCACCCGCTATAATAAACAATATCACAAACAGAAAACTCCAATCGTAATTAGCTGTTTCACTTAACACTTCGCTATTGTTCATATAATTCCAGTTACATTGAAAAGTTTCAAAAATAGAATCATTGTAACTTTGGTTAGAATCGTTAATGTACAACGTCCGATTTGAGGCGTCACTATAGCAAGATAAAGTGTCCCATTCACAGTAAGTGTCAGGCAATTTGAGCCATAGACTTTTGAAGGCTGTTTCAAAGATTATGGTAATCATGTTCAATTTGAAACTAGTGCCGCATGCAGTGTGGTTGCTATCTTGCTGCAAGAGGCTTTCAGAGCACCGATAGCAACTATAGCTGGTTTCATTTTGAATGTCGATATTCAAACTGCAGGCGAATTCTAAAGAGTTCCCTATGTAATCATTTTCGCAGTCGAGTCCTGTGTAAATACCACATCCGCTTTCAGACACCAAACGACACTTTAAATCTTGTAGTGTTGGGTAAAAGAGAGTGTTGTTCGACATATCATTCGTTTAACAGTCCATGGCAATACGATAACACCTGATGGTGCATTCTGTATTGTCATCGCAACTTCTTCATTTCATGGCATAATCTGAAACAAAAGATGTACTGTTATATATTTTTCCAAAGTTTTCTAAAGTCAGTTGAAATATTTTCAGAGTAAGTTTAGAATCAATGTAATGGAAATCTAGGTCAAATAAAAATTTAGAACACGTTTTTTTGTGACACTAAAGTAAACAATTGTAATTATTATTATATTTTAATTTTACAGGGTTAGGAAATTCTTGCTGAACGCTTAACAATGTAGAATTATAAAAATGAAATTTAACCTCACAAATCTATAATTTAATACCTTTGTTTCATATTGCATTAGGTATTGAATCTGAAAAAAATGCCGAAACCGTTTGAAAATATGCCTACCTCTATATAGAAATTGACTTTTGTTTAATGAAAATGAGTAAATAACTTTTTTTTTTATTAAGTACCTAACCTAAACAAGTGCTTGGCCACACTCCAAAATACCCTTTTGTTTTTGAATAATTCTAACTCATCCAGCTATGAAATACGAGTAGCTTCTATATAAACAACAGTACTAAAAGACAATGGAAATTTTGTTCCTTATATTTTTTTTCAGTATTTGGGAAAAAAAATCGCTTATCATAACAATGTCGCAAAATCACCAAATCAATAACTTGTACATCTTAACTTACGATTACGTTGTTCCGCCATATATTAAAAAATGAGGAACTGGTTGAAAAAGACTCAACCACCGTACAGCCACAGATGAACTGGCTAAAAAGTTATATTTGCGTTCCCATTCTCATTTTTTTGGTTTGACCTTATAGGTAATATAATTTAACTGAGTTTTCGACAGTTTGTGGGCGTTAAATCGCCTGTACCTGTTAAGAGCATCTAAAATTCTATGTGGGAAGCATACTCCCTTAACTTGGTTAGAGTTTAAATAGGGTGATACATTAATAAGAAGAGACATATAGCGATGCTTTCAGGGAAATGTCATAGGTTTTAATATAGAAAAAAAGGAAGTAAGCACCTACGTTTTCCAACTACATTAGCTAAAAAGTTAAGCAATTTTTATAAAAGCGTAAGGAAATAATTTTTTTATACAGGGTCTTCAATAGAAGTTATTCATTCATTATGCTCCGTTTATCTAGCAGATGATCTAGTAAATTTCGTGAGTTCTTTACAGCTGTTGTGTTTACATGGTGCCAATGTGTTCAATATACCTAGACCTATTATAATTGGATGCTTTGCCGCATTATCTGCTGATCATGCGGGCGTAATTTAATTAAATTTCGAAGCTGTTTTGGGCTAAGTTCCCCTTGTAGTAGTAGATCCAATATGATAGAGAAATGGCTGAAAGCAAGTAAATAAAATGTCTCCCTGGCACTTATTTCATTGTCCACATCGTTAATTATGACTTTTGCACATTCATAATTTTGATCAAGTTATTTATATTGCATGATTAATTTTACCAACTATGAGGAAATTTTATAAGGTTAAGTGCTGTCAAGTTTTGTTTTTAGCGTTGTTCAATAAATGAAATATCTGTACTATTACCGTACTGACCGGCAAGTAATAATGACCTTAGGAATTCCGAGGACAGCAGAATCGAGTAAGTAATTCCATTTAGAATACTCTGGAATGTTCTCTAAAGTTTTCTGGTATGTTTAAAGAGCCGTTAGGACATGATCGATTTAAATTGGGAAGCTTTGCAAACAAAGCCATCTGACAAATATCTCGGAGCGAATTAATTGTGAACGATGGCATAAACTTTTTGTATTGGTAAACTTTTTATGTTGTTTTATTAGTGAAAAGAACATTACTTTTATAATTTCAGTTACGAGTAACTAAGGTACTTTAATAATTACTTTACAATGGCTGACTTAATAATAAAACTGACCCATTTTAAGTACTAATTAAGGCCTAAATCAAAAACGCTATCAGGAAAGCTGATGGAAAAAGTGTTTAAACAATTACCTAATCGATAACTATATGTCCTTATAATATAATCTCTTGACAAATATCTCCACAAGAAGGTACCTGGAGTAGGTTACGAAAAAAGTAGTTTTTTATTTTGGAAATTTTAAAGACAAGCGAATCATCATCATCATCTCAGCCCGCGCTAGTCCACTGCTGGACGTAGGCAAGAAAGAATGACAAGCTAATGAAAATGCTAAAATTATCGCGTTCTCTTCCCCTATTTCAAAGTTTTGCGGATAAGTTTCAATATCATAAAAAAATACTAAGTTCTATTATTGAGTAGGTAAATAAAAGCATGATTACGATTGCTTAGTTTTGACAAAATACGCCCTACTTAAACTAAAAATAGGTAAAAAAATGGTACTCGGGTATTAAGTATGAAAACCAGTGTCGTTAAGATACCAAAACACAAAAATATGCTTTGACATCAAGCTTGAAAACAGTATTAAGGTGCAGGAAATGTGTTTTCTCCGTGCGATGATTAATGTAGTAAGGTGCTTGGATTTAGATTACGTGTTTTGATTTTTTCTGTCAAATGTCTTTACGACTATTGATGACTGAGGAAATAGCTGCTTCTTATTTCAAAGGCTTATAAACGTAATCTTAGTATTTTTTTTTATTAACTTATCTTTGTCCATTAGTAAACACGTAAAGTTGATTGCGTTAAATACAAAATATTATAAAACGAATAGTTTTCTGCAATAATATTACATTGGTGTTGACCTTTTAGTAACCTTTTAATGTTTTTCTATGAAAATTAGAATGGTTTTGACGAAATCAATCGATAATCTATATAATATAATCTATTGAAAACTACAAAAGTTCAAAATTGACTAATGCAAGTAGTATATATTGGCTAATCCTGACGTAAATCTAAGATAAGTCTATGGTTTTGAGCCCCGATTTAGTAAAGTTTTATCCATAGAATCATAGTTGTCTTTTAGTTAAGGGCCTCTTGTAGCGCGGTGCGTACTTCCATACTTCCCGCCCAGATATCGCTAGCGAATTTCGCTGACGTGAGCAAGCGATAATACGTTTAAATACGTTAAAATTAAATACTATTTTTTAAAGTTACAACTAATTAAAAATGCTTTACACATCTATTAAGAGAAGTCCGTTTTATGTTTTTACGTAACTTTTATATGAATCTATTAGGCATTTCGTAGCAATATCCGTTTGAAATGGTAAATTAGTGTCATGTTTGTGACTTTTTTTTATCGAGCCTATTTTCATAAATCCTGTTGCTATCTTAACACAGCGGTTAGTTATATGGTTAATTTTGTGAATGTTTTTCTCAGACACAATATATATACACTACTTGGTAGATTATCGTTCAAAAAAGTTTAAAAATGCTGGATCTTTGCCTTAAAAACCAATAAAAAATAACAGTATAGTTTTTGCTATGTTTGAACATTGTTGCGAGGCGAAAAGTTCCTTTCTTCAGGTGACCAAAGGAAAGGCCTTTAAAGATTGTGTCCTAAACCAGTGTTCTCTTTGAACTCGTCTTCATTTAACATCAGGTTATACTGAGATCAACCGCGGCCTTTGTCACCGATAAAAGATAGAGATTCGGCTGCAGTGGCAACTCAGTGCACGTATGCTAAACTGGTGGTCAAATTTTGACGAGTGGCTGGTGTAGCGGTAACATACATTGCCTTCTATGCCAGAGGTCCTGGGTTCGAATCCCGGTGGTGGCGGATATTTGTGTGATGAACACAGATATCAGCCGTCAAGTCATGGATGTTTATATGTTTATTTAAGTTTATTCTAATAAAAAATATGTATTTTTTTTTTTTATGAGTGACTAAACCCGCGTTTGACCTCAATCTCACCTGATGGTAAGTGACGATGAGGTCGAAGATGAAAGCACACGGGTTTAGGAAGGAACTGGCTCTTAATACAATATTGCCGGAACACATTACCGCCGGAGCGGTAACATTTGGCGGCAGACTTTATATAAAGGGTGGTCGCTAGCCAGGCGGACCCAGAAGGGATCCTACCACCAAGCCTACCACCAAGCTATTCAATATGTATCTGTTTATATATTTCTTAAGTATATCAGTTGTCTACTATCCATAATACAAGTTCTTTAAGAAACTTAATTTGTTTAGATAATGATGTGTGAGTGTCAGAAATATTATTTATTTTTTGAAGAAAGAATCGGTGATCAAACCTCAGCTATTTTTCCGGTGGAAACTTTTTGTAATCCCAAGGCTAATGTTGCTTTAAATTTCGTGAAGAAATAATGCCTAAATGTTAATTTTCATATTTTTCACATATGTATAAAACTATTCATACAAAATTGAAATGAATCAGAGGAAATCAATTAATATTCAATTTATGTTTAGCGGACACATCAACAGTAGTGCGGCAAAACAAATAATTTACTACCTAAGTCTCGCGGATACAGTACAGCATACTGCAAATAGTAAAACACTTATTTATTCTCAGTACCTCACTTATATGCATAAATATTCCACCTATAAATAAGTACGAATATGATCCAAACGAGTTTTTCAGTACAGTTATCAGGAAAATCCATCTGTTCCAAGATAGTATTGGAGTGTGCGGCGAGCTGTAAGCACTAGACTAACACAATAGGTCTATGTAGGTCGTAGTATGATGAGCGGACAATCTGCTTGCATATTTTCCCTCTTCGTAAAAAATAATAAAAATAATGGCAACAATAGAGATAAATAAATGTACAATGAAACACACCACATTGTTGAATTCTCTTATATTGAATTAAAAGTAACAGATTTTGATTTTTACATTTTTGCACGAACTGAATGACATTCTTTTGTTTTATACGGGTCTATAACATAAAATCAATTTACCAAGAATTATCAGATAAAACACTAACTCCACTCTGCACAGGTCAGTGTCATACAGAAACCATTCAAGTACAGCCTGCAACAGAATAATGTATACCACCATCTGACGTCGCACGCACACGCGCGTTCATCCATACTCACTCACACCACGAAAGTCAACCAATCCAAGCATAATAAGTGGACGTGCTTACGCACACACGCACACTGTGAAAATACTTTACTTCTGCTGATTCATTAATTTGTTAAACTCGTTCTTAGCTACTCTCAAGTCTCACATGACGAGCTATATGGATGAATAGCAGGCAGACAAGATAATATGATGCTAATTTAACAACTTCAAGTCATAGCGTCCATGGCCTAGCGGTTTAAGTGTCTAGGAATGAGATCTGGACAGGTCAGGTATCGAATCCCGCAAAAAACTGTGATTTCATAATCATTTTTAGAGATTGAAAGAAGAAATATATTACAACTTTTTTGATGTTTTTTATTAAGTTTGAATTTGAAGTAGGTAGCTATTATTAGCGTAAATATTCGAAAAAACAACGATGCCTCATTTCTTAAGACAAAATAAGTGGAAGACCCCGATTATCTTTTATTGTGTTGCTAGATTTATTTTTAGCTTGTCATATCTTTAGAAAAAAAAAGTTAAATCTACCCTCTTTTATTTAATATTGTGTAGTCGTGTTTCTAGGTGGTTTGCATTCGTCGTTACTTGTTACTACTATCAGATTGTTGTGCCCAAATGAAATTAAAAATGAATTATCATTTAACATTGCTGCAGAGAGCTGAAATCATTGTTTCATTCAATCAATACTTTTCTATCAGGGGAATTGCACGTCGATTGATGATATTTGTAAGTTTTAAGTTAATTATTATTCTGACTTAATCCTTGTATTAAACGTGATCGTTATTTCTATGTTGATAATTTTATTTTCAGAGAAATACAGTGCAACTATCTGTTCGTCGTTAAGAGGAACTGGGGGATATATCCATTTTTACCCACTCGTTCGACGGCCACCACATATGATGTGAGTTTGCAAACTGTGTGACGACATTTGAAAGCAAGCAACATATATTGTTACAGGTAAATAAAGAAGTATATAATCCGACGTTAGATATACAATATATTATAACTTAAAATGAATTAACTTTCTTATGCATGCAATATAATTTGTTTAAACTTCAAGGGAACTTAAGTTTATTTATTCATTTACAGGCTAGCAAAAGAGATATTGATGAACGAAAGCAATATTTGGAATTTGATTCGTCTAGCAATGTAGTTATTTTTACGGATAAACGACATTCAAGTCGGACAAAGATGGCGTAAAATATTATGGAGGAGAAAATGCCAACGTTATGATGCTCGAAACACCCTACCTGTTAGTTTAAGCGGCCGCATTAAACGCCATCGAGAATTTGTGGGGTTAAATGATTTTAAATTGGGATTCATCACAAGTGAGGTCCAGAGCCAAATTAGAAGGGCGGGTTATTTCAACTTGGGAGATGATGAGAGGATCTGCCTTGTGCTGGAATTTAGTTGACAGTATGAGATCTCGGTTGCAGCAGGTCATAGACTCCGACGGCGCTCAAATTAGCTATTAATAAAATAGTGAGGTAATAGTTGTCTTTTAAAAAGTAGATAATCCAGAGTGAATGATGTTATTGTTGATTAGCTTAGAAAAAATAGACTTAGCTTAGCTTATTTATAGTTTCTGGCTAATAACATGTTGATTCATATTTACAATGGAATTATTACTTCAATTATATACCTAATAAGTTCATACGCCAAGTGACAGAAAAATTAAAGTGAGAACTGTCATTCAAATCTTTCAAATAACAGCTATTACCTAAACTATCATTGTTTTTAAAATTAATCGTTTAATAAATTTGTGAAATAAAAATTCCTAGTCAGACGCAACATATTGTGAAATGCAAAAAATAAATAATTATCTGGAAAAGATTGTGTTGTTTTAATTAGTAGTTTTTACCTGCACCTTATTTTTCGATTGCTTGCACTATATTTAATTTATTGATTAATTAGAATATAAATATAATTAGAATATAGATCATAAAAATTATATTTATATCATTTAAAATTATAATAAATTATTAAAATATTTCTTAATTTAAATGAATATATATTATGGTTTATTGATGAATATATCTTCATTAAATTTGAACAAAAAAAAAGATATTGAAGATATATCTTTAAACATTATTAATTTAACAATCAATCAATAATTTAACAATAAAAAAGACATATTAATATAGCAACGGAGAAAAAAAAATGCAGACCTTTCAGTGTTCTATAATATAAAACAATAATCTGCACATTATACGGCTGACATAGGCTCGTCGAAGTACTGAAACTAAAGATCTATACATCCGTGTAGTTATATTATTTCTTGTTGTGACACGATGTAGTTGGTTAGCTTAGTTAGAATTGATCTTTAGTTGTGTGCGTACGACTGGTTGTCAACGTTAAAGCCGAAATACACTGTTGGAAACAAAACATCAAACCAAGGTGACCTTGCTAGTTTACAACGTGTTTCCAACAGTGAAGACGGCTGTTGACAACCAAATTACATGACCTTGGCGGGTTGGAAACGGCGGTGTTTAGAATCACAGATATACATCTACATAGACAACGCAAGTGCCACGATTTGTATTCGAAACAAGCGTGCCGACTTTTTAAGACTTATTGTGACGTCACAGCTGATATTTATTACTGGAAAATACAAAAAGATTCAGAGACACCGATACCGCCGATGAAATCGATTATTAAGAACGATATTGATATTGTGGACTCGATTTTCTAACAGACATACATACACGCATATTACAATACATATTAAATCTAGAGGCGACCAACCTTGACGCTTGGTCGGGGTTCGGACACGCAAAGGATATGCATTTGCGTTATCTATGTAGATGTATGTCTGTTTTTAGGACAGTGTGTACGCTTGTTATTGTATATTTTACTATGTAACTATAACTAGAAATGACTTGAGTTTTGTAGCTTTTTATCCTGCGTTTCAACCTTTCCTTCTTTGTATCCTCAATTGCATACAAAACTGCCATCGCGAAGATGTTGCCGACGCGAGAGATCAGAGCACACTGACGATTAAGGGGCGTGGCCTGGCGTGACCTTGGCGTGTGTTCTTGTTTGTCTCCTTGTTGGAAACCACCGTTTGTAACAGTGTGTATGACTCGGAATCGGTTGACAACAACTTAACCTTCCTTAACCTTGGTTGGAAGCATTGGTTTTCAACATGTTTTCAACAGTCTGGCGGCCCTATTATTCTGAGTCTTCCGCACACATACAACGCGAATGCATATTGTATGTGTGCGTGCGTCTGGGGTGGTATACATTATTCTGTTGCAGAGTGTACAACACTCTCAAAATCTTCCCTCAAGTAGGTATTTAAGGGATATAGATAAACAAAATTACAGACTTTACACGATTTTCTCTCAGCTCTATTTCGATAAAATTTAAGAAGTTTCAAAGAAAGTGAAAAAATATATTTCATTCCATGCATACCTACATTATATCTTTATCTGGAGTGAAGAGAAAAAAAGATCAGATTGGAATGAAATAAATCTAATCAAAGTGCGTTTTAATAAATTGAATCCTATTTTTTGTTATTATACTACTTAAGCAAATCAAATCAAAATCAAATCAAAATAATTTATTCGAGTCCTTATATAAGGATTTGAGTGTTCGTATCAAGTCACTATCCACCCCATACTCGGACAGAGTTGACCACAGCTCACTTCTCACCACACTGTCATAAGCCTTTTCCAAGTCGATGAAGCAGCAGAAAACCTTTCGGCGTTTGGCCAGAACCTTCTCGGTCACTGATCTTAAGGAAAAGACTTGATCCGTACATCCCATCCCCTTTCGGAATCCCGCTTGCACATCCCAAATCTTGCTTTCTGTTTCATTCATCACTCTCTCGATTAATATCTTTGCATACATTTTGCCTACAATACTCAGAAGACTAATGCCACGGAAGTTTTTGCATTCCTGCTGTGAGCCCTTGCCTTTATAAAGTGGCACAATAACGGCTTTGCACCAGTCATCTGGTACACGGCCAGACCGCCAACACTTATTAAATAGCTGATCCAGCAGGTTTGCTGTGACACCTTCACCTGCCTTGAGCATTTCGGCATCCATCCTATCATACCCTGAGTTAAGTTTTTATTAAATATAAGAATGTATTATTGAGCTTTAAATTCTTCTTAATAATAACTTTCATTCAAACGACAGTAGAATCTAACTTTTGTATTATGCGGTACTTAGTTAAATTTTAACTACTTACCACAAATATCTACGTTATTTTAGTACTCACACATTATTTAAACCTAATAGTTAAATAATATCTTCCGGTTCTGAAGGGTGTACAATTGATATTATGGTACATGAGCTAGGAACATCTTATTTATAGGTCCTTAATCATAGCCCAAACTTTGTCAAGAGGTGGTTCTTTAAGAAATTTGCTTGTTGAACTAATTCAACTTTTTTTAAATACTCTGTTTTAGTACAGATGCAATATCTTATTAAAAAGTTCGTATCATTAAGGTCTGCCCTACAGTATTTGTATAACAACGAAATATAGATTCCCAGCAACGCATTCAAATATACAAATCTATATCTATATCTATACTTATAATAAATCTGTAGAGAGGTCAATTCTGTACATGAAATATATTTTCAAAATAACTATCAGGGGGTGATTAGTGATCGATACTGATGCCAAAAATGCAATCAGTAAAATTTTTGTCTGTCTGTCTGTCTGTCTGTCTGTATGTTCCTTATAGAAACAAAAACTACTCGACGGATTTTAACGAAACTTGGCAAAATTATTTTTCATACTCCTGGGCAGGTTATAGTATACTTATTATCACGCTACAATCAATAGGAGCAGAGCAGTGAAGGGAAATGTTGGGAAAACGGGAGAAATTACTTCAATTTTTAAGCTTCCGTCGCGTGTGCAGCCTTAATGGTTAGAGCTACATAGAAATCATATATGACAGAAATATTTTTCATAAAATTATATAAAAAATATCCCACAACAGTATATGTCTATATTTTATGGTTGACTCACAATAACACGTGTAAATCCCGATAGCTTAGCAGTTCGGAGCTTTCTGATTATATTTGTTTACTCTTACGTTTATAATACTCTCACTCATCCCTAATTAAAAAATTAACATTATTACCTATTCAATAAAAAAAGAATCATAGAAATCGGTATAAAAAACAGCAAACTTATACATGAAATACGCTAATAACCCATCGCACGTGAATACTGAATGATATAAGGATTATTTTTGCGTAACGGTTGCCGCGCTCGACGCAGCTCGCGGCGGTAGTAGGGTGTAAAAAGGCGGGAGGCGAGCGCAAGCTTTATAATTCATTCAATATTTGGCTGTTGATGCGTTCAGAGCGTTCGATTTTATTGACAGACAATAATCAGTATATATAAAACTGTTGCGTTACTGACTGAGTGACTGAGGTACTGAGTGACTGACAGACCACGTACAGCCGTAACTACTGGGTGTAGAGAGCTGAAATTTGGAACATACATTTTTTATTGGATGTAGGGGAGCACTACGGAAGGAGTTCCCGAAATTCGCACGGGAACGGGAAATATAGGACTTTATAGTTTGTATGAAAAATCTTATTCCTTGAGTGTACGGATGTGATACTTGGCATGAAGGTTCTTCAAAGAGTGACTGGTTGTGCTACGAAAAAAACTCCCAAAATTCCCACGGGCACGGGAAACATATGATTTTTAGTTTGTATGAAAAAAACTTATTCCTTTAGTGCATGGGTGTATAAAGGTTATTTCAGTGGGTGTCTGGTTGTATAGTTTCTGAAATTTCCACGAGAAGGGTAGATAAGCGCATACGAAGTTGCGGGATAAAGCTAGTATACAATAAAATTAAAAGCAATTTTTTATCAGAATATTCAAAACAAAATGAAGTGGGGTCGAAAAACGACAAAAAGCTGAAATACACATATTCCAAACAATTGCAATTGTTTTGCAAAACAAAAGAAAGTTACGCTGTCATTTCCTTTAAGGGAACAATGGAATATACACCCTGCACAAAGCGGAGTAATTTTAAATTAAATAAATAGATTCGAATTAGAATGAATAATAGAACACAATGAAGTTAAACAAATAAACATTTAATTTTATTTTAATATATTTATCATAAAATAATTATCACGAAGCAGAATAATTATGCGAGCACAGAACTTTATCGACTCGTATGTCATGTTTATGAATGTTCGTATAGTATGGAGTCGGTTGAAAGTTTTTAGTAACATTGTAATTTTTTATTTAACATTTATTTACAAACATTCAAAATTAACAAGGCACTTACATATTTAAGCTGGCCGTGCGGCAATGGATAGATTTCAATGATTGCTAACAAACCCTCTCCATACTATACGAACATTCGTAATACGAGTCGATAAAGTTCTGTGCTCGCACTGCTGTGTTGGTACATTGAATTTGTCACATAGCACCATATCTAACGAAAAGCACAAATATGTTAGTAGCTACTAAAAGGGGTCTTTTATGTTTCCTATAGTTTAATGATAACGGGATCTTACAAGCACCATGAATCAGAATCAAAATATTGGACGCGCGAAATAAAAATCAGAAACCGTGATAAGAATCCCACAAAATCATTGAATTGTAGTGTAAATTACCGCGATAGTCTATTATTTTTTTCGTAAACTGAGTTGGGTTCGAATTCGAGACATCTGTTCTAGCCCTCTGAAGCTATCAAAGTGTTACAGTATTGCCATATTGAAAGATGGCTGAGGAAATTTTTAGCTCCGAAAAGGAGCAAGATAGCGATATTAAGCCTTACATATTTTATACATACTCAGGAGATATATATTCTTAGCAGGTAAAAAAATATCCTTGTTTTTAAAATTATTTAAATACATAAAATGAAACACGACTAAATAATACGAATTAAAACGAAGTTACTTAGCTACGAGTATCAACAGCAGCAGATAGTATTGAGAACATGCTGAATTTTATTCACTCGACACTCATTCACTCGACAGTTTGAAAGTATACGACCATAAGTATTTTTAGCTTTTATCTAAAACGAATGAAAATATAAGATTCAGGATTGTTGAATTTCAATTTATTTATGTATTTACTTTGAATTATTTATTTATTTTTTATTCCAACCAATTTTGAACCGATATACTATATGAAAACAGAATATATAATGTCGGTTTAAAAAAAAAAGCGAATTAAAATCAGTTCGCGAAAAAAGAAGGCTCCGGAATAAACTCTAAACTCGGAATAAACTCGAAAATATCTCGGCCCTCCTTTTATGCATTACTTTATACAATGTTCACATAAATACAATGCAACCATGGTTCAAGCTAGATATACTGTTTTCTTTAAGAATCTCTACTTCTGAGTTTATAAATCCCACGAACAGTCCTATTCTGCAGTGGTATAATCGTTTCGATATGTGCGGCATTGCCCCAGTAGGATGTTGTAGGAAATTAAACTATAAAAGTAACTAAAACATACAATCTTCACTATTTGAAAATCATAGTGATTGAATTTTCTTAAATGTGAACGCTGCAGAACTTGTGTATAGTAGATGATTAAAAAAGATGGTTTATTATGATTCATAATTTATTGTCTTCAGTGTCAACCAGCGTTTAATTTCACAAAGTGTATTTATCCATACCAACTGTTTAAAATATTTTCAATTCTCATTTTAATAATTCGTTACAAATAGGCTGCCGGTTTGGACATTTGGAAAGGATGAGTGAAAGTAGATTTACGAAAGAGGTGTACAGAGCAAGAATGGATGGTGCTGTCGGAAGGGGCCGCCCTAGGCGAACGTACGCCGATCAAATTGGCGACGTTCTTAAAAAGGGCCTAGTTAAAAGTACCCGTAACCGGCGATCATGTATGAAAAGATTAATGAACGTGGAGGAAGCGAAAGAGGTATGTATGGATCGAAGCAATTGGTGTTCCCTTGTCTCTGCCTACCCCAAAGGGAGACAGGCGTGAGGTTATGTATGTATATATGTATGTAAATAGGCTGCCTTATCGCTAGTAAGCGATTTGTGCCGGGCAACAGTGATTTAAAGTTGGAAAGTCAGAAAGTTGTGAAAAGGGCTTGAGCGCAATTTTATTAGGTAGTAACCCCGGTATAATTGTAAAGACGATAACAAAATGAGTTTTAAAAAAACGGATTTCTTTCTTCATTTTTAATATACTCGTTTAATTAACAATCCGATGGCAACCAACAAATTTATAACATTAAGTGAAAGAAAAATGTAGAAAGATACCCTTAGCTGTTTCGTTCATTATATTAAAATTAGTTGCTGACTGTACTAGCCTCTACTAGTAATAGGCTCTTCACACACTACATTACAAAACTCAAAAGCAACTTAAATATTTAAACTCTTGATCAAAACCCAACTCATCTGCATAAACTCAATTACTTATTACAAACTTATAGTTTTTACTGACCTTGACACTCCTATTTGACTCAATTTTTTTTAAATATTTTTTGCTAACGTTACCCGTTTAACAAGTCAAAGTAAGTCAAAGTAGAGTCGGTGAGTACCACTCAGCATATTAATGTGAGTGCAGTTTTATGTCAAAGGTTGCGGAACCTTTGTAGAGTTGACCTTGGCCGCGAATTGTGGGCAAGGTCCTTAATATTAAACGAGTAATCATTTTGTAGTACCCTTGTTAATTGTAAACGGTAATGAAAGGTGAATAATTTACTTTGTACCTCTGTATTAACACGTAACGCTCAAAAGTAAGTATTAAAATGCAATAAACAGAGAGGATGTTAGAATACAAAGTTGATCTTTTGAATAACTACTTATTTCATAGCCTTATAATTTTCATAAAATGTCATTAAGTAGATAAAGAAATACAAAATTGGAGTTTTATAATAAAACATAAATCTTTAAAATTCATTCATTCATTTCATTTCATTCCATTTTATTTTGCATTTTAATATAATGCTCAAATGAAATTGTATACATAAAAAAATAATTTCTTATTTATATTAATATATTCAAAGATACATCAGTTACACTGGTTAATTTAGGTATTTTTAACATCTTTATAATACTAACCACGTGTTATTCCGAGAAACTTTATAAACACGGCATCTTTAACGATTAAATTAATAATAAGTTATATATAATCACTTATCTCTCAGCTAAAGAGTAATATCTCTAACATATTCATATATTAAATTTTCAATAGTCTAACCAGGAATTCCGCTAAGTCTTTTATTAAAATCTTCACGCATACATGTAAAGCCATATTTTATTACAGAAAACTTTATGGAAGTCACTGCATTCTGAGAAATGTCGGAAATTATTTCAATAATATTTATTAATTTGGTTATTAAAAATTTTAATAGAAACAACTTGGAAAAATTAAGAGAAATTACATGTACTTGATTTTCTATCGCCATATTCATAAAATAATGATTTCTGACATTTTAACTGTTTATGTACATAACTTCTTTATAGATACACTAGCTTTATCCCGCAACTTCGTATGCGCTTAACTACCCTTCTCGTGGAAATTTCAGAAACTATACAACCTAACACCCACTGAAAGAACCTTTATACCAAGAATTTTTTTTCGTAGCACAACCAGTCACTCTTTGAAGAACCTTCATGCCAAGTATCACATCCGCACACTCAAAGAATAAGATTTTTCATACAAACTACTAAGTCCAAACCCTTCCCGTGGGAATTTCGGGAATTTATTCCATAATACAAACAGACACTTATTGAGGAACCTTTATATCAAGTATCACATCCGTACACTCAAGGGATGGGATTTTTTCATACAAACTAAAACATCATATATTTCCCGTTCCCGTGGGAATTTCGGGAAGTCCTTTCATAACACAACCAGATACACATTGAAAAACCTTTACACCAAGTTTCACATCGGTGCACTCAAGGAATAAGATTTTTCATACAAACTAAAAAGTCCTATATTTCCCGTTCCCGTAAGAATTTCGGGAATTCCTTCTTCAGTGCACCCCTACATCCCCTAAATAATGTATGTTCCAAATTTCAGCTCTCTACGCCTAGTAGTTACGGCTGTACGTTGTCTGTCAGTCACTCAGTCACTCAGTCACTCAGTACCTCAGTCAGTAACGGAACAGTTTTATATATATTGATTGATAACTTAACGCCTGTATTTTTGTTTTTGTTTTTACCCCGTAAGGGGTAGGCAGAACACCAGAGGTTATAAAAAAGTGGAGGTATTATAATGATGGAGAGAGACTATTGCAGTGACAGGGGCCAACAAAACCTCTGTCCCTTAACTGACTTTTACAGTATGCCTGGGAAGAGAAGCAGCTGGCACATTCTATGATTTTCCTTTGCTCCCAGGCTAGCATGGAAGACTGTTTATGTATTTAATGTTAATTATTTTTAATCAATACTTTGTTAGTTTTGTAATTTTATAAAAGTACATCATAGGTTCCCACAAAAGTATCAATAATCTTAAAAATGCGATTTTATGCAAATATGCTTTGTATGTATTATAGTGCTTTAAAAAGGGAACTTCTAGAGTAAGGACTTAGAGATTAAAGATTACTAAGATACTAGAAGGATTAAAAAGCTCTCCTACAGTGTACGTGAACATTATAATGACCAACTGAATAATATTGTAATTTGTGAAATTTCATTTTAAAACTGATAAAAGTTTTATTGGATAGTAAATACTAGGATTAAAATGATCCTAAAAATCACACGACGCGTCTTTCCCTATTTTTTTCCCAGAATTTTATTTGTAAGCCAATCTCAAATAAGTGAAATAAGAGAGAAAACAATAGGTATTTGCGTAATTTTATATTAATATAAATATCATTTCTAAGAAAACACTCAATAACCCAGCTGTCAAACACAGAAGAAGTTGTCATATCCTATTTTTATTTAAGAAATCATTGGACCTTAAAATAAAACGTAACCTTTATATAGGTAGATATAATCTTCCTTCAATGACAGATATAATATATCTGTACTGTGTCATAAAAAACTCCCCGCCGTGTCTATCTGAACAGTATAAACTCAAAACTGATAATACAATGGGGAGTTTTCTGACAGCTCATTAAAAAATCAAACTGTACAAAATTGGTACAAAAGGCTTCGATAGATGGCGCTTTACAAAAGGCGAAGGCGAAGAATTTATTCCACACTGCGTTTTTTAAAGTAAAATAAATTAATTGACGTCTGTATCAGAAATTGAACGTATAAATAACCATAGATGGTAGATACCACTTACCTACATTATAGTTTACAGACTTAACGCCTTCGGCTTTTTAAAAGTGCCATCTATAGAGGTTTTTTGAACTAATTTTTATGAGCTGTCAGAAAACTCCCCATTTTCATGCGACTTCTCTACTAGACAGAGACATTCATGAGGAAGGATTATGTAGATAGACTGAATAATAACGATGATTGTTGATATTAAACTAGGGTCTTTCAATAAGGACGGGTCGATTTCAAAATGGAATAAAACAGGCTATATGTGAGATATTAACGAAATTGTTTTTCTATTTGAATTGGTTACCAAGGGCGGGCGAATTGATTCTACTGAAAATTTGACCTCTCAGATTTGCGCCACTGTTCATAGACGCGGCGCGGCGGGCAGTTGAATGATGTCATAATGAAAACAAAATGGCATGAATAGGTATTTCAAATAAAATAATGATTTCGTAATATTTCGCACACAGCCTGTGTTATTCCATTATGAAATCGACCCGTCCTTATTGAAAGACCCTATATATAATATAACAAAGCCAGTTATACACACCAACTACATGGCCACAATCTGAGCAAAACTTTTAGTATGGAATACCATGTAGTGAATGGATATATACAGGGTCACTTTTTTGAAAATGAAAACATTTAAATAGCAGGTTAAGAATGATATGAAGATTCAATTTATGACAAAAAAAAAATTTTTTTTTAATTGAAATTTTACAATTTTTTTAAGTGACCAAAATTTTTCTGACTATTGAAAAATCTGGGCCTAACGTATTTCTTTATAGAAATAGTTGGGAAAACGCTTTTAATAATGTTTTAAGTTTTTTGCATTTAAAATGCTCAATTATTCCTAAATAAATGAAAATATGATAAATAAAAATTACCCGACCAGGATTCGAACCTGGGACCTCTCGTTTGCCGGACGAGTGCTCTTCCACTGAGCTGCCGTGGCCTGGCGGTACTCTTCGAAATTACTTAACACATTTTTGTTCTTACGTTATATTGCTAACGTAGCTCCATCTTATGGTATAGCTTTACATTTTTCATTTATTTAAAAACGCTTTTATTTCTTGCTATTTAGTCGTAAATAACAGATCAAACTAAAATGTTGTTAGCTTATGATAATTATAAAATATCAATTTCACAAACAAAAAAAAATTTTTTTTTTCATAAATTGATCCCACACGTCGTTCTTAACCTTCACCTAAAATATTTTGATCTTCATAAAAAAAAACCATTTATATACTTTATGGAAATATTATGTATTTACCTAGAAGACAAAAACATAATATATCCATAAAGTGGATGGATCGAGCTCACGAATTACGAAGGGGCGTCAAACCCCACTACGCCACGGAATCCGTCATGACGAAGAGATTTATTTGTGCTAAATCATTTAGCTTTACTCAGCTAAATTTTTGAGCTCAATCTCACCTGATGGTAAGTGAAGATGAGGTCGAAGATGAAAGCACCGGGCCTAGGAAAGAAGCAAACTGAACAAAGTGTAATTTTTGTTAAGTGTGCACAGGCGATTATTCTCTAATTAAAAAGAGATATTAAGCCGTTTACCGCGATGAGGGCGGCGCGGGACCGAGCGACGTGGAAAACCTTGGGGGAGGCCTATGTCCAGCAGTGGACGTCTACAGGCTGATGATGATTAAGCCGTTTATTTTAAATGAGTAATTCATGATAACAACAACATGACAACTTTAGATAAATCCGTTGAAAGATTTTCGATATCTCTTATAAATACGGCATAATCACCTAACACACTCCACAATCACTCCCTGTATAAATTTATATTTCTTGAGCTATGACAAATTTTCAAATAACTCCCAACAACATCAATAATCTAATATAATATTTTGGTTTAACATTTCGGCTTTTCGACTTGTTGAAACTGAACGGACCTTTGACATAAATGTCATGTTTTTACACCTTTGACATGTAAAACGTAGAGTGGACTCGTGAAAGCCCCTTCAATATCAAATGTCGTTGGAAGCCAGAAAGCATTTAACGTTTTTTTTAATTTGAATAAATTAACTCGGAGTTCGGTGTGATAGATGTATTTTTATACAGCAATTATAGTAAAGATAGTATGTTATATGGGACAGCGGCCAAATTCTCTAAACGTTTTAGTTATTTTTAATAACTATTCAACCATCAGTTTAAAAAAAAATATACAAGATAAAATCCGAATAAAAAAGTATTTTATGTAATAGCAACATCAGTAGTATATTTTACCTAAACAAACATATCTGACTCTTTTTATAGCAATATAACTTAGCTATAAAACTTTAACAAAGCCTTAACTACAATCCTTCTATTGAAACGTAACAAGAGAATAAGCGCTTTGTCTAATGGTGCGTACAGATTGCTAGTAATGTAACCTGCTAAAAAAGTTCCCATGACTTGGACGCCTTTCGAGCGCGAATTGTGCCGCAGTAGAGTGCGCTCGTGGCCTGCTCTTAGATATCCGTACATTTTCTGTTTTTTGAATAACATCAAAAAATGCTCGATGCTCGAGCTAATTGCACGAACACCGCTCGCGAGCACGAATTGCGCCTGTGTGAGTGAGACTTGCTTCTGTGTGCGTGACGTTCGTTCGTAGCCTGCTCGACGCAATCCGTGAATTGTCGGTTTTTAGACAACATCAAAAGGACTCGGACTGCAAATTGGATAATTACGAGAGCAACTTGAAAATATGATTTTTTGTTTGTTAAGTTATCGTAACGATTTTGATGTGAAATGAAAGCTCTGGGTATAAAACCAATTTATCCATTTTAATCATGTTAATTAGTTTACTCGTTTAGGAGATAATTTAAGAATTAATTTGTATCGTGAAATTGTAAACAACCAGAACTTTTCAAGTTTTTGTTTTATCATCTGTAGTCCTTTTATACAATTCTGTGCGCCACCAACGTCGCTGCATCGAGGCCTTCAGCTTATTCTTGAGTACTTATTTCATGAGTACAACGATTAGATTTTGCTCATGACTCTGTATGCGAATATAACATTGTCTAGCTAGTATCCATAGCATAAGTTCTAATGAAATCTTTATTTGACCTGGATAATGTGGTGTGAAGGTTGGATTTTTTTTAATTACCAAACCAGACACCCGCACAACTTGACGCACCCCTACATCTTCCTAGGAATGTATGTTTAAGCTTCAGCTCTCTACGCCAAGTAGTTATGGCTGTACGTTATCTATCAGTCACGCAAGCGAGTTTTAATATATTGTGTATGATACTGATGAAGCTCTGATAAATATTAGAGCACGAATGAGGTCTTCGGACTCTGCACCTCATGTGATCTATTAAGTTTGCGAAGTGTCGCGGAGAGAGGTATTGAAATTGAATAAAGCATTAAAAAACCGACTTCACTAACATTTTTAAATCCTTGTCAAAACTTTGGCTGAAGTGAAATGTCACCTACGTAGGTATATATCCTCCGCTTTCATTCATATTTAAGTAGGTACTGAATTGATTTCCATTAAATTTCCATGGGCCACCTCTGACTTATTTTGATCTATCAAATATAAACAAGAATCATCCAAATCGATTCATAATTGACCAATTAATCAAGTAACAAACATACACACGATTTGATAACCTCTTCCCTTTGGAAGTCGGTTGAAAAGAATGTGTGCGGAGACGGACCGTGCTCGCAACGAAATACGGAAAAAATCTTATTCAGGTTGCGTGTATCAAATGCTCAGTTCGTGTGCAATACACGTCCAAATACAGCGAGCGCAGGCGTCGAGCGCTGGATATTACATTACATACATACATACATAACTTCACGCCTATATCCCATATGGGGTAGGCAGAAAACCAGAGGTTACTAAACCATCTGATGTCACGTTTGACACATTTCGAGGCATTAAGTATAATGACGGAGAGAGATTACTGCAGTGATAAGGGATCAACCTATCGCCCACAAAAACCTCCAATAAAACCTATGTCCCTTTACTGACTTTTACACTATGCCCGGGATGAGAAGCAGCTGGCACATTCTATGTTTTTTATTTGCTCCCAGTCCAGCATGGAAGTATATTACATTACTAGTTCCATTACAGCAATGTGTACCCACCTTAAGTTATAAATTTAAGTTATTAGTTTTGCAGGTGTACCAACAACCTGCTTATTAACTCCTCCAAATAGCTTTGCCGTATTCTGGCTGTTATATGCACTGTAATTACAGGCACTGGGTCTTACAATCTAATTACCCAGGCATCTTGTCAGGGAGCGTTTATAATTACTTACATAAGTAGTGGCTCCTCCTCATATTATACTATACAAGGTGTCCCGCCAACCCTATACCTTTATGGAGGTATTCTAGTACCCATAAGGATTACAGAACAAAATATAAAAAAAGAAAAATTCTAAAATTTCTTTTAAATTTTTGTATGAAAGAAATAGTCGAAATTTATTGCTTTCATACAAAAATTTAAAAATGAATTTCTAATTTTTCCTTTTTCATATTTTTCTGTAATCCTTATGGGTACCTACTTGAATACCTCCGTGAAGGTATTATATAGGATCGGCGGGACACCCTGTATAGACAGTTAAACAATAAATAAGAATAAACATTTCTTTCTAAAAGAACTTGTGTTATGGATACTAGATAACTGATATACTTAAGAAATATATAAACATACATATTGAATAAATACATATTTTTTTATTACAACAAACTTAAATAAACATATAAACATCCATGACTTGACGACTAATATCTGTGTTCATCACACAAATATCCGCTGCCGCCGCCGGGATTCGAACCCAGGACCTCTGGCATAGAAGGTAATGTATGTTGCCGGCACGTAAAGAACTCGGTCCGGGGTACTGCATATTTGCATTCACTAGTCGTTTAAGTTTGTCAGAAGCCCTTTTACCATCGGACTACTAAACATAGACAGTTATTTCATCCGTATATGTTGGATATTCGAATAAGTTACACTAAACGCCTTTTATTCGGGTTGCTAAGGTATACATAGAATGAACTGCCTGCGTCTATTTTTCCTGACCCGTATTAGTCTGTTTAAGTGTCGACAGGATAGGTTTCTCATAAATGAACGTGTACCACTTTAGTTTCCATGATCACTTACCATAAGGTGTCATGGAAGGCAAAAGTAAGATCCTACATTGTGTAAGATTTGTGTAAGGTTCTGTATAAGGTTTGTATTTGGATTACGCAAGTCCGAACACATTCCTGAATTCCGCACTAATCTCAAGCGGCTTCCCATTCGCCTTCGCCGGAATACTCACATACTTTCACTAGTCTACCGTATTCTGTACGAAAAAGCGATACCAGTGTATCTAAAAGACCGCTTTACCTATCGGTTTACCAATCACGACCGTAGCTGCCGCTCTTCATCCAATGTATTCCTTGCGACGCCATTGCATACCTCCACATTTTTAGATAAGTCATTTTTTATTCGTGCGGTTTCAATATGGAATGAGTTGCCGGTTGAAATCCGTTTAGCTCGAACACCACGGATTTTCAAACGAATGATTAAATGACACTACCAGAAACACTGTTAATATTAACTATTTATACATGTATTATAGATTTAATATGTATGTACATATGGTATTTATGTACATTATGTATATATGTAATTATTAGTATTTAGTTTATTCATTTATTTTTACAAGCCGTGCACCCATCCACTTCAATTTCCTTTGATTCCTAGGTTACCTGGCAGAAATCGCTCTTGAGCGATAAGGTCGCCTTTGTACAAATTTATGTTACTGTCATCATTTCATGTATTTTTTCCTCAGTAACCATGTTGGTGTACAATAAAGATAAAAAAGCCGTTTTGGCAACCTGAGAATCATGGTATTCACCATCCGAAATTGGGAGCTTAGTGATTTGCGGCCTAAATCTAAGCAATGGGCTGATGAAAAAGGGTTGTGTAGAGTTAACACACTACCTGATTTTACAAAAAAGGCTCGCTCTTTTACCTCTTTTTCCTAGTATACTGCAACCCACTTTTAAGATTTCCCTTTTCTAAAAGCCCATTTGACTTACAAAATGTATCATGACCTGGTGCACTTTGCTCGCAGCATACACAATTGCACTAAGCTTTGGTAATATAGGTCGGCACTTTCACAAATTATAAGCCTTTGAACGAAATTTCCGAGCCTATCTAAAATTAGCCGTCTTGAGCTATTTCGATGCTGTAGATTCAACTTTATTAATCGTGGGTGTTGAAATTAAAATAGAAATAGTTGTTAAACGGAAAATTAATAACATTTATCAAAATTTGGCGTAACTAAATCGACAAGGTAGTAGGTAAATTTATAAGACCGTTGATCTTACTGATATTATCAATGTGAAAGTTTGGATGGATCAAGGCCCTACGGATTTAGATGAAATAGGCCATAGTGATAGTGTACAGTCTGGAATAGCACATAAGCTACTTTTTATCACGATATACCCATGGGATTCGAAATTGTGTTTGTCAAACTGCGCGAAACCGCTTGTATTGTAATGTGAAAGTTTGGATAGATGGCGATTCCTCAATCACGGCAGAATGGCTCAACGGATTTTGTAATCCGATTTTAAATGTATTTATAGTAATTAAACAACTTTTAAATTTACATAGCGAGCTATTCATTATTAGCTCTATCATTTAAATTTATGCGCAATTTCCAGCTCATTTGTTCGTTTATTCGGAACAGTAAACAGATGCACTAAATCAAGCTTGTGATTTGTTAGTTTAAATGTCGACAGCGTAAAAGCCTGCTTTAATTGATAGAATTTATGTGATCAAGAATATTTTATTTTATTTATTATCCTTAAATTTAATTAATTTTGAATACCTATGATTTTCTATTAACCATAATTAAATCGGCTAGTGATGAGCTCCAAAATCGAGGAACCAAAATGGGGATTGTTATTTATTTATTTATCTTATACATACATACATAACTTCACGCCTGCATCCCTTATGGGGTAGAACACAAAAGGCTATAAAACCATCTGATGCCATATTTGACAAATTTGGAGGTATTATTATGATGGTGAGGGACTATTGCAGTGACAGGGAGTCAGCCTATCGCCCGCAAAAACACCTATAAAACCTCTGTCCCTTCAATGGGTTTTACAGTATGCCCGGGAAGAGAAGCAGCTGGCACATTCTATGTTTTTCTTTCTCTCCCGGTCCAACATGGAAGGTATCTTATCTTACAACATAAAACTTAAGCCATTGACAGAGTTTCACAACATGATCAGCTTATACTTAAACACATTATTATCCCAAGTAATTTAAGTGGATAATACAAATGAATAACAAAGAATATAGTTAAACAATTCTCTCACACACTTTTTTTTTGTTAAGTTTTTTTTTTTTTTTCTTTTGAGGTTTATATAATTATATTACTTACCAAATACATGACTTGTTTCAAATTTTAATTTTCAAAACTTTCAAGTTATAAAATATTCCGCCACATATCATTACTTGGCCTTATGTGAAGGGTGGTCGCTAGTCGAATGAAGGGCATGTAATAGGAAGTTAAGATCCTGTATGTTTCCATTTACCACCGGCTTATTCAAGAGAAAATTTTAACTAACTCACGTGATTGCCTTAACTTTTACTTCAAAAAAAATTGTAAAACACTTTACTACATAGATTACTAAACGTTACAGTTAGTTGCTTTAAAAAAACTGACTCTTTAGTTACGTGATATAATATATTTTTGAAATTTAGACACAACGGCGCAATAAAGGAGTATTAAAATAAATATTATGAAGACTATGCGATAACAGGTAGTAAATATTCTTCCTTCCACATTTCAAGCAGATCCGCTTACCAGCATCGACATGTTATCCGCAAACTTATCCATGGACCGCAAAACTTATCCTAAACTGAGAAGTCTATGTAGATATGTATATCTTGTATTTGTTTGTATTATACCTAATGCCTACAATTTACAATTCATGTAGCTTGGTATCCTGGAAAAAAATTGCTCAGTAGCCGCCTCATTGTACATCATTAGATTTTATGTATTTTGTGAACCTTGATTTATTATTGTGTACAATAAAGGGTAAAATAAACAAACATACTTTAAGCGTAAGTGTTAGAAAATAACAATCCATTTTTCAAAGTGAAGTGGCAAAGTGGATCTACATCCGTTAACGCCGCTCGAACACGACGCGAAAGCTTGTTCGTGGCCAAAAAACCGACACTAATCGGAGGACAGTCGCGACTGCTCCTTAACTCCGCAAAAGAAACCCACATAACCTTCAAGCCCCTGTCCACGGGCTTTCACGGCCACAGTGAAGAACGTAATTAACTATACAATAAATCCACAAGGTGTTTAGGTATACAGTATATTGAAAAAATTATTAACTAAAGATCTCGTATCATAGATTTTTCTGACTATTTCCTGACTCTAAATATTTTTCGCTATGGTTTTGTAAAATCAAACAAGCGCATAAGATAATAAGTTTATTATCATAAAAATACTTTAGTCAGAAACTTCGATTCACGCTCCAAGTTTTAAGTTTTCCTTTCACAACTATAGTACTTGAAGAGAAGTAAGCACATTAACTTGAAAGCTTCAAAGCAATTAATTTTTGTTTAAATACCGTTTAACGTAAATTGGAAATTTTCAGCTCGGTAATGAACGCTCCGAAATCAGATTACACAAATTTTGGAGTTGTAATCTTGTGTAACTTGAGATATAAAAACACACAAACTTTAATGGAATCTGTTTTTGAAGGCTAAATTGTCTGTTTATGTTTGATCGTCTCGTATTTATTATATTTAAGTTGAGTTTGTAGATACAAATTGATGTCGAAAATATTTTAACTGAAAGCTAAAAGGGATGCTTACTAAGGACTGAGTTTACTCTCTCAAATATGAAAAAACTTTTGCATTTTATTACCGCTATCAAGCTTTCAAGTATGTTAATTCTTATTGATCGCTGAATTAAAGAATATTAAATATGGCTTATTTTTTAAATCATAGATGACTTAATTAAAAACTGATGTTTTATTTTACGAATGTCACAAACAGACACTTTTCACACCAATTTTTTGTAGTTATTTGCATAGCAAGGTAGGCACGATTTAAATCTTGTATCTTTTTAGAAAAATATTTCTGTTTATAGTAGTAATAGTTCCAGAGATTATTGCATGAGAAAAACCTACTATTTTTTATACGAGCTTTAAGATATTAAAGAAAATATTATTATTTTCAACATTTACTAAACAAATAAAAGCCTTTTATTTGTCTAAAAAAATACGCTCTTCCGTACAGTTTCAATTTTGAGTTGTTTCCTACATTATCATTTAATTAATCATATCCGAATAGGATTGATACATAGGCTCATCACAATTTTCGCGAACGGTCAATGCAAAAGACACCCTAAACATTCGTAATTAACCTTGAACTTCATATCACTCGAACAACGGCGATTGCACAATCCATCAGCTGTACTTCACACGCATATCCGTGTTCGAGCAAATTGTATTCAGTACGGTAATGCATACTGATGGATGTGTTTATGTTATTGAGATATTACTCGGGGAATTCATGTAGCTGTTAGAAGCAATTGTTTGAAAGCAATATCCATGGGATAACACAGCTTAGTTCAGAGGCATCAAGGTTTATAATGGGTTAATAGTGCTTTAGATCACTAGGTCAATATAGGAACTAAATTTTATAATTTTAGCATGACAAGATAGGTTTAAAATAATTTTATACACCACCTTTGTTTAAAATTCGCATTATGTATGAGATAATCTCCACCTAAAACAAGATATTAATCCCTTAAGATTAAAAAAAGGGATTACAGGGAATAAAAAATACTTTAATCCTAAGGGTTATAATGTCATTTGATTTTGGAATGTCAATTGGAGCGAAATTTAATAATACCTACATGGACATGGCTGTATGACTAGTTGCTTTGCCTAATTAAAAAATATATGGACTTTAAATTTGGCTATATAAGTTTGTGTACCTTTGCATTTGGAACGACTACCAAGAAAAAATTAAAACCCTCGTAAAAAACCTGTATGCGACGGTTTCTTTTGCCTTTTGAAAAAGACAAATAAGAAGTAAAATTGCGCGGTTTTTGAAAAGAAAATTTTTTCAGAGTTTTTATTTCAATAGTATTCAAATAAATAAAATATGTCGAGCTCGAGTGACGATTTACCAGAAATATTAGAAATGAATCGTATCAAATAGTATCGTCGATAATATTTTGCCGTGTAAATCGAAGCATTTGTACATGAAATTTTACGAAGATTTCTTTGCTTGGAAAACTAAAAAAGCCGTGAAAATTATTTCGGAGTCATTGCTTTTAGTATATTTTCAACAGGTTGTCTGCTACAAAGAAATCTAGCAGCCTGTGGACTGTTTATTCAATGTTGAAGACAACAGTAAACAATGAATATACCAAATAGAAATATCACTTTATCTTTACATAACTGGTCAATTGTTTTTAATATTATCTTTAATTTCTAAATTATTAAATACCTAAGTACTTGATTTAATTCCTGCGTTTCATTACCTAATTATCTTACAAGGTGGTGTATAAAGTAGAGTAAGCTCCTCGGGGATAACAGTGTCTTAGTCTTGGGCAGTCTTGAATCCTTCGCTTCATTCAGGATTCTTACCATAATTCCCTCACTGCGTTCGGGAATTAGCTACAGAATCCTTCATTTCGCTCAGGATTCAATATGATGCCCGTGACATAATACACTGCTTTATCCCCTTGATGCATAATCTACTATAGTTGTAAGGTGTTACGACCAGGAAAAGGGATATAATGATTTTCATAAAAGACACCTTATCCCAGAAAAGACAAATTCAATACAATACAATAATAAAAGACAAAAACCCCACTTGATAGACTCTAACATACCGCCTAACATATTTGATTGGGATAAAAAGCCATTTAAGTCTCCAATTAAAAGTAACTTGCCACGCCATTAATTTAATAATTAATTTCTTTCTCCGTGAAACCGCTTTTAAGATAAATCTGAATTTGCAGAGCGTGATCTAAGGCTTAAATTACTGCCGCAATTAATAAAAAAAAATAAAAATCCCCAGACAATCACACCAGCTACATGGCCCCAAAGTAAGCATAGCTTGTGTTATGGGATACCATATAGCGAACTAGGGGGGAATCTAGAATACAAATACATAAATAGATAAACACCCAGACACGGAACATTTTTTTTTCTATTTCCGTGCGGGGATCGAACCCGCAACCACTGGCGTCTGAGGCAGATAGGTTTACCCCAACGCCATAGTGGTCGTCAAAATAACATAAACGTCGTATTATATTTATATACCTTATTATTAAACTGATATTTTTTCATAAGTAAAGGTTTATTCAATGTTCTCATTTCACTTAAGATCCTTTAGCTCCACACTAACTAAAGCTTGGGTTAGTAAAACCAAATGACAAAATAATGTTTAACTCATTAAACCTTAATAAATGAGAATACACCCAGACCCATGACAAAATTTTTCAGATTTAATTAACATTATTCTGTCTAACCTGAATACTCTCGCGTATTATCTAACTTCACACAACTTGTCTTGTTAAAATACGGTAAAGTTGGCTAGAATAAGACCGTAGTTATGCCTTCCTAAATTTAGTTTGATAATATAGTTTAGTTTTCATTATTCACGTATACAATGAAGTATACATAAATAAATAAATTATTAATCGCCGCTGCACTACGGAAGGCTAAGTTTTAGGGATCTAACACCTCATATAACTAGCACGGAGAAGGAGCTATTATCGGGTGCACTCGGGAATATAAGTCACTTCACACCCTCTCATATTCGATGATTGTAGACAGTTGGGTGGAAAACTGTTTAAATTCAAATAAATTTATTTGCGAAAAATTGTGTACAAAAAGTTCTTAATAATGCTTATAGTTCTACATTTTTTACTGTTAATCAAATATTTATTAGACGTTAGTTTACAACAATTTACTGTCTGAAAAAAACTTTTCTTATGAATACAAATGAATATTATGTAGACATTGAAAAAATATTTTATGTTACATTTTGATTATTATTATACTCACATGTTATTGTCGGAGGTGTCCGACTATGTTCTAACTCTAATGGTGCTTACAGATTGCTGTAATGGAACTAAAAATGTAACATTCTGCGCACGTTGCGTATTTGGACGTGTAGGGCCCAGAATTCCATTACTAGTTCCATTACAGCAATCTGTACACCTCCGATAATAGAGAATCACAAATGTGTGCAATGAGGCTTATTAAACACGATAGAATAATCACTAGGCAGTTACTTAGAGAGTGGGCTTGGTTATGATACCGCCTTATTCACAACACTATATTTATTCGCTGTTACGTGCAGCGAATTTTATACGTTGTTACGTAGCGCTGACTTGAATAATGCAGATACGGTTATATTTTATCTGCGAAAGTATACTAATATACCGCATAATAAAATGGATAGTTATGTATGACACACAAAACATGTTTAATATAACTTTAAATTGGTTATGGGTAACTACTCAATACTTATTAATAGTTATTTTGGTAACTTCGACTTCTAATCACACGTGATAGATTAATTAACAAATAGACTTATTTATAATAGCACTTACGCAATAGGCCCTTTCAAATTTAATTATATAAATATGATTAAGTAACAGTTATTTAATGAACTGATTGATAATTTACCCAAATTGACGCCTTAATAATGTCACCGCAAAGTTAATAGCAATTTCTATTGTAGGTATTGTAAATATTTTCACACCACAACCAAAAGGTACTAAATAAGTTTCGTGGAGAACTTGTGGTAAGAAAACTGGTAACCTGATAAATAAACATTAGAAATATGACAAAACAATGCAATGAAACACTTAATTTTCATCGCAAATACCACGCCCTAGTACATAATAAGGTTTTTTCAGAGGAGGTTAAGTAAAAGTTCCTTACCCAAAAAAAAAATGTGTTTTTACCCGGACACATGTAAGTTACAATTTCCGTTTTTATTTCACGCGATATATTTCGTTCTATGTTTTTGTTCTTGTAACACAGCATCAATATATATATAAAACTGTTCCGTTACTGACTGAGCGAACACTTCCCGTTTGCGTTCGCTCCCGAATGGTCGTGTCTGCGGCCGCTCCCGAGTGTTCGTATTGCGCTGCGCTTGTTCCCTCCCCCGCACTCGTGCGGGTCAGGTGCCAAGTTAAGCTCTTTCGGAAAGTTTTCTCTTGTGGAGGCTGTGTGGTGTCGGGGCTAATTCATCTGCCCTTTTCAGGGCGGACCCGACTGCTGCCGGCCGAAGCATCGCTGGTCAGGTGGATACGTAACCGTGCCAACGAAGCCTGATCGTCCGCCGTTCACCGGCAATAGGTCCGTACTAGGTCGTTCTCTTTTTCAGCGCAGTTTGTGCAGTCGTCTCGCCGTTCACCGGCACGTAGACTCTCAGATAATGTCTTCACAGCAACTTTTTGAGTGGTCCACAGAGGCTCCCTCGGGCCTTTCTGATTCAGAAATGCTTTCATTCTATCGCATAAACTTCCCTAAACAGGATGCAATTATTCATAAATTGACTGCCACAGTCAATGCCCTCTTCCTTGCAAACCAGCAGGGCGTCAAAATTGACATTCCAGAATTCCCCCCTCAGTCCTTCCCAACGGACTCTCCGGCGTCGCCAGATCCCTCTGAGCAAGCCGGCAGTAGCATGTTGGTAGACTCCACTGCATGCAAACGGAAAACTACCCCTCCGGGTAGTGACTCCGACACCGCTCCTTTAGTTCCAGAATCTCCTGCTCCGTTCACCGAGGTTCACAAAAAATTAAAATCAAAGAAGAAGAAGAAAGATGCTTCTTCGACTTTATCTCCATCCGTTTCAGTTGCTCCTGCCGCTGTTCCTGCTCCGCAAAATGTCGCACCGGCGTCTGCTCCTGCGCCTTTTGTTTCAGCGATCCCGGCGTCACAACCTGCGTCGCAATCAGATTCGGCTCCGCCGAAAGTCAAGTCTCCGCCCCCCGTCTTTCTACGGGACAAGAGCCGCTGGACCGAGGTCTCAGCTCTCTGCGGTACGCACAATCCCAAGATCCAGTATAGTAAGGCATCCAACGTGGGTGACTCTATTAAGGTCGTTGTCAATTCCATTCCCGATTTCAGGAATCTCACTCAGCTTCTTGCTGATCAAAAGCTCGAGTACCACACTTACGACCTCCCTGAGGAGCGTAAGATTCGTGCCGTCCTCAGGAACGTGCCGTTCGAGCTCTCGAACGAGCAAATCCAAGAGGACTTGTCTTCTCAAGGCTTCTTCGTCGAATCTGTGCACAAAATGCACAGCCGCCGAGGCAAGCAGTTCCCACTTGCGCTAGTAATCCTAGCGAAGAGCCCGCAAGGGCAGTCCATTTTCAGAGGCAAGCCCACCGTGTGTGGTCTCTCCAACATCCGCGTCGAAACTCCACACAAGCGTGGTTTCCCAGGTCAGTGCCACCGCTGCCAATTGTATGGTCATGCGGCGGCAAACTGTTTTGCTTCCCCTAGGTGCGTAAAGTGCCTAGATCCGCATGGGACTAAGGAGTGCTCTCGCACTCCCGAATCGCCCACCGCTCCGTCCTGCGTCTTGTGCGGCCAGTCAGGCCACACAGCAAACTTTTGCGGCTGCCCCAAGGCACCGCGTGCTGCCAGGGCTACCGTGAAGCCCATCGAGAACTGGAGAGAGCGACCGCAGCCTAGCTCGGACGCCCCTCCAGTCAGTTCAAAGGCCCCTAAGGCCTTGACTTCTATCGTTCCAGGTCAGCGCAGCCGGGTCGCGACTCAATCGCAACCGGCCGCCAAATCGGCTTCCCAGTGCCAGAACGCAAAAGGTTCTCAAGACCGCATGGCGTTCTGGATCCAGCTCGCTCCCATCGACGAGATCCTGGCTTTCGGCGCCGCTCTCGACGCCAGCCCAGAGGGTTTCAACGGTGCTCTTCCGGTCCTAACCAAGTTCGCTCCCCTTATCAGGAAACTCCAGCAAGCTCAACGTTTCTAAACGTAGTCCTTCTTTCCAGCATTCCTATCTCAGAGTGAGTCTGATCACTCTAGATAATCTCTTAGTTTCAGCTTTGTCATTTATGCTAGTCTTAGCTTCTGAATTTCTCGCTTTCAGTTCCTTTTGGTGGCAGCCGTCCGGATGCCGCTCACTGCGCAGCCTCTCTCTCCAATTGGCTGTCGCTCCGATAAATGATCAATAACCTGAATCAAGGTAGGTCGTAAAGGGGGATGTTTAGTGGGTATGCTCGGCTTCACTGAGTGAGTCTCCACACTGTCTGGGCATTCTATTTTCCGTTAGCCACTGGGGTTAACAGCTTATAGAATGCCCATTCGTCCGTAATAGGATTCATCCTCCTCCCGCTAAAGCTTGCTTTACTGGTTAAAGCTTGTTTTAGGGGGTGCCAAAAAATTTCTGTGGCGGAAAAAAAAAAAAAAATTACTGACTGAGTTACTGAGTGACTGAGTGACTGACAGACAACGTACAGCCGTAAATACTGGGCGTAGAGAGCTGAAATTTGGAATATACATTCTTTAGGGGATGTAGGGGTGCACTAAGGAAGGAATTTCCGAAATTCCCACGGGAACAGAAATAATTGGACTTTTTAGTTTGTATGAAAAATCTTATTCCTTGAGTGCACGGATATGATACTTGGCATAAAGTTTCTTCAAAAAATGACTGGTTGTGTTATGAAAGCAATTCCTGTAATTCCCACGGGAACAAAAAATATATGATGTTTTAGTTTGTATGAAAAAAATTTGTTCCTTGAGTGCGCGGATGTGATACTTGGTATAAAGGTTCCTCAATAAGTGTCTGTTTGTATTATGTAAGGAATTCCCGAAATTACCACGGAAAGGGGTTGGACTTTTTAGTTTGTATGAAAAATCTTATTCCTTGACCTTGACTTATGACTGGTTGTGTTAAATACAAACAATGTTTATGCGCGTACGAAGTTGCGGGCAAAAGCTAGTCGTTATATAAGACGAAATATCCGCGATACTAAAAATCCCATTAGATTAGTAAATTAAAGTGACAATAACCGCGATAATTTAAAACAGATATTACTCTGCTCTTTACCAATGCAACTTTAATATTCATTTGTCTCTAACAACATATTTCAAAGGTGAAATTCCAAATGCGCTCACGTTCGTCGCTCTAGAGTGCACACGGGCTGACACTTGTGTGCGCTTGACTGCGTGGCATATGACGTTACCTATGCTGCAATGCAATTGATAAAAGCTTACAAATGGGAGCTTTTTATTGTGCATATAGATATTCTAGTTTAATAAAAAATTGTCTTGATGGCTTAACTGAACAAGAAGTAAATATTTTTTTAATTACGTACGCACGTAACGTCACGCCTGTATCCCTTATGGGGTAGGCAGAATACCAGAGGTTACAAGAACATCTGATGTCACGTTTGACAAATTTGGAGGTATTATAAAGATGGAGAGAGCCTATTGTTGTGACAGGGGGTCAGCCTATCGCCCACAAAAACGCCTTTTAAACCTCTGTCCCTTAACTGACTTTTACAGTATGCCCGGGAAGAGAAGAAGCTGGCACATTCTATGTTTTTCTTTCGCTCCCAGTGAATTGGTTTGACAACATCGTCAATTTAAAAGTAATTTTTTATAAAGAATAATTATATTAAGTAATATACACAGCTACCTGTATTGATTCTATATTTGAAACATAAACTCTGTATTTCTATCTTTTTACAGAGAAATTCTGTGTAATTTAACAGTTCCTCGCTTGCTTGTACCTGTACAATGAAGACCAAAACCCAGGCAGCAGTGCATACGATTTCCGAGCAGATCGATCTTGCCTATGTACGTACATACTTGCGTATATACATATGTACTTGCGATATGTAGGCGTGCCTCATTAATATCTATCTATGCCGCATTTCATTAACATCTGCACTCAGGGTATTAATGCTGACATATGCATGCAAGGTATAGAAATAGAAATAAAGCAGATTTTTAAAAATATACCAGTAATACGTATTTGTATTTTATAATATTTTTTTGCTATCGAAGAGTTATGAAAAATATAGTAATGGTGATCTTTAAAGGTTTTAAAAGGTCTTTGTTTTTAAAAGTTTCAAAAAGTTGATTCATTTGATTGAACTTCACGGCGGCGCGGCGGCGTAGGCTGTTTGCAGACGCGAGAGTCAGTTGTTTTTACGCGACGACGGTGCGCAGCAGGTGTGGGTCGCTGGTGCGCCGGGTGCAGGGTTAGATTGTCCTTACATGGGTCATTTTCGTATAATATCAACTGGTAAACCGTAGTAGTGACACTATCTTGGTTTTAATTTCATATAATATGTTTTGTCTATAAATACAAATTATAAATAATGTCATACTTGGTCCTATTTATTTTTTACTTACATTATTTAATTTAATTTAATTTTAAATGGTTTAATTTTAATTCCAATAGACTTTTTATTAATTAATTACTAATGTTAAATAGTAATAGTAACACGCTCTCTTAGGCGGTAATAACCGATATTTTTATTAATTCCCACTTATATTTTCTGTTTTTTTTTTTTCTTTTTAATTATTTTGTTGAGTTTAATAGTGTTATAAGTTTTATTGATATTTAAGTAGGTAAACTGTTTGATTTATTGATTATATTATTATTATTATTCTTTTCTAAGTTTTGTGATTTTGCTGTACCTATAAGTTTTGTAATATGCATTAAGTGGTCCGAAAAAAAGATTTATTATTATTTATACCTAAAGCTACACGCCTTTCGCCTTTTTTCTATTATTATTATTATTAAATAAAGTGTGACTAGCAATATGTCAATTTACTCGTACTTTGGAGGGCACGTTAAGCAGTTGATCTCGGGTGCTGTATACTTGTATACAGTCTGTAGTCGTTAGGGTTTGTTAGAAGCCATTTCGTTGACCAGAAAATTCTGTCATCCACCAATCAGCACTGGGCCAGCCTGAATGGTTACGGCCTTAACCTCCTCAACACCCTGGCAGGGGCGAGACTCAAAGCCCTCAATGAACTAATCACAAAGAGTTGAATGAAACATCAAAATCCAGATTTCCATTTAGTGTGAAATAATGATGGATTGAATTTTGTTATTCAGATAGGACTCCACTGTATTTCTTTTTTGGCACTTATTAGTAGCCAATTTCCAATAAGTAAGTATAACTCGAGTTTATTTATAAGTACGTAATCTTACTTAAAGTTTAGTATCTTTTTATTAAGTTAAGAAACTGAATGCTTAAGTGCTATTCTTTTTATTTACCTACTTAAATATAGAGGTTCTCGATATTTAAGCACAGTTGTATGATCATGACAGTTGATACAAAAGTCAAATGCACAATAACAAGAGCTCAAAACAAATAAAAACATGGCATCTAACTATCTCGTTTCTCAGTAAATTCAAATTATAAATTATACATCGACTCTCCAAAATGTGTACCTAATATATTTAATATGACTGCTATGTGAATAGGATAACAGTGTCTGCTGCAGACACCAGTGGCCGCAGTTCGATCCGCGCACAATGAAACCATTTGCGTGCAAGATCATGTTTGCTTACATGTGTCTGGTTGTATTATGTATGATCTGTAAACATTATGTTTAAGTATTTGTAGTTTTATTACCTATAAAATAAGCTGTGTGCTTACTTTAAGGACTTTGCCAATGTTTTGTGAAAAGAAATATACTGTTAATATACTTTTTTTATTTAATAAGTTAACTTACGAGTAAGTTACGAACTTTTGATCCCAAAAGATTTTTGTTAGTGTTTCGAGTTAGTGAGCACTAAATGCAAGCATGTACCTACTTTCAATCGATTTTCAAGACGAGGAGGTTCTCGATTCGTGTGTATATTTTTTGTATCTTTTTTACACGATTTTTTTAACAATTATGAATCGATGTTGGATTTCATGATAGAGGATATTTCATAGGTGGTCCCATGTAAATTTCGTCGAAATCGATTCAGTACCTACTTCATGTAAAAAATATATTATGCATCGGATCTTATTTAAACATTGATGACCTTATAATCCAGCCAAAGTTTAGTTGTGAAGTCGGTTTTTTAAAGCTCTGAATTCGTTGTTATCTTATTGAAATGCTGTTTCAAAAATTACCAAATTCAAAAAAAAAATCTTCACTTAAATAAATATATTATGTAAAGACAATAAAATGGCTTATAAATGACATATTATCTAAAAGTGGCTCAAGTCATGCCCACAAAACGGCACTGTATTATATGTAGGTATATTACACATTATATTGTATCGATACACGTCAATATTTACTTTGCCCCGATTAAGAATCGACCAAATCCTTGGAATAAGACGCAAAGTGCGATGTGTCAATATCTCGGACCGTACTCGAGATACATACAAGGAAGTAATAACGACTGAGCCGAGTTGAGAAGTGTTAAGTAATTGTAAATATTGCTGTTCACAATATAATAAGAACAAGAAGATAGATATGAAGAGGAAAAATAATAGTGTGAACAAAAAACTAATCACACGTGCCAGTTAGGTGCCGTCATTATTAAATGTCTAGTTCTTAACGCCGTGGTTACTGTGTGTATCATACGATATCACAGATTAGGCAACGTTTGGTGCGGTCGGTGCTTGGATGGGTGACCGCCGACCATTCATTTCTCACGACTTCCGTGCTTCGGAGGGCACGTTAAGCAGTCGGTCCCGGGTGCTGTATACTTGTATACAGTAGTCGTTAGGGATTGTCAGAAGCCACTTTGGCACCCTGAAAATTCTAACATCCACCACCCAGCACTGGGCGAGCTTGGTGGATTATGGCCTAAACCTCCTCGTCACCCAGAGGAGAGACTCATATCCCTGCAGTGGGCTCATTACACGGAGTTGTGATGATGATGATGATGATAGTTCTTACTATTATTGTCAGTTAACAAAGTAGACAGAAAAAAATTAACTTGCTAATATGGTAAATGTGAAAGTTTAAATGAACGGATGCTTCTTCCTCAACCACGGGAGAACGGCTCAACGGATTTGGATGAAATTTGGCATAGTGATAATGTACAGTCTGTAATAGCACTACCTTTTATCCCGAAATTCCGCGGGACTCGAAATGGCGCGGGCAAAACCGCGCGAAACAGCTACCTAGTTAAAAATAATCAACGAATGCAGAACATCAAAAAAAGCGACTTAACGTCAAACCTTTGGCTGAAGTATAAAGTCTAAAGAATAAAATCTTCAACATAAAGGTCTCCGTATTGATATATATTTTTTCGAAAGTTTCATTTTTTTTCATAAAGTACTCAATCGATTTCAATGTAATTTATATGGGAAAACCTCTGAAGTATTTTTCATGACATGAAAAAAGAATATTCGAAATCGATTCATGATTGTCCGAAAAATCGTGTAACAAAGATATAAAAAAACATACACACGAATTGAGAACCTCCTCCTATTGGAAGTCGGTTGAAAATAAAAACAATGCAATAAAAAAATATGCACATCTTTCATAGTCAAAGTAAAGTTGGAAACGCAGAAGAATTAAATATTTTTATTGTTTATATTTTTAGCTATAAACATTCAGTTCACATTCAGTTTTAACCTGCGCGTTACCAAAAATTTAAACATTTTATTAGAATAAAGTGTTTGTTACTCAGCATTCATTGTCAATTAGTTTCCATGTTTTTCCTTTGGTATGGTACTATAGAGACGATCATAATCTGAGCAAGAACTTAAAAGATAGTATGGCCAGAACAAGGTTACAGCAGGTAATTTCCCGTAGGATAACGCCTCTTCGGCACCGATCCGCCGTAGGCGGAGAGGGTGTCGCAGGAGGAGACACGCTCACCTTTTCCCTCCCGATAGACAGCCACAGCGAGTGAGGGGACCGGCTGTGGTTATTAGGGCTATGTGTGGGGAAATGGTCTCGTGTACTGGACCATTTCCTACGTGGTGGGGGGCGCTCGGCTAAGGCTGAGCGCAATCCGTCGGGGCTCGCGGGTAATGCCAATGGCGGTACCGTGAGCGGATGAGGTACCTGGAGGTTTTTAGTGGGTAGGTCTGGCCTTCTGCCGGATCATCAACACATCCACCGCCGTTTCATCTTGGGTGGTCAGGGACGTGATTGCAGTTTTTCCTCCAGTAAAAAAAGGTAATTTCCCGTAATAGCTCGGCTAGGACTTGAAGCCGCAGTTCAACGCAGCCTATACTCGGCTTCGACCAATGTACCACGAACGTCATTCGTTCATTATTCATACACACAAAATTACAGCTATTGGTACAGAAACTTCATCCTAACACAATGTAAATTTTATTAGTATAAATTATAACGCAGTGTTGTATGGTTTATTTCAACGTGGTAAGATATTTACTAGCATAAATATAATGTTTTGAAATGGAATCAATTAATAGCGTTTAAATATAGCACTAGCTGAAATAGTGGCTTTGCATATATTGCATGTAGTGTAAAATCATATTATGTCTAGTAAGATTGTAAAACTCCATAGTTTTCAGATATGAATTTAAAAAAAAATCCGGAGTATAGTAATAGGTAGTAAGTAGTAGAGTAATAGGTAGGTATGTAAGTGGCATAGCACCAACGTGGTATTAAGGCTTACGTCAAAGTCAACTTTAAAGAATGAAGTGTCATTGTCATGTAGTTACTATATTCTTTCATATTTTTCACAAATTTTGAAATGAGTGCCGTCTCATCATCATCATGAACACAAATCTGTGTAATGAGCTGCAGGGCTATGAGTCTCTCCTCTGGGTGTAGAGAACTTCAACCAGAGAATTTCAACCAATGGTAAGTGACAATGAAGTCGACGATGCCGCACATGGGTTCAGGAGGAAACTGACTGTTCAACAAATCAAACTGCTCCGACCCTTAGAGGAATAATAATTAAGTAATAACTCTATATACGTGTGTCTTTTAAATTTTTCAAAACTAATAGGTTTATAGTGACTGTAAGTACTTAATTTTTTTTAAGTTTTTGCATTTATAATGCTCAACTATTCTTAACAAACTGAAATAGTACATTTCATTACGATTGCGGAAAGCCTGTCATTGCAAAGAGTTGTGACAAATGTCTACTTTTTTATTTTTAATACAGTTCCGAAAAAATGAAGCAATTTAATTAAATAATAAAAACACAATAAACTCAACAATAAACAAAATGGCGCCAACCGTAAAAGAAGATGAATTAATATAAGCAGAGTTTTTTTTTTTGTTTTCTTCACCCATTCTGTCTGGGTAGGCAAGGGAACTATGCCCATACAGCCAAGTCTTTAGTCGATTTTTTTTATTAATATGAAATGAAAATGAAATGTAATGAGATGAAACCTAACCTAACATTGAATATGACAGGCTTTCCGCACTCGTAATAACTATATAAAATAAACTATATTACATTAGGTATTATCCTAATATACTACTATTATGTATTACGTCACGTATAACACTGTGCTTAGTAATCAAAATATTTCAGCAACATCCATCTTTATAAAGTTTCACATATTTTGTAGAACACATGATGTTGCCATTTTATTTGTGATTGATGGATGAGAAAGGCAAAATTTTCCGTATTGTTGCTTTTCACGAAGTTTTGTCTGACTCGGCCTAGGACTGAAGAGTGACTGCACTTTGTCAAAAATTTGATTGATCACATGCAACACACAATTCATCAATTACAAACGTACAAGGCACCGTGTGAATGAACTGTGCTCGTAAGAGTTTGTTATAACTTGTTTGTGAAAAACAGCTTATTGGCCTTATTTTTCTATTGTTCAAATTATACTAAAAATAGCTGCAAGTTTTCCGTAAATAGATAAATAAATAACACATTTCGAGATCATACATTGTAGTGAAAATTTTATATTATAAACAAATATTAGTTATTCACTGAATAAACTTAACCAAATGTTAAAAAATTCATTACGCAACGCATGGTTACACTGGTTCGGACGCACGCACGGTACGGCGCTATCAACGCAGAATAGGTAGGCATAGACGGCTTCACGAACGGTCGTCGACCTAGTGAAACTTTAGTTAGAATTTTCAGGGCGCCAAAGTGGCTTCTGACAAGCCCTAACGACTACTGTATACAAGTATACAGCACCCGGGACCGACTGCTTAACGTACCCTCCGAAGCACGGAAGTCGTCGTCATGAGAAATGAATGACCGGCGGTTACCCATCCAAGCAGCAACCGCACCAAACGTTGCTTAATCTGTGATATCGTATGATACACACATTAACCACGGCGCCACGACGACTTCGACGAAAGTTATATAATTAATTAATTGAAATTAAATTAATTGCTACGAAAGTGCTACGAATTATTCAACCGTCTTTACTGCCCTACAGTAAAATGTCAAATAAAATGTTCATAGTATCCATCGTCAAAGCAATATCATCTGTAGTATCTTTTTTGATTGGATAATAAACATGTATTTCGCCTCTAACTCACTAAAAGGCAAAGTCAAAGTAAAAGCATTCTTTATATCGTAGGTATTTAAATACACTCGAATGAAACAAGTCAAATTATTTAAAAATTGAACTGAATCTAAGACCGCTTCGGAAAGTCGATCTATTGAGAAGAATTGGCAAGAAACTCAACAGCTATCATCTTTTAAAAATATACAATGACAGTTAACAGCCAGGGAATCTCATCCTCTTGCATAGGAAGGGATATCTTATAGTATAGTACTCCATTTCAGTCACACGACACTTGTTTTACTATATCCTTAATCCTACCATTTTGCTACTACTATCCGTGCGCGATAAGTTGAGACCCGCGTGGAATGCGACACTCCTCCCCCATCCCCGCGCACCTACCCGCGGCCGCCCGCGGTGTACAGTTGAAGCCACATTTTTTATCTATTAGTTTCGTACTGGCTTACGTCACGTATCGACGCGCTCCGAATAAGTTGTTAGTTTTGTTATAATAGTCCGTGTTAAGTTTATTTGTTATTGCTCCTGTTACGTTTTTTTATTGTTAAAGTTTCTGTTACGTTTTTTGACTGTTTTATTGTTATTATTTTTTTAATAACAAGCATTGTAATGAGGGGTAAAGCTTTGCGTAGTGGAGAAAGAAATCTCGTGCTGAAAGTGTTCGAGTTTTTCGAAAACGAAAAGCGAAACCAGCAGTTTTGTTTACCTGTTGACCAGGCAATCAAGAGAACCTGCATGGCAACGGGAGTTTCCAAGGCGACGTTGATGAGGATCAAAACTGAAGCTAAGCGCTTGCAAACTGCTTCACCAACACCAGGTTCGTCTTCGGCACTAAGTGATGTGAATTTATCAACACCGGGCAAGAAACGTAGACCTAAGAGTAACCGCATCCAATTAGACAGTTTTGACATGTGTGCCTTGAGGAATATAGTTGATAGTTTCTACACGGTCAGGAAGGAAATACCTACCTTGAATAAGATACTCAGTTTGGCTAAAAGAGACCTTAACTTTCAAGGGGAGAAAACGTATTTAAGACGAGTGCTAGTGGACAAACTAGGATACAAATTTAAAAAATGCAAAGACGCGAGACACTTTCTCGTTCAAAAACCAGACATTCGAGCGTGGAGAGCGAGATATCTAAGAAGATTAAAAGAAAATGATGATTTGGGCTCGGCAAAAAGGCCAGTCATTTATATTGACGAAACATGGATTCACTCTCATTATACAGTTAGCAAATGCTGGCAAAATAGTACTGATGCTACTATTAGAAAAAATCACAGTCCGGGGCAAAGATGGGTGATTGTTCACGCAGGGGGAGAAAATGGTTTCGTGAAGGGGGCTGAGTTGCTTTATAAATGTAAAAGCAACACAGGTGACTACCATCACGAAATGGATACAACAAATTTTAAAAAATGGCTTATCGAGAAGCTGATCCCCAACTTGCCGCCGAATAGTATTGTGGTACTAGATAACGCACCATACCACTCTACACAAGTAGAAAAACCACCTACAAGTGTAGCAACGAAAGCGGTAATAAAGCAATGGCTGTTAGACCACAACATTGAATTCGACGAGCGAATGACGAAATCCGAGATGTATCACCTATTGTACATAAATAAGCCTCCAAAAAAATATATTATTGATGATCTTTTAAAAGAGCATGGCCACGAAGCTGTTCGTTTGCCTCCCTATATGTGTGACCTCAATCCCATCGAGTACATTTGGAATTTGGTCAAACAACGAGTAGCCGATAAAAATGTGAGCCAGCTAGAAAGAGACATAGAAAAATTAACACGTGATGCTATTAATAGTATAAATGAGAGTGACTGGAAAAAGGAAATAAACCATGTTGACAGGCTTAGACAGAAGTATTGGGAAGATGATCACCTGCAAGAAGACATTGAGTCCCAATTAATTATTAACTTGCAGTCTGACACCACCAGCTCAGATAGCGAAAGTGAGAGCGAACCTCAACAACTACCAGAGGGAATAGCAATAATTAGTAGTGATGACGACTAAATAATTACTGAAAAGTTATGTGATATGAATGATAAGGGTAGGAGGATGATGATGACGACTAAATTATTGTTGAAAATAATCTGATAAATACCTATACATAAAAGCATCTTTTATTTAATATAACACCTATCGGCTTTCACTTTTAGTGATACATAATAAATCTATAGTCTGACAATTACGATTAATTATTGTTATAAAATAACTTAATATTGTAAATAATTTCACTATGGAAGATGACTACCTAAAATTCGCAGATACCGCCGCATGCGGAAGCTAGTTACATTTTTTATTTGAACTGTACTTGTCAGTGACGTCACCGCGTTCAGGTCTCAACTTATCGCGCACGGGTAGTAATGATATAATTGTCAAAGTGAAGATGAATAATAGTAGTCTACTCAGTAAATATGGCTAAGTCATTTATAACTCTTCTTGCGCGATTTAATCGACGTACAGCGACATCTATCGAATAAAGGAAAACAAAAATTTTGTATGTTGTAAATTTGAAAGATTGGATGGATGGATGTATGCATGTCTGGATGTTTGTTCCTCTATCACGGCGAAACGGCTAAATGGATTTGCATGAAATTTGGCATAGTGAAAGTTTACAGTCTGAAACAGCAAAATAGGCTACTTTTGAACTCGATATCCCCGCGGGATTTGAAATGGCGCGGGTAATACCGCGCGAAGCAACTAGTCTTAAATATTTTGGAATTTTATTACAAAAGCTTACACATTGACCCATGAACGAGTTAGTGACTTTGTGGAGTCTATTATTATATAGCAAGTGAAGATGAGGTCGAACATGACATAACACGGGCTTATGAAGACACTCGGTCTTCATAAAACATTATCGGAACATGTCTATCACCACCGAAGCGGTGATATTTAGCGGCAGATTTCATATGAAGGATGGTTGGTACCCAGATAAACCCTGAAGGGTAACTAAGAGTTTAGAAAAAAATACATGAGAAACCTTTATATCATTTTCGTAAACCTAGCTATAGATACCCCACACATATAAAGAAAGAAAGAAATGGTTTATTCGACAATTAAAACAATAGTACAATCAAAAAGAACTTAAAATAAAGTAACACAATAAAGTTTGTCGAAAACGACAACAGCTCAGCATATGCTACAGCCGATGGCTGTGGCGCTGATTTTCAGCTGTGCCGGTTTGGAGGCTGGGGTAGATTTTTTCAGAGAACAGATTTTAAAATATAAAATTTGTACATACAAAAGCTGCAACTGGCAATAATTCAAGTTATATAATAGAGTTATAAATTAAGGTGAGGATCTCAAATAAGAACTGAATACAATAAATGGAAATAAATAACAGATAATAAAATTGTAAAGATAAATAAATGTTATTGAATTAATATGTGTAAATTAAATACATAACATATGGTATATATATACATATGGTAGGAAGAAAAAAATTTGGAGAGAATCGTCAAAATTTATTGTTTTTTTTTTTTATATTTTTGTGAAAATCTTAATGCGGCTTACAAAATACACCTACTTACCAAGTTTCATCAGTATACTTCGTAAAACTTCAAAGAAAAGCGGCTGTGACATACGGATGGACAGAAAGACAGACATGACGAATCTATAAGGGTTCAACTTTTTGCATTTGGCTACGGAAACCTAAAATATACTGACTGTTATAAGTTATTTTTTGATAATGTTTGCATAAATGTGTAATTAGGTTCATAAATGAAAAAAAAAATGGTTTGTAAATGAAATAGTTATGTAAGTAAATCTCTTAAGTTTAAATTGTCACAATTTCCTATTTTATTTTTATTTCTTAAGAATAGTTAAATAGATACTACATACATACATACATACATTACTTCACGCCTGTATCCCGTATGGGGTAGGCAGAACACCAGAGGTAATAAAACCAGCTGATGTCACGTTAGACAAATGTGGAGGCATTATAATAGTGGAGAGAGACTATTGCAGTGACAGGGGGTCAGCCTATCGCCCACAAAAAAGCCTCCCATAACACCTCGGTCCCTTAACTGACTTTTACAGTATGCCCGGGAAGAGAAGCAGCTGGCACATTCTATGTTTTTCTTTCGCTCCCAGTCCAGCATAGAAGCAACGCTCCGGCCTAAAAACAGGATTATCCTACTTCAGGTCCCAATTTTCTATCCTTCCTTGTATATTTAAGCCAATAATTTGTAATTTATGCTTTTCTGAAATGAATAAATATTTAAAAAAAACCTGGCCCGGTTCGCAATCATTTGCAGAAACTGGTGACTTCTCCAGCTGTTATATTACAAAGGTATTTATAATTAGGTAGTTACAATTGTTTATAATCAGTAGTTATAATAATTGCCCACAAAAACGTCACGAAAGTTTTTTTTTGACGTTTTTGTGGGCGATAGGCTGACCCCTATCACTGCAAGTCTCTCTCCATCATTATAATACCCCTAAAGGAGGATCCCAGTCGTAGGCTTTTCGGTTAACAAAACGAAATGTATGCTAAAAAACTCATAAAATTATTCTGTATTTGTATAAAAAAAGCTACAAAAATATTGGACCTGTGAAACAAAATAAATGATAAAGAATGAACTATGATTACGGCGACTTCACATTTTTGTGATTATTGTTTTGGAAACATCAAGAATTCATACAAAAATAAAAATGAAATAAACTTTTGATTATTTCACATGAATATTCAAACACTTTTACACATTTTTTAAGAACATTTATAAAAACAATTGAAAAATATTTTGGATTTTTCATTTTTATTTTGGCATCACAGCAGTACACTATAAACATTGTCAAAATTGACAAAACTCCAACCGTCATTCGTTTCGTTTCTTTAAGTGCGTTTCTTGTGATTTAATACTAACTTTGCTTTCACATACGGCCTTTCGATTATCTATTTCATCTGATGCTTTTACTCTCATACCGAACACCGATAAAAACGATGGATCGTTGTGTGAACTGTGGTATTGCTACTGGTCGCAGTAATATCTCACTATGCAATATCAATTAAGAGGATGTGTAAGAATTATTTAATTTTCTTCTTTAAACTAAGTTATGAAAGATGTGTTAATGAACTGTTTGCATTAGTTAATATTCTCAAAAAAATCTCAATAGCCTTAGTACTATCTACCTTTTCTGTTCATTTTTCTCACCATATTTCAAGTATTTATAACTCTGTTTTCAGATTGAAAAAGAATCTAAAGCTTTCTTTATTATGTTATTGATAGTATATTATGTCTGTAGCTTTAAATATCATAATATTAACTCAACAAAAGGCCTGGGCCCAGGCCTGTATGGGAAGTTGGGTTTCTCCTTTGTCAAACGTGACATCAGATGGTTTTATAGCCTCTGTTGTTCTGCCTACCCCATTAGGGATACAGGCGTGACGTTATGTATGTATGTATGTATTTATAATTGTTTTCGTTAGTTAAGGTACGGTTTGACTTGATTATTACAACAATGATTTGTTTATCGTTTCGCGGAATAGACACGCAGACGGGTAGGTACATCATTAGCTCACTCGTACCTGTAATTGTGTTTGCTCAGTAGCGAGTGAAATATGTTTATATTGTTAACTTGGTATTACATTGTCTTGAGATTAATTTAAATGTAACCGTTGTAAGGTTCAACGAATACCTAAAGGCTCCGGACAAGGATATGACTTTAACCTCTAGTGATTATGTGATGTCGTCACTTATGACAAATCCGCTATTGAGTACCTACTATACAGGCTATGTGCTTACTTTAGGGCCTACTTACGCTGGGGTTCATTAGGTACTATACTACCACGATACATTATCTACACGAACGACTATAAAATAATTTAAATATTAAATAAAACACAACTGATTGCTTGCGTGACCACGGGGTCTGCAAAGACACCGAAACGTCGAGTTAAAATGTAAAATATAAATCATACGTGATTAATCCGGTTAAAAAGTAGTTTTATTTAAATTATGATTAGTGAAAACTTAAGACAATATTATAAATTTTAAGTATTTTCATTTTTCACTAATCCATTTACAATTAATAAAACACTTTCTAACCGGATTTATCGCGAGAAAATTTTGCAGACCCCATGGTCACGAGCAATCAGTTGTGTTTTATTTAATAGTATGTTACCATTTACAATGGCAAGTATAAAATTTGAGTGTGTCACTTCTGTACCTATCTGTTTTCCACTTTGAATGCTAAAGGCATAAATGTTAAAACTATTATTTCTAGTCTGTTAAAAGCAAAAAATTGTAGTACTATCAAATATTTGCTTAAGCATAAATCAAGCACTTCACTTAGGAATGTAAATTTTGCAACTAAGTATGATGCCACGGGTCACTAAGCATAAAACATTTGAACTCAATTATTCTCAAGTCACTCGTCTTAGAAGTCCTAGAAACGTTAAGTAGTAAATAATAATTGTAAAGCATATTTAAAGTGACAAAGTCTCGTAAATGTCGTTATTTTCAACCGACTTTCAAAAAGGAAGAGGTTCTCAATTCGTCTGTATGATTTTTTTTTTGTGTGTCTTTGTTACAAAATATTTCGGACAATTATGAATTGATTTTGAAAATTGATGTTTCATTTGATAAAGGATACTTCATAGTTGCTCCCATTTAAATTTTATCGAAATCGGTTGGGTACTTCATAGAAAATTTAAAACTTTTGAAAAAATATGTATGATTTCGGAGAATGTTTACGTCGCGTCGATGACATTCTCAATTGAGCCAAAGATTTGACGTGAAGTCGGTTTTTCTAATGTTCTGCATTCTTTGATTATTTTTATTTATCCATACTAATATATAAAGCTGAAGAGTTTGTTTTTTTTTTGTTTGTTTCTTTTTTTGTTTGAACGCGCTAATCTCAGGAACTACAAGTGGAATTTGAAAAATTATTTTTGCATTTGATAGCCCAACTCTTGAGGAAGGTTATGGGCTATATTTTATCCCGAAATTCCTACGGGATCAAAAGTTACGCGGGTAAAACCGCGCGTGGTGGCTAGTGATTAATATGGACAACTAGCTCTTTTGCGCGGTGTTACCCACGCAATTTCCAATCCCGCAGGAATATCGGGATAGAAAGTCTATATCATTATCTGCTATTTCAAACTGTACACTTCATTATGCCAAACTTCCTACATATCCGTTGAACCGTTCTCCCGGGATTGAGGAACAAACATCCGTATGTCAATACGTCCAAACTTTCACATTTTTAATATTACTAAGAAAGAAGTAAGTTAAGATAAGTATAGTATTCGTAATATTAGTACGATAAATGCTAATTATAAGTAAAATGAAGTTTTGTTATTGGCTACTGTATACACTTTGACCGAAGTTTCTTATAAATAAATAAATAAATTATTTTTGACACTCACACAACATAAGCCCAAATTAAGTTTCTCAAAGAACTTGTGTTATGAATACTAGTTAACTGTAAGAAATATATAAACATACATATTGAATAAATACATATTTTTTATTGGAATAAACCATGACTTGACGACTAATATTCATCACACAAATATCCGCCGCCGTCGGGATTCGAACCCAGGACTAGCCGGTCGTCTTATTTTTTTATGTGATAAGTTCAAGTTTGTACTTTACAAGTAATAGTACGAGTACAATATGAAGCAAGTAATAACACAGAAAGATATTCAGAATCCCTCCAGACAGATTTATTACACCGTGTATATTATGAACCTGCAACGTTTCTGGTACCTCTGCGGCCATAAATCTAAAGGCCCAAAGCCGGGTCATAAGCGCCGGGAATTCGTTGAGTCCTGCCTAAATTAGAAAAGGCCTTTCGACTCTTTACATTTAATCTCTTGTGTGATGATTCAAGAATAAGAATACGTAATACCGATAAAAATTGCGGTTTCCGATTTGAATTATGGAGCAGTTTTCTTGTTTATGATTCAAGAAAAGCATATGACTAAAATATAAAAACATATTGAACCCAATTCTTAGTAAAAAAATGATACTTTAGTGAATAATTTCACTAAATGTTTATTTTCTGTCTTTATCCGGTAATCTCACAGTACACGGTCGGTGACATTTTCGATTTTCTTACTTTTTAAATATTATTCTACACATTTATGACATAAAATTCTATTCATAACATATCATAAAAAGACATTATTCAGATGTCAATGAAATAAGCCAGATTCGCTTCGCTTTAACAAAGTTGCAACGGTGGTCGTGGCTCAGACAAGTCTTTTTTTAATAAGTATCTTTTTTTTTGTTTCCTAACCAATTAAACGCATAATTCCAACGAGCAAACAAACTTAAATACCAATAAACGCAAACGAACACAAACTCACTTTTAAAGAAGTAGTAATGGCGCTATGAGACTCCTTATTTGTATAGAAAAATGTATGCAATGAGTTACTTAATCACATCAAAAGTATACATCCCCTCCCCTTTATTGTAGGATCACGGAATCATCATGTGTAAGAATAGTTTTCACGCACCTCCGTATCCAAACATGATAGGTGTCAACAATGTCTTAAATTGTAACATGCGAATGATGTGAAAGGTAACTCGTCCGTCTTCTGTAAGGTAAGCTACAATAAAGCCTTATATTGTCTTCAGGTTGCTTTCATTGTTTTAAATAAAGTAGGTTTAATTAAATCGGATTATATCGTGTTATATTTGATTTGCCTAGTGTTGTTTATGACCATGGCTTCTGTAAAGACACCGCTATAATGCCTGAATGAAATACAGCGTTTTCATTTAAGAGTACAATATGTTTACAAATATTCAAAATTAACAAGGCACACATTTATTTGAGCTGGCCGTGCGGCAATAGATAGATTTAAATTATTGCTTACTATTATTCCTTTTCCATACTATGCGAACATTCGTTTACATACGAGTCGATATAATATAATAATAATTAATAAATCAATTTATTTGTTCACAAAAAAAGAACTTAGAACTAATACAAGATAAAATAATGAATTTAATGATAGTGCGAGCAAAACCTATTTTTTAAATAGAGGATACATTAATATTAAAATAGTGAAAAACAAAAATAAAAATAATGAAAAACAAAAAATCTTGAACATAACTACATTTTTTTTTAATTAATAAATTGGTTCTTATATTGATTACATTCTTCAGATATCATGCAACTTTGGGAGGTACCTAATGCGTTTTGGTTCTGTGCTCGCACTGCAGTTCTTTCTTAAGCCCGTATGCTGTAATTTCTGGCCTCATTGGTACTTAAAGTCAGTGAGGCTAGCATGCGACCATCGACAACGATAAAACGGCCCTTATATCGATATTTTCTTAGAATATGGCACTTAGAGTATGTATTTTTTTATAGAATATGGCAGGTTTGGTTCTGTGGGCTTAATCATGGTGTCTCGAATCGATCTATTATGGTGCGCATGCTAGCTAACGTCATGAGGTTAGCTAGGATAAAATCATTAGGAAATAATTATCATTTCGATTAGAGCCAGGTTGCATGCTAGCACTGCTGGTGTAATTAAGGTAGAAACTGTAGTTAGTAATTGATAAAAAAACAATGCATTTAGAGCTAAATGGGCTCAACTGCAGATGACTGTACGTGAGCTACCAAACTACTTGAACTCGACCACTGAACGATCCCTTTGTGCAATAAACTGTGAGAGCTCAAGTTAAACCTGGTTCAAGATAACTAAGCACTCGGCTATTAAGTTTTGAATATATTTAAGTGGATATTTAAGGATGTTACATGTAAGGACGGCTTTAAATATTTTGCACTGATCCCTTGAGACAAATTTGTGTTAAATATGTAGTAATTTGCTTTTTTTAGTGTAAGTTAGAGATAAATAATAAATAAATTAATGTTTCTGACACTCACACAACATTACCTAGCCCAAATTAAGTTTCTTAAAGAACTTGTGTTATAGATACTAGATAACTGATATACTTAAGAAATATATTAGATATTGATAAAAAAAAACTTGATTAAACTTAAATAAACATATAAACATCCATGACTTGACGACTAATATCTGTGTTCATCACACAAATATCCGCCGCCCGCCGGGATTCGAACCCAGGACCTCTGGCATAGAAGGCAATGTATGTTACCGCTACACCAGCCGGTCATCTGAGATGTTTTTAATCAAGCTTATTTTCAGTTACAGTTCATATGTTTTCTTATTTGTGACTGAGCCCGCATTTGTCCTCAATCTCTCTTGATGGTGATTGAAGATGATGTTGAAGATGACGGGTGCTGTCATGTTTGATTTCACCCTCACTTACCATTAAAAGTTCAAATGAGGGTTCAGTGACCCAGCAAAAGGTCATGTTACAATCAACTTGTTAAAGGATATGTTTCCGTTTCTTTGTATCCGGGGCTAAAATGCGAGCACAGGGATATACCGAAGAGAATAAGTATACAAACAAATAGTAATAACTCAATTTTATATAGAAATCATACATACATACATAACTTCACGCCTGTATCCCGTATGGGGTAGGCAGAACACCAGAGGTAATAAAACCATCTGATGTCACGTTTGACAAATTTGGAGGCATTATAATAGTGGAGAGAGACTACTGCAGTGGCAGGGGGTCAGCCTATCGCCCACAAAAAAGCCTCCCATAACACCTCGGTCCCTTAACTGACTTTTACAGTATGCCCGGGAAGAGAAGCAGCTGGCAGATTCTATGTTTTTCTTTCGCTCCCAGTCCAGCATAGAAGCTATGATGGATAGAAATCGTATTAAAAATACACAACATATATTAAAAATCGCTTCTCCGTAGACATTCCATTCCTCATTCCAGATCACATGATAATGACAGTTTTGAAAATAAAAAGCGTATCAAAAATGGTGAAATGAAAAGACGACCTAGCATGGCAGTTGCCGTTTACTTTAACATTTTTGTGCGCCATTAATTGGGCTTATTGTAATTTTTTTATATTTTTATCGATGCCAGCATAATTTTAGCTACGTTATGGTCTAGTGTTTATTAAATATTCCAATTTGGAAATATTACCTTTATATTGTATAGCTCTACAGCCAAACTTTTCTCTGAACAGTTCAATTCAACCTATAGAATACCAGGTGTACAAAAATTCCCAGTAAACATATCAAAACTTTATATCCGGGCTCGTTTTAAAACTCAAACGAATCCCGAAAATAGATCGATGGTACTTGATTTGTATAGAACTGTACGTTTTCGGTTAGATTACAAATAAACAACATGTTGGAACCGTAGAGCGTATTTCGTATTGACTGTACAACTAGAACATTGGATTCACACGGCAGGCAATTTATAGTTTTTTATACAAACTAGTGGACCGCTGTTTATAAAGTAAAACCATTCATAAATAAATAATTGTTGGATATACAAATTTTGGATACTAAAGGAGACCTCAATCTACTCAATTCTAGTCCAAGTTATGTAATAAAAGTAGGCACTCAATTTTTAACTAGAACTCCTTATAAATGAATAAACTTTTGCTACTATTCATTTTATTTACGCCTGAGTCAGTTGCGGCACGTGACCTGCCACGCGGATCAACGCCAACGCTAGTGTAACCATGCTTTGCGTAATCAATTCTTTAACTTTCGGTTAAGTTTATACTATCTATCTATCACGTCCTCGAATTTCAAAAGTCACCCACCAGTCACCCTGTATATTGATACATCGCAATCTAGCCGTAAATTAAGCACAAAGTTCGTATTATATTATACAAAGTATGTATTATAGTAAGTAAGCGGATATACAGGGTGACTGGTGACAAATTTTAGATATTGAAGGAGAGCACTTTGTTCTCGATTCTGATTATAATTGTGTAATAAAAGTAGGTACTAAATTTTTCACCAGAATTCCCTATACATAAATAAAGCGATATTACTTCACTTTTCCCGACGCACCGCCTCAATCAACCAACACGCACACAGTAGTGTTCCCGCCACACGCAACCACTACCCGCTAAGTATCTACTGTATTAAGCATGGTTGCGTTGCGTAATGAATTCTTGAATGAAATGAATTATATTTTTTCTCTTCATGTATGATCTCAAACTATCACGTCCTCGAATTTCGAAAGTGACCCACCAGTCACCCTGTATATACTTAGATACATATATATCAAACCCGCGAGCATTCACTTCTCAGGCAGACAGTCAGGCAGACCATCGCCAAAGTGGTCGTCGAAGATTGTCACTCATTTATCTACAACTAGCAACCACGAGCAATTTATTTGCTTATTTTCTGCTCCCAATGATCACCGATGTTGAATGTGTGAATGTTATATGAAGAGCCAGTTTCTTGCTTATCCCGTATGCTGTCATCATCTTTTTCAGCAGCTAAGATAGAGGTCAAACACGAGATGCGAACATCTGTATCTACAAGTCCTCAAGTTTCGAATTATGAAAGTATACTTAAGCGTTTATTATGATTCAAGCATAAATAATTATTTAATTCTCCACAGAAAATTGTCAAAAATCAAGTGATCTTTAGTAACACGAGCCTAACTTCTAACACTTTTATTACTAAACATATTTTAAAAATCGTCTGTCCCTATTCAATTTCAAATAAATGACAGAAATGACTTGACTATTTCAATATGTTTTGCGCTAAATCTATTTAGTGGCGTTGGTGCAAAATGGCCTAAGAGATTTTTCTATGAGCTCACTACCAAACATAATAATATGAGTCGGAGAATATATGGATTTAAAAAAACTTCAACTGCACCCGAGCAAAGCCGAGTACTACAGCTGGAAAAGTATCTCATTTCATTTTCTTATTCATACATATTTTTCAAAGTTCTTACACGAGCAGTATTATAAATTTAACTATATCGACTGTCTGATGTTTCTACTAACAGACTTTGTAACAAACTGTTTACAATATCCGAGTAAAATTCAGCATGTTTTGTAGTTCGGCACATTTCTTCAAACAATGTCAACGAAAATTGCTTCAAGACGTACAGCTGACATCTCTGGAAGCACGTAGGTACTTTAATAAAATGTCGCAGGCAACAGCGGCGACCAAGCTTCCTTTGTTAAAAAGACGGTTCTAGATAAAATACGTTTTTTGTAATAATCCTGTGAGACAGACGGGTTTAAAGAAAATAAGCTTGTCTACTATAGTTTTTTAACATAGGAAGTGCCAACGCTGCGTCACACGTTCGAACGCGCGTTTTATACAAAACTGCAACGTCCGTACCATACGCGCGTTCGATACGGACGTTCGGAATTCGCCAAGCGCCGCGTATGATACGCGCGTACGGTAAGGAAAATGTTATGAAAGTTTGTATTTTTGAATCTCTCTTAGTAGGTGTTATGGGTAGGTGTTCCTTTTTGAAGATACGGACGTACGGTACGGGCGTTCGAACGCGTAACGTAGCGTTGGCACTAAGGATGGGACGTTTATCGTCCATGACATTGGATGTCCATCCGTAAAAAATCTATTCACTAGACAATTAAAAGTACTAGGACTATGATGGACAGGAAAAACAGACGCAGACAGTTTGATCCACATCTTGGCAACCCGTACCAAACGGAGCTATCAAAAGCGCTTTGATTGACTTTTTATTATATCCACCATAATAATAGAGATGAAAGTTCTCTGTTCGTGCCTGTTGATTCGACGCTACCAATCATTTAACTCGTAATTTAAATGATTGAACGTTTTGAATTGAAACGTTTGCCCGCGACTTCGTGCACGCATAAACTCAAAAGTCCTATTTTCCGTTTCCGTGGGAATTCCGGGAATTCCTTCCATTATACAAACAGTCACTTATTGAGAAACCTTTATACCAAGTATCACATCTGTGCACTCAAAGAATAAGATTTTATCATACAAACTAAAACATCATATATTTCCCGTTTCCGTGGGAGTTTCGGGAATTTCTTTCATAACACAACCAGTCTCTTTTTGAAGAACTTTTATGCCAAGTATCATATCCGTGCACTCAAGGAATAAGAATTTTCATACAAACTAAAAAGTCCAATAATTCCCGTTCCCGTGGGAATTTCGGGAATTCCTTCCTTAGTGCACCCCTACATCTCTTAAAGAATGTATGTTCCAAATTTTAGCTCTCTACGCCTAGTAGTTACGGCTGTACGTTGTCTGTCAGTCACTCAGTCACTCAGTAAGTCAATCAGTAACGGAACAGTTTTTTATATATTGATTTTAAAGTAGATAACGCGAAAGTACTATTTTTATGAATTGAAATAACTAGGTCATAAACTTTAAAACAAGCTACATTTTACATTAAACCATATAAATTCTTTAAGTGTTTGTACTTTGTCACATAATTTTCAGTAAATAATAGTAATATCATCGATATTTTCCCTTTTTTGAACGCGTCCTATACAATTCACAAATTATTATAATTATTTATTATAAAAAAAGTATATTTACAGTCACAAAACTAAATGGAAGTAAACACAAAGTAGGGAAATGCAGCTTTTTTTCATTCACTAAGGGAAATGTAATTAAAATGCTGAAGGCGGGCAGCCCTATCACATGTGAACGGACCGCGGCGCTGTGTTACTTTCAAAGATGCAGCCGAATTGAATTACTGTAGATACCTGTACCGTGGTTTAACCTTCCTTAAGTGCTATCAAATTTAAAAAATGTTCAAACAGATAATGTTTTCAGCATTATTTATTATATAAAGAAAGATTCCTACACAAAACTGTTAGTGATGAATGGATGAACGGAACCCATTTAAACATAAAAGTGGGAGGAACTCAATATTTGAAGTAACACTCCACTTTCACTTGAAATCTTTAGTAACGTTAATCTGTTTCAAACAAATTAAATTACAAAATTTAAACTCTACAAATTAACATGATTACTTTTAAATTGAAATTGGAATTTAAACTTTGTACGCCATTAACAAGACTTCTAAGCTTCACCTCGTTTTCCAGAAAATCTTCTTAAAACAAAAGTGTAATGAGTTCAAGGGACTTTGATGTTTATAAACAAACGTATAAAGTTTATCTATAAAACTACCTAAACCTGCACTTTTCGAAACTGTATTTATTCAACGTGGTTTTGAAAACATAATATGATAACACTACACGGCACGCAACAGTGAAATAATATTTATGTTGATCCCTTTTAACGATGTTAGTTCTTCAATTGCAGATCTGTAAAAATACAGTCTGTAATAAAATACTACATTACATTCAGTTTACGATAAAAATATTATGAAAACAAACAGGAACCGTAATATAGTTTCGAAAACCTTTAAGTGTAGTTAGTAACCCATCAATTGTAGGAAATGTATCTCTTTCAACTTTTCTTTTTTATATTACTTCTTATTATAAAAAGTTTTATTTCTTAAATAAACCTTTGATAAATATGTCGGGAAACAAAAAAAAACGAAAAGAAGCGTTATTCACAAAACACGATAGAATTAATTACTGGACAGTTACTTAGTACCGAGTCTGTGGGCTTGGGTATAACCCTGGCTTAGTCACAACAAAATCTTTATTCGCGAGTCCGTTCCGTCAGTTACAATGCCAACTCAATTAATACCGAGCTACCATCGACTGTCAGTCTGAGATACGTCAGCGCACCTAGCCGTCCTAACCGTATCTGTGTCACTTGCCATCATCCTACTTCAAGATATAAGCTATGGCGCTGTAATCGAATGGTCAGTCATTCATTGCATTTAGCGCCCTCTTTAACAGTGCTACCAACATACTTTCGTTACCATGAAGTCATACTAACATCTTAATATCGCCAACTTATCGTTAGCTCCGACAAATATATAAACTTTTTTTTAATAAACTTTTCCAATTCTAATTAAAGTTATCAAAATGTACAATGTTACTTGACTGTAATTAAAAACTTTATCCTATTATAAATATTCTAAATTTAATTTGTTCCTTCAATTTCCGTAGTATCGCTGGCCTCTGTCACTTAAATATACAAAACGCTTTTTTGGAAATCTTGGTTTAATTAAAAAAACACTTTTCAACCGGAAGTGTCGCGTACAATAGAGTTTGTCTCTCGTGACCACGGCCTGCAAACACACCGAAAAGCCGAGTTAAAATTTAAAATGTATTTAACAGAATGAATCGCGAAAACTTAAAGAATTGATTTAGTTTTTATTGTGTTGCTATACTAACCTTGTGCCGAGCACCACTAACCAAGAACATTAGCAACTCTGCGACATCATTAGACATTAAGTCCTGATGCCAGTAACAACACATCCTATTCTTTCTATCCAAAACGCAGAAACCATGTAATGCCCGAAAACCGTCGTGTCGTAAAAGGCAACTAATCCGAGTGACCACCGTGGTGGTAGGAACTCGTCAGGGTCCGCCTGGTTAGCGACCACACTTTATAAAATTCGCCTCCAAATATTTCTGTTCTTGCGGTGATATGTGTATACAAGGTGATTGGTGACAAATTTTACATATTGACGGAGACCGCTCTGTACTCGATTCTGATCAAAATTATGTAATAAAAGTACGTACTTTATTTTTCACCAGAATTCCCTATAAATAAATAAAGAGACATTACTATACATTTCCCGACGCGCCGTCTCAGTCAACACGCACACAGTAGTGTTCCCGCCACACGCACACCACCAACCGCTTAGTATCTATAGAATTACGCTTATGTAACCATGCATTATGTAATGAATTCTTTAACTCTCGGTTAAGTTTATTCAGTAAATAACTAATATATATTTTTATTTTCAACCGTCTACCAAAAAAGGAGGAGGTTCTCAATTAGTCTGTATGTTTTTATTTGTCGACACGATATTTCAGACAATTAAGAATCGATTTTAATTCAAATGATAGAGGATACTTCATAGTTGGTCTCATATAAATTTAATCGAAATCGGTTGGGTACTTCATTGAAAATTTCAAATTTTTGAAACAATATGTATGATTTCGGAGAATGTTTACGTGGATGACATTATAACTCAGCCAAGGTGTTGACGTGAAGTCGGTTTTTTATTGCTCTGCATTCGTTAATTATATTTTGTCTCTTCGTGTATGATCTCAAACTATCACGTTCTCAAATTTCAAAAGTGACCCTGCAGTCACCCTGTATATGGTGATTCATTTCATATTAATATTTGATGAAAAGCTAGATCCTTTCTAAACCTGTGCGAGATCATGTTCGACGTTTAGTCACCAATTCAAAAGTTAAACAATAAAATCTACAAGAGTTGTGCGACTACAAGATAAAAAGTGAAAATTGCATACATGTTACTTCATAAATCCTATGATAAATGCACCAGAGCAGGGATTGTGCGCATATGGAACTGGTTTCTAACGCGAAGGTAGTTTTAATAGAGCATGTCGGGGTGTAGAGTTACCTCTGTCTTGCTTAGAGGTTAACATTCAACTCATTTATCATTAAAACTGACTCATTCAGGTAAATCTTACTTAATAGTTTAAAGATGTTTATTAAATTACTTTTATTCTGCGGATGTGGTTTTGCTTTTTTCGCCAAAATTAAATAATTGATTTTAAATGCGATAAAATAATTATATCAGCACCAGCCTTTTGTTTCATTAGCCCTGTGCAGTTACAAGAAACAAGTGCGAGACGTTCGAGCCCTCCTCTCGGACCATTTTAGTAAGCTTAGCCGTATTAGTTATTCTTCAAATTAGTTTCTTCATTCACAACGCTATAGAAAACCCCACAAACTTCGCCTTAAGAAGTTTTAATTTCATATACTTTTAAAGTTCAAAAATTGCCTCTAAGCTAAGAATACATCAAAAATTAACGTCGGTGGTTAGCATCTACTGCTTGGGTATATTAAGGATTAATAATATAATAATATTCATTTTATGTCAGGAAATTTCACCCATTAGATTCAAAAATTGAGTCCGGTCCAGATAATCTTGACCAAAGACGCACGGTTCAAAATTAATAAATAAATAAAATCCCCAGACAATCACACCAAATACATGGCCCCAAACTAAGCAGAGCTTGTGCAAAATTTCAATCTTTACTATATTTTTATGACAAATATCCACTTGTTATTTAAAATAACAAATAAATAACATCAGATTTCTAATTTAAAAACGCTTTTAGATCTTTTTTATTTCAAATTCACATTACAATAAAATTCTCAGATATATTAGTGTCATAAACTGACGTATGAAATAAACCGAACTATAATATTGAAATATGATTGAAACATTACTTCATTTTATTACAATAAACACTGAACTAGGAGTAGGTTTATCAATTTATTAGCACTTTGATCTTTGCAAGGCAATCTAAATTTGTAATAGGCCTGAAATTGTAAATGCATAGTGATGGATTTCATTGAAATTTATATGATGGCCTCATTGCCATTGAAATATTTTTTAAGGCTATTAAAAGTTATTAGATTTTCTGAGAGTTTATAGGCATCTAAATATGTATTTAGAACACCTAAATAGTTATCTAACACAAAGCATTAAAAATCCGACGTCATCTGCAATAACTTCACTTGGAGTGTTAAAATCATCTGTTTATAATAATCTTCGTTATTTAATAGTTGCATTGTGCATCTCTGAATATTTTTATATCAAAACACCAAAATTAAATACTACCTAATTGTAAACGTTCTCCAAAAACATCAGCGTCACCTACGAATCAGATGTTATACTACAAAAAAAAATAGTAATATACATGTAGAGAACAAGTGCATTTTTAGTCGGTTTAAAAATTCGCACTAACCCTTATCTAAAAAACAGGTACTAATAGAGATACCTACTTATTGAAAAAAATCACATTGTGGACAAATGCAATCAGTACTTACTAATTTCTTGCAAACGCGATCATAGGTTCATATTACCGCTATCATTTGTTTAGTGTTAATCCTAGAAAAGCAATACTCGTAGCACAGTACAGATATCTACAGTAATTCAAGTTCACACAAACGGACGAAACGTGAGCTATACCTACGCGGCTCGATCTCGGCATGCGCTCGGCAAGCGGCCAGTCTGTATCTGCATATCGAAACAATCGTTGATTGAGCTTTACGTAAATATGCGGATTGTTTATACCTTAAAATTTAATAATAGGTACATCTTTTCGTGCGTCTCAGTGGAGGCGCAAGTATTTTTCAGTTGCTAATTTATAAGACCGAAAAATTATTATATTTGTTATTCAAACGTAAACATGGTTTTTTGACACAAAACGTATTTTCGTTGAACACTTCCTATTCAATTTACAAAGTGTTTTATTTGTATATATTAAAAAGTATATTTGCAGCCACAAAACTAAATGGACGCATGTAATTTAAACGCTGAAGGTGGGCAGCCCTGTCTCATGTGAACGGACCGCGGTACTGTAGGCGTTTATTTCAAAGATGCAGCCGTGTTGAATTACTGTAGATATCTGTACTGTGCTCGTAGATTGAGAAGCAGATGGCTGTGATGATTCATAACTTTTTCTACATTCACGTTCACGTATTAATTAATGTATTTTAATTTTTATCATTTTAAGCCAATCATTATCTCACTATTGTAGGCCTTTTTATGTGCAGTGCTAAAAGAAACTGGGTAACGAGAGTGTTTGAGCTGTAAATCACCTAAACTCTCTCTTTGTTTGAAGGGACTACGTATCATAATACAAAATAAAAACCTTTACTCGGTTTCTCGCGCTCTACTTATACAGATTAACTAGACTTACAAAAATTTCAAATAGCTTATTAACAAAATTTACACACATCCAAAGTAAGCTTCAATATTGATATAACGTTTTCATTTGTATTTTCCTTAAATTTTACTTCACCAAACACACGACCAAACAACTGTAAATAAGGGTTCAGTAGTATAATATTTCATTACACCTATGTGTTGTGAATGTTTGTATTTTGTCTATAAATTAATTATCTTTGCTTCAGTGGGTACCTACTTGATTTACCTCATTTCTCTTTAAGGTAACTCAGTGTTTTGCTTAAGCTTATTCGTCTGACTGATTCTGGTAGAAATATTACTAAAATACCTACATCCGAGTGATAATAAACTCAATGTGCGCAGTATACAAAAAATATAGTAATTGCAGCCCAGATGGTTTTTATTTAAGGAGACTTAAAATAAACAGTAAATAAATAAAATCCCCAGACAATCACACCAAACTGCATTTCCCCAAAGTAAGCATAGCTTGTGTTATAGGATACCGGGAAATGAACAAGGGTGGAATCTAGAATATAAATGCATACATGGATTACCCCTAACCCGGAACATTTTTTTTTCCGTACGGGAATAGAACCCGCAACCTCACGATTGTTGTAATTGCGTCTAGACCACTGTGACACGGCGACTTAGGCCAGTATTTTAAAAGTTTTCCTAATCGGTGATCGTAAATCATGCAAAGATTGCTAAGGCTCATGTCATGAATGATTACTAAGTGATTTTGAAAAAGGAACGCTTGATAATTACGTGCGTTTGAGATAAAAGTCTAGTTTACCGAAAAAGTGGAACTCCCAAACTATATTGTAACTTCATAATATACTTATAGTGACAGACGAAAGTAACCCATACACTGGAATCATGTGGAATAGAAATACCGAGGATCACGCCGGAGGTATACTTACTGTAGTAATCAAATAAGTCTTCATTTGAAGTCTAAGGATGTTTTCACATAAAACTCTAATATTTCACAATTGAAGTAATTTTTTAGATCAAAACACGGATCAGAATTAGGTTATATCTTCTTAAATCATCCACCAGGTGGCGCATTGCGCTCAGAATAGGGAAGTTTAGATAGATTATGATGTTAGGACATAGAAACTTATAAGGACTGTTGTGAAGCTTCAGTGTTGTATTGATTGTAGATATGATTTCTTATTAAGTAAGTTTAAAATTTATACAGTATGGAGAAATCTATGCTTGAGTCATAATCAACTCTTGTGAAAATTCCATCATACGGGCTTTATTCTCCTCTGCGGGGGCTCAACTTTACGAGGTGTTTTCTGAACTATTTCATGTAATATTTTTTTTTACATTCATGGAATGAGACTGCTCGCTATAAACATAATTGATCCGCATAAAAAGCAACGAGGTGAAGCTCACTAAGCTTCTCTACATTGTTTTTTAAAACGTCTGAGTCTGTTTGAAATGAAACTACTTTGTTGTGCATCAGTATTTGGTAAAAAAAAAAGTTAAAAAGAATACGATAAAAAGAGTTTGTTTACATAACTTCACGGCTGTATTCCTTATGGGGTAGGCAGAAAATCAGAGGTATAAAACATAATAAAATCTCATGTCACGTCTGACAAATTTGGAGGTATTATAATGGTGGTGAGAGACTATTGCAGTGACAGGGAGTCAGCCTATCGCCCGCAAAAACGCCTATAAATCCTCTGTCCCTTAACTGACTCTTACAGTATGCCCGGGAAGAGAAGCAGCCGGCACATTGTGTGTTTTACCTTTGCTGGACTGGGAAAATAGAAACATGATGTTCATAGTTTTGTAATGTTGTAAGGAAAATAAACAATATTACTGACTATTACGTTGTAGTCGTAACACAAACTATAAAAGTTTTTTCCTTATGTTAATTGCAGGTTACTTCGGAAGTTTTTAGGTTTATACGGAGAACCATAGACTAATCAACCCATTCTACGTTTTAACGTGAGTCTGCGACTAGAATCTTTTGGTTTTTTTTTTAATAAAAATATATTGTTAAGGATTTCATACTCAATATTTTCACCAAATACATACCTAAAATTTTAAAGCTACATACTTCATTGTAAAGCTTATCTTATTCAACCTTTTTCCGGATCTCGTTTTCATTTTTATACGAAAACTCAATATTATGTGTTGAATATTTAAATATTAAAATGACAGTAATATATATTATACGTCGTGAGTGACAAATGTACGCAAAAAACCTAAATCCAGTTCCTTATTCATTTACTCCCCTTAAGTCGGGGTAATCCGCTTGATACCGAGGCGACGATATAATTTTCTTTTAAACCTTTGGTTGGAAATTCTGACCTACTTTACTCAAATAAGGTTTAAATTAATCAACCGACTTCCAAAAAAGGAGGAGGTTCTCAATTCATCTGTATCTTTTTTTTTGTGTCTTTGTTACACAATATTTCGGACAATTATGAATAGATTTTGATAATTATTGTTACATAATGATAGAAGACACTTCACAGTTCCCATATAAATTTTATCTGCATTCGTTGATTATTCTAATCAGTGTTGCATATCTGTTTTAAATGAAAAAAAAAATACTTATAACAATGTCTATAGGGTTTGGTTGCGGGTCCGTTTTCTACATTGCACTCTCTAATATTTAAGTTAAGACGACACATCGAAGTGTTTTTTCTTGAAATCTTAGCACCTTAACACGCCGACATAAGGTCGCGTATTGCATAGAAATCGCCACCATCGACACCGCTCAGACACTGAAATCGTTTCAAAAATCGATAAAAAAATAATGCTATGTAAATTTTGAGCAACCAAAGTCCGAACAATAATGTAAGATTTAATTTAAGTAATTTCTAAGCATATGGATTTCATAACTACGTGGTAATTTTAAAAAAGTATTTTTTTAGACGTGTTTTCGAAAAATAAAACTATCTAGTCAAAATCATCAAATCATGTTTTTGAGCAGGCAAAGTATAGATAAAGATATGAATTTACACATATCAAAATATCAGATCCACTCGTCTTGTCATATTCTCATAGTTTGCGATGAAAGTCAATGCATTTTTTCAATATGTCGCCTTAATTTCAAAATCAGTTTTTGTGAGCAACTGTTGACAAGAAAAGAGAGTAGATATAATAAACGCGATAAAAAACAGCAACAAAAAAAGTAAAAAATTAAATACTTCTATTGAAATACATATTTATAAAGAAAATAAATTATAATAAAAATGTGATACGAATAACAAATAGTGATATTAGCGTTCAACAGTGTAAGCTGCCTAACTACAATATTGTTTATACATATTGTGTGTAACTTCTCGGGATTCACTTTGAAGATTTGATATATGAGGGAAATCTATTAAAAGATTGTGCTTGACCAATTCTTTTAAATCTCCAGAATTTTGCGCCTTTCACTAACCTTTCAACCCTGATTTCGAATACCTTTGTAAATCAGTAGATATGTACCATTCCTTCTTTTCTTGAGGAATGGTTCCGTTTTCCTTTTTTTATAAAAGGTTTTGGTAAGTCTCAAATGAAACAAGTTGTTTTTGTATTAGCAAAGCCTTTCTGAACATATTTGTGGGCGCTCAAACCGAAATGTACAGTCGAAGTCAAAAATGGGGACACAGTTTACGCTAAGTTCAAAACAAATATCATAGACAGAGAGTTCGCTATAACATAATGATTTACTGATTTTTGAAAGACATTTTAAATTAAAGTTTTCGTGAGTCATAAAATTGTTTTGTCGTGCATGAAATAATAAACCTTATTTCAATGTGCGACTATGCCTCCACTTTTGAAGTCAATTATATCTTAGTATGAAAAAGCCGAATTAACTAAACAAAGGTAAAACTTATTTTAAGAGATGTTTTACCTGCAGCTAGAATGAAGAGTTTGGTAGAAATAAAATTTTAATAAATCTTGATGAAGCAAGACATTAAATTTTACAGGCCATATCTGCTGACAAATATTGCTGTGATGTTTTCCGGCAATGTTTTATTAAGGGACTGGCTAAGGGCCATAATGCTATCTAATTATTTAAGAGTAGCGAGTAGCGATTTCTACCATGGTTGTCTGGTAGAAATCGCTAGTCAGCGATAAGACCGCCAAGTTTTTATCTTTAATGTAAGTGTTCTTTTTTCTTTTACTGTACCTTTATAAACTGAAGTGTAAATAAATAAATAAGAATTCTGACTCTAAAGGTATTATAAAAAACACGAAAAGAGCAATGGCAGATCTCTACACCAGAAATTCTCTTATTTTAAAAAGAAGCGTCCCGTAATAAAAATATGGAGGAAAAGACAAAAAAAACATATATCGATGTTTGTATTTCTAGGTTGTGAATGAACAGTACAATTATCAAATCACTTATGTCAGATTAACATCAAATCAAACAGAAACTTGTACATTTATGGATGAAATGCAATATGCTAAAACGCTTATGCGGGCTTCTCTCAGCAAATTATAATAGGTCTCATTTTGGGAGAAAACCCATTTCCCTCGGCACAATCGGAGACTAGTGAGAATTAGTACAATATCACTCAAAATCAATCCTGAGGGCACGCAGTCACACGAGGCGATATCAAACAGTCCATAAATAGTCTAGGTCGAAAATTTTTTTTTCGAAATTTTTGACGACCGGCTGGTGTAACGGTAACCGGATGTCCTGGCGGCGAATCCCGGCGGATATTTGTGTGATGAACACAGATATTAGTCGTCAAGTCATGGACGTTTATATGTTTATTTAAGTTTATTCTAATCAAAATTATGTATTTATTCAATATGTATGTTTATATATTTCTTAAGTATATCAGTTATCTAGTATCCATAACACAAGTTCTTGAAGAAACTTAATTTGGGCTAGATAATGTTGTGTGAGTGCCAGAAATATTTATTTATTTATTTAAAATAAATCATAGGAAATCGAAACGCACACAACACAACGTAAACAAATAACGCAGAAGTACTCTTTAGCATCTTACCGTTAGTGTCAACCCACCTATTACTGTCAGTCAAAGACAAAAGTAGAGCCAACCATTTCATTCAATTTAATGTAAAATCCTGATGATCCTGTCACACTGAAAAGTTGCATTGCTTAGTTTATTGATATCTATCAGGTAAAATAACTGCATACTAGTAATATAATATTCAAACCAGAACCAACGATACAAAGGTTAAATGAATCGATTGTTCATTTAATAATCGATACAGATTACTGATCTCATGTTGTTTGCTGTTATAATTGGGATACATAAAGTACATACTTAGTTCGCTATGCATCAGTTGCTATGCTTTTTATCTTCATAAATAACTCCGACTTTAATGAAAAGAAGTGAAAACGATCAAAAGCGTAGAAAAGTAATTCAAATTGTTATGTTTTCTCATCTAAGTACTCCAAAACAACCCAGACAAAATTCTGCTACTATTTTGTAACATTGCTTACATTTATCACATACACAATTCTTAATTGAAGTCTTATATTGACTTGTCTTTGTGAAGATTACTATCAATATACTTAAAAAGGTACATTCAATTTCCTCAGAAAACATGTTTTAACGATAGATTTAGAGTAGAAAATCGTATCTTAAAACCAATTTAACTTTAATTTTACGTAATTTTGGTACAGCAGCTTAACAATTAAACAAAAATTTTATCTTAAAACCTGTATTTTCTTTAAACTTGATTTAATATTATTCCGCCATCGAATCTAACGCGAGTGTAAAGGTACAAAATATCAGGACCAACCCGTAACCAATTCCGTCATTTTCGATTGACTTGTTCCTTACACGTCAAAAGCAATTTACTTAATAGTATTTCCTCTCAATTTCGTCAACACGCTTTTGAAAACAACAAACAAATTGCGTCTATCTATCTCCAAAACAAAATGTAAACGTATTTTTTTTCTGATATCAGATAGTACAGTTTTCCAGCCATTATTTGCTTTTTAACTTCCAAAGAGTTTGTATCGCCTTTTTTCCTTTTTATTCAACGCTTTCTTATCCTTGGCTCAGCCGATTGTGAAAAAGTATAAAAAGTAAGGTTTTTAAGTACGGTCTGACAAAAAGCCTTGGCGTTTTAGCTGAGTATACAAGAGTATCCTTCTGTATTCGAGATCAAATTACGCGAAACTTCAGACGGAGTATAAAAGAAGGTGTTTACTGTTTACTATGATACCCCTTATTCCTACTGTGTGATCTTCATAAACATGTGATATATTTATTTTGTATCCAATATCATATAGATTTGTCAAAAATAATATCATATCTTTAGCATATTTCCTTTGCATCCGTACTACTAAAGTAACGATTATTAACAGGGAAAATTAAATAAAAAAAGATGAGCAGTAATAAAATAAAATAAAATCTTCACTTGCAGTGAATTGTATTTTACGAATTGGTATAGTTGGTTTCGTATTAAATTAAGTTTTTTTGCCATTCATGACTACAGTATCTGTAATGAGGAGAAATACTTATTTAACTTGACAATATTCATATAAAAACATCTAATATTAAGTAGAAGCCGCAGTTCTGGCTATAAAACTTTTGATTCCTTTGAATTCTTTATTAAATGTAGATTTTACCAGCCGGGTTATCAAACACAAAACAAAAAAAAACAATTCTATAAGTCGCAGTATCAAAATAAGCGCGTCCATACAAACAGATCGCTTTTTCACATTAAGGACTTACTAGTATTAGATAATAAAACGACTAAAATAATAAAACTTAATACAATATTTTGTTAGCAAACCTAACCACCTGATCACAAGTAACAATGGAGATAATCAACATTAGTATTTAATTTACGATGTTATGTCAAATCGACTTTGCTGTCCTTAGGCTTTAATACAATAACCCTGTGTACCAATGGTTTACCTGCTGCATTTTCCTTAAGGAATATTCGAAGACTATTGTGGCGTTGAAGTGACTTTACTTCTTTCATTTTTCCTTTTCTACTTTATTTTTACACGTTTACTTTCCATCAGGTTACATGGACGCCTACATACAAGTTTTTATGACTTTCCATATAGATTTATGTATTGTTTTTATAACGATTCCACAGCAACCCGAAAGTTATGTTCTGTGATTTTAGATCGCAAAATTAGTATCGTTTTCTATTAGTACCGTGGGTTGTGTAGCAACATCTATCGCCTGGGTAACAAAAGTGATGATATTATAACCAGTTTCTTACATCGCACTATCAATGTTTTATTATTTTTTGTCACTTTTTGAAAACTTTGGCGATGGGGTAACCCTGTCTGCCTCAGACGACAGTGGTTTCAGTTTCAATTCCCGCACGGAACAAGAATAAAAAAAATCCGTGTCTAGTCGTTTATCCATACAAATATTTTTTTTATTCTAGGTGTCCCCTTAGTCATGTAGGCCATGTAGTTGGTGTGATTGTTTAGGTATTTTGTTTATTTTATAATATGCAATTTCCAACTCGCTTCCCAACGCCAGAAACAATATTACACCTTTTGTCCGGGCCTATGTGCCCGGAAACTAGCACTATTGATACCTCGTACACCGATAGCGCAATTTAGGTGGCAGGTTTCTGGGCGGGCAAAACATAAGTAACTTAAGGCAACAAACTCATCGACATGATCATAAGAAGAAAAGCAACCGTACCTTTGACTACGCGCATTTTTACGTAGAAACTGCTTATTTCCACTTAAAGGGAACAAAAACAAATAGTTTCTTTAGAAGCACGAAGGGGACCCTAAAGAAAATTAAAAAGGTACTATCTGCATACCTTTTCGCAACCATATCAAGTTTTGAGATTACCACGTTGAAGCAAACAGAACCTTGCTGGTCCTTTGTAATTTGTAGTAATGATTCGTCTATTGACAATGATCTTCAAAAAAGTATTTGGACATATATTTTACGTAGAGAGAATAATCCTTTTCCATCATAGAAATCTGCAGTCTAATAGGTCAAGCATTTAACGAGATTAAAATGAGACGCAAGATTAAGTTGAAATTAGGAAGTAATATACCTACGCCAATTCAAATTAAGTAAGAAATTAATTTGTGAAAAATTCAAATATGAATCGAATTCATCTGAATAATAAGAAACAAAACTGAAAATCCTTGACGAAGCAGAACCATTTTACTGTTTTCCCAATTCCAATAATCTCCTCTCGTCGACTTTATATCTAAGGCTTATTTCAGAAACGAAACCATAAAATGGAATTAGAAATAAAGGAATAAAATAAAGGAGTTGGTTGGTAATAAATATCCTTAAGTCCATGATGGACGGTCGAAAATTGACCTAATTACGTACCTAAATACCCTGTGAGTCATTCTTTGTCTGCCCCTATAATTTGGCTAAATTACTTAGATGTGGAATTTAGTAATAATAGTTTGGTAATTTTTAATAGATTAGTTGCTCATTGCAGCTTTACATGCGTTAATATTGATCCTTTTCGAATCGATACTTCTGTTCTAGTATGATGAAGATGAAGGTTTGTTTGTTTCGATGCTCTAATTTTGAAAATGACCACTTACTTTTCAAAAATGTTATGTGCCAGCAGCTCTTCGGAAACGTTATAAATAGGATACATAGAATCTTTAAAGTTACTCGGGCAAAACTGCGGGTAGTTCAAACCCTACTGGTAGGCTTAACTGCTGGTATGGCCTAAGCCTTCTCGTCAAGGGGAGAGACTCATAGCCTCGCAGAGGGCTCCGTGCAAAGGATTGTGGTGATGATAATGACTGGTAATTTTCGAGATGAGTTCAATCAAACAGATAAACTTTGAAGCTTTAGTAAATCGGTAAAGATATTTATTTTTAATTTAAATTTGACTTCCTTAACAAATATAACACAGCCGGAAAATATAAGACGGATTTTTATGTCTTACATTTTTCTAAGATTTTTTCCCTCTTATTTTGTAGAAATTTTATGATTGACCTATATCTTATTGACAGGAAACCACAATACCATTATAACTACAGTAAAATCCAGCTCACTCTCAATTTTAATATATTTTCTAAAATTAGAAAAGAATGCTTTACGATACTTTTAGCTTCCGCAGAAAGGTCTTTGTCATTTCATTCACGTCTCAAGGTTCAAATATTTATAGTTCGAACAAGACAGAAGCCCTGTGTATTTGGCAAACTTACAATACGCGAAAAGAAATGCTACGGTTTCAAAACTGACAGGTCAATTAAAGAAATGAAAATGCGACAAAATGAATTTTTTTCTTGATGCAGAGCCGAAGGTTAAGAAGCGAACTTGATTGTAAGTAAATAACGCAAAAGCAATAACTCTGTATTACTTAATTTTTAAGGACGCAGATCGTGAGAATCACCGGAAAGATTGTTACGATTTTTCATATTTAAACTATTTAGATATGATTGATAATGGTGATAATTTGCATATATTAAACATAATTTATATTTTACATTTTAAGGGCCCCATTCGCGAAATCTATGCGTTTTCAAACTCATTACAACCGGCCAATATTGTTTGTCTGGATCGGATAAAAATATATGTTGAAGTTTGTTTCATATATTTTATAAATATCTGGATCAAAACACGATACTAAAAACTTTACTCGATCATAAAAAATTACGAAAAAGATGAAAATTTTAAATGATTTTCCGATATTCTAAGAGAATATCAAACTTATACTTACAAAAACTTGTCATAATATTGGTAATGTAGCATAAAATCATATTATGTGGATAATTTTTTTCTTAAACCGTTCTATTTTTTCTAATATAATATAATATAATATAATAAAGACGGCGGTGCGATACAATTCAGTACCACGCGAGGCGTCATGGAGGTAGGACCTGTGTCGCTTTTGCTCCCAATTTTCCCGCGTAATTGATCGTCTTATTGACCATAGCGTACACATAACAGTATGACAATTTAATTATTTAATTTTTGTTTAGTCACATTTTATATTTTGATTGATAAATTAAAGGAGTATTATAAAAAATTATCACTGCTGAATATAGAGCTAAAAACTTGTTTCTGATATTTATTTCTTTTTTTTTAAGTTTATTAGACAACAAGTGCAAAAAAAAGCATATATTTTTTTTTGCGATAAATCTTTTCTTACGTAATTATCCGACGAAACCAAAAGGACGATTATTATTCTATACGTACGTATACAGGGTTAATATTAACGCATCACCTCTTGTGGGCTGCCTCTCCACAACAATTCCAACGTAGATACTGATAGGTGCTTATCGATAAATATACAGGGTGTCATTTTTAATGCCATCTGGTGGGAAAGTACTATAAATAATAGAGATAGCAAAATAAACTGTCCTTTATTATTGAACAGAAATAAAACCGCATTCAAAGATTTTCAAGAATTCACTCGTTTCACCTGGGAGTCAAACCGACTAAAATCTGTAAAAATGACACCCTGTAATTTTATTGTGTGGTTCGTTAGAGCCAATCACAAGAATAAAATCTCTCTCACATACTAGGTTAATTTATTGAAAGGAAAACCATGAAATCTTCATTTTTAGATTTAAGTCGGTTCGATTCCTGGGTGAAGAAGCGAGTTTTTGAAAACTCTTTGAATACAGTTTTAATTTTTCTATAACATGTGAATAAGAATCAAATAACATGTGAATAATTTTTCAAATTTCTTTTGGTTTTTATTTTTCATGCAAAATAATTCAATTAAGTCAAAAATAACTTTATGCGAAGTATGACAACGTGGCTTTTTCTACTCCTTTTTTATCGCTATGCACAGGTAGGTACAGTTTGCGACGTTTTGCGGTGTACATTGTATGCAACATTCCTCAACGTTTAAAATGTTTTTGTTGTTTATTGTATGACTTCAGTGACACGCGTCTATTGAGTGGATGAGATTTTACACGGGTGATAATTTATGAACTCATTATATTAAGACCGAGGATATCTTGGAAAATATGCACTTTTGAACCACATATTCTTTGGCCAAAAGTATTATTTTTTAAGTAAGGAACAAAACCTCAAAGTTATGGGATATATATTATATAAGTATTAAAGAACACCTATGCAAAGTTGTATATTATAGAGGTGTTCTTTTTGATGTGTGCTGATAGATAGGTGCTGATGGGTAATGAAGGATGCTGAGAGATGCTATTGGGTTCCGATGGGTACTGATAGGTGCTGATGGCTTCTCATGGGTGTTTATGGGTGCAGATGGGTAACTACTGATAAGTACTAATGGGTATTGATAGGTACTGATGGGTGCTGATAAGACATTAGCACTGATGGTGAGGTGCTGATGGGTATTAGTTATTAATATCGAAACGAATATAATTTAATTTGTTAGTTAATTTATTTGAATGGGTTACGTTCAAATAATTTTGCTTTGCCTGTACTTAAACGTCCAATAAAATAATGGATTGAAAATGTCTGTCCGTTAAAATACCTTTATTTTCGTCACGAGTAAAATAGACTCTATTTCAAAAGTTCCAGATATCAAATTAGTTTCGTATCTTTATAATTTCAAGAAATATGTTTTTGAGTAATGCTGCCACCTACAATTCTTTTGATGTACCTAGTTATTAATAAATAAAAAGTACTTACTTCGTTCTTGAAAGGGAATATAGATGGCATCTACCACCAATTTTCCTGTGTGTTAAAATTATGCTTCCAGATAGTTATAATTTCACAGTGTTAAAAGTTAGTTTAAATTGGTCACCTTTTATGTATTTTGTGGTTAAACTTTTATATGCTATATTTTCAAAAATATAGTGTTTTGGACCTTTATACATCAACTTTAATAACTTAAATTATATCTGATCGGTTCTTTCACGAATAATGTAGTTCAAAGTTCAAACAGACAAACCCTTCGGCTTTATAGATTAGACGGCTAATAGATTATGACGACACATAGACATTTAAGAATATAATCATACATAATTATTTTTTAGATATTAATAACTACTAAAAATTTACTACTTCATGTAAACAGGTGCACATTACGAAGGGGTGGATTGAATTTCATTTCATAAAAAACTGACTTATTTGTAACATTCACACTACATTATTTAGCTCAAATTAACTCGTGTTGTTGAGTGACTAAGTAACGGATCCATACTAAATAATAAATGCGAAAGTCTATCTTTCTGTTACTTTATTTCAGCCAAACCATCCGACCGATTTGTAGAAAATTAGGAATGAAAATAGCTCCCAAACCCTACTTTTTTTCAAACACCAGCCCCTATAGGATTGAAATGAGACATAAAAGTTTATTTAAAAGATCTCAACTACCTACTTATCTGATTTTAATGAATTTTGGAACAAATAATTTATGAAAGTTATAAATTAACGTCACGATATACTTTCAAGTCAAAATAGCACGATTTTCACAACAGAATTCAGTAAGGATATAAATTTAATAAGATTTCATCTATAAAATGGCCATTACAATATTTATAAAAAATAAAATAGTAAGTATAGGTATCGCAATACTAAATCCAGATAAATAAAAAATATAGATTATGTTATATCATCCTTGACATAAGTTTTAGTCATCGTAGAAACGAATTTCGTATAATAAGCCACACTATAGGTATAGTACTACTATTAATTATACTGTGACAATTCTGTGCGCTGACGTGTTCACTTAAGCGACTGCCCGCCACGCAGTCCCATATAGCGTTAATGCCTACTGCGCTCGAAAATCCTCGCCTTAACTCGACGTTTCGGTGTCTTTGCAGACCCCGTGGTCACGAGCGGCTAACTTTACTGTGAACTGTAGTAAAGTTTCCTGCCAACTTTAACAGAAGTCATTTTCGGGATATTTTTGTCACTTTTATGAAGAAGTCACTAGTTGGTATTGCAGATTCCAGCGTTTATCTAGGAACTTGCCAATGACGGAATAACATAAATGAACCATAAAAAGCTTCATAAAAGGTGTGTGAATTTACTGTCGGATCCCTCATGGATTAAGAAGAAATAGACCTTCGTAGACCTTTCTAGACCCTCGATCTTCATTTTAGTTCATATTCACCAAACTATATTAAGTTTGGAGTTAAGTTTTTAAATTCATGGAAAAGAAAAAGCGTGAAGCTGCTTCTCAACCCTAGAATAACCAGCACTGTTGTAAACTAATAGTGAATAGGTTTCTCGTGGATGGACGTGTACCACCTTAGTCTTAATGTTCACTTAACATCAAGTGTCATGGAAGACAAACGTCCCATCCATATTTTATAAAAAAAAAAAAAAAAAACTAACCACCTTTCTTCATTTCACGTCACATAGTAGCCCCAATCTACAACAAACTTTATTTTAGAAACTTTCAAAGTGACGTCACTGCCTCTATTTTGGTATGAATGGGCGCTCTTATGAATGGACTGCCATTCAAAGCTTTTCTACTACGAAATTGTGATTGAAGCGCGAGATTGCTCTTGACTGAAAGACTTACCAGTGCGGCGTGAAGTGTCGTACGAGTTATAGAAAAATATTTGAAGTAGACACGCGTAATGACACAGTAAATGTTAAATATTTCTAAACTTGCTTCAGTTTTAGAAGTTTACTAAAGGACGTCATAAACTAGTTTTTGAGTACCTACTTATAAAATTAACCTCTAGTTCGTTGCTTGGACTTAACAAAGCTAAAAACTTACTCTGAGATCACAAAGTTGGTAACATACTCTCGAACAACAAGTGTTATTTATAGTGATTAATAAAATAAATGCATTTACTGCATTAAACTAAAACAAGCATAAAAGAAGCGATAATTATTGTTGTTTTTCTTTTTGGATTGTCAGTTATTTTCTTATGATGTAGGTTTTAACAGTAATAAACTATTTATTTGTATTCTTCATATATAAGAATCTATATTATGTAACAGTTTATTGTTTTGTTTGAAAACAATCATTGTGATGTTGGATCGACGAAACTTTTAATTCGTTAAACTTTATCCTCTAAGGGAAAAAAAATATTTGGTACAATCTTTCCTGAACTGGCCAAGTCCTAGTTGTAGACAAGAATACTCATCTCATGTGGCTTAATAATACAAGGATACTATATCTTAAGCACTCTAGGGCTAAAGGTGGTGTCACTTTGGCTAATTTATTGAATTCTGTGCATTCCGTCAGCATACAGGCGCTAAGTGCTTGCGTTTCATAATCGGCTTATTAACACAAGGATTTTGTTTTTTTTTTTATCATTTTTATTTTACTTAGGGAAGCTGGGATGAGTTTCACTACTAGACCAGAAAATAAAGTGAGCTAACTAGGAAATTTAAAATTTTTAACCTGTTTCCATTGAAAACTGTTTCAGATTTGTAGATCAAGTCAAATTTAATTCAGAATCTTATATTTATAAACTTTACAGTCGTCCAAAATGGAGAATGGGTCTTAAGGTAGCTCTACTTAACCAGTTTGCAAAAATGGAATTAGTTGAAAAACGTGTTGAATGGCGCACCTTTTTCGAATACAGAACTTCTTCCATTTGTAATACGAAATTCCATAAAAGTTACTAGAACTTAAAATATACACACAAACAAAAGATAAACACTTTTTAACTAATTATTAATCAAAATGATGTTGTAATGACAGTTAAGATAAAAAAATCTAAAAGGACCTATAAAAAAAATTAAGAACCCAACTGTGAACTGTAACTACAGAGACCAATGGAACCAAAAATAAGATTGGCTTTTAACTTGATATGAACAAATATGATTGATAGTTTCCGAGACTACCGTATTTAAAAAATCAAAATTTTCCATGCTGGACTGGGAGCGAAATAAAAAAACATAGAATGTACCAGCTGCTTCTCTTCCTTGGCATACTGTTAAGGGAGAGAAGTTTTATAGGCGTTTTTGTGGTCGATAGGCCCTGTCACTGCAATAGTCTCTATCCATCATTATACGACCTCCAAAGTCAAACGTGACATCAGATCGTCTTCTAACCTCTGGTGTTCTACCTACCCCATTAGGGATAAAGGCGTGAAGTTATGTATGCAACAATCAAAACTCTCTTAAGCGTATACTAGTGAAGATAACCAAACGGATAAACCCACGTGAACAGTTACTTATTTAATACTTAAACCAAAAAAGCTTTTCCTTTTGCTGCAAACGTGGTTGAATAGCGCTTGAATACAATACCAACAAAAGGCTACAATTAAAATAAACTCCATTTTCATTTGTCACGAACAAAAATACATTCGATTAAGCAATAGTATTTTTTTTACAAAAAATTGAAACTGAACAAAATATGACTTACGTCTATTGAAACGATTTAAAAAATTCAATACGAGTCGGATTGGTGTGACATTGAACTGAACGAATGGAATGGATTTTGTATTTATCTCATCGCCGGCAGGCTTCGATTCTGTCTGTGCTTGTGCAGTAAAAGCTTTCATGTAACTTTGGATATCATACTCAGTACATATTAAGTTGAAACCGTATGAAAATGGTTTATCTCTGAACTCGATTGGCTTACAAAGTAAAAACATGTTCCAGTTTGTTGGAGCAAATTTATTGGGATTTATTTTGTGTAAGTTTTGTGTTGAGAGATTATTTAGAGATGCTGTCAGAATAGGATTCATGTGTTAGCTTATAAAATTGGAAATAGAATCTTTTGAAGACCTAAGAGTTATTTATTATCATTGAGATATTATTACTACGTATAGAGTAAACATTCCAAACAAAAGATGTGTCACATTTCATGTTTTAAAAAAAAACCAATTCAATACGTAAATATAGCATTCAGCGCTTCAAAAAGTGAACCCGTCTAGTCAAACAATTAAAGTACGCTGCATGCAAGCGCTTCAATGCTGTTTAAGCCTCTGTCACATCTCTCGATAAATGTCGCAGGGTGTCTACGTCAAACTTAATAGATTAATAAGATTGTAATAGATTCGATGGCAAGGTATTTAACACTAAGGCCGTATACAGAAAGAAAGCTGGAAAGTTATAAGCCCTTACCGGCGCTTGACAGTGCTGGTCCGTTCTACACAAAGGAAGCAGGTTGAGGCAGACCAACCAAAATGTCGGACTCATCGGAAGATGATTTCCCAGCGCTGACCAGCGCGAAGCTTGTCGGAACTTGTCGGCACCGTTCAGTGCTTATCGGCGCGCGTTCATATATTTTCCTGCGCGGTTCACCAGCGCTGTCAAGCGCTGGTAAGCGCTTATAAGTTTCCAGCTTTCTTTCTGTATACGGCCTAAAGGTAGAAAGCAAACCGCCGATCTTTTACCATAAACGTTGTTATCTTCGGAAACAAATAACTCTTGACATATTTTAGTTGTGTAAGGTAACCACTTCTTTTATATTTTGTTGGTGAATGAAGCTTATTATATTCTTCTTAAGAGAAGAAATTTTTATCTTGTTATAAATTGATAAAACTTTACAATATTTAAACAATGAGAATTTATTTTTGATGTGTTTAGGAAATTACAATTGTTTTTAATAATCTGTTTGTAAATTATATATTGTACTGTAGAAGCTAGTTAGGTATTCACATATTTCAGTTAAATAACTAGATTATTTCAATTCAGCGCTTCGAAAATGAGAGCCATCTATTATATATATAACCAATTAAAACATGGAGCGCTTAACTACAATTAATCTTATCAATACATTGAACCAATAGATCGAACATATTGCAGAAAGGATATCGATTTTACTTACATAGGTTCATATCGTTAAAAAATTAAGTATGTAACAAACTAAATAAATAGAAGAAATGATCCGTTTCGTACGGTTAAACACGGGAACAAGTAAATTTTTACTTTAATAATTACAATGTTTTAAATGCATATTTTATTATGTTCGGTATAAAATATATTGCAAAATTATAGAAAGGCGGTGTATAGTACAAAGCATATAACCAAGAAAAACATTAAGAGTAAAATAATCATTAAAATAAAGAGTTCTTTTTAACGAGTAGATAATGTTAGGTAAATTATTTTACCTACCTACACTTTACATCAAAACTTTTTTAGTCTTTGATGAATATTATGACCTTTTTTATTATAAAATGATAAATCTTATTTTTACCGATGAAAAGATATTCCTTCGCTCTTGGAGGTATTCCTGGTGTTATTATGGCAGTATTTTAATACATAGAATGGCATTTTTGCGTTTATCAATGTTTATTTACAAAAAACAATGTATGGCATATGACATACAAGAGCTGGTAAACGTCTGAGTGAAGGTCGGCTTATGAACCGCAATGTGAAGTGACGTAGTAAAGATGGGCGATTGACTTCAAAAATTTACTTCAAAATTGAACTAAAAAGTAAAAAAAAAAACGATAACTTCTGTCTAATATTTCGATAAACTCACTTTAATATACCAACTAAGTATTCTTTGAAGTCGGTGCTTGCCCGAATAAAAGTAAGAGTATGCAATTAAAGCATACAAATCAGTCATTAAAAGGCACCGACTTCAAAAAATACTTGGTATATTAAGTCGGTGTTATTTTTTCATAATATTTTTTGATTCATTTTTTTATTATTTTAATTGAAATTTTAGCTAGCTATTAATTAGTTTATTTAAATTCAACACGACATAATATTATTAATCGCCGTGTAAACAGCTGGCCTGTCACAAGATATTAACACGCACGAATAGTTGTCTTGTGTTTATTCTTTCATGTCTAAGCCGAGTTGTTTCTATTTCTGCTAATTTACATAATGAGCCCTTTACTAAAGAGTGCCAAGAGATTTTTTACGCCGACTTAATTTCTGCTCTACATTTGATTCGGTTTTTAGAAGCAGGTAATTAATAGATATATTCCGGTGTTTCTTAGTTGCATACCGTTTACATACCTATAGTGAATTTTTAATTTCGATAATGACGTATTGGTCTGTCTGTTTTAGCATGAAGGTACTTAATTTTTACATTCATAAATACTTTTTTACTTTTAGACTGCTTAGCTTCATATATTAAGAGAAGAAACATTAAGAAGAATATCATATAAGTAGAGTAAATTATTAGTCGCACTTAAGTACCTAGTCGCTTACATCAAAAAACTTTCATGACGGTTTATTCTCTAGCAATGAGCCTTACAACAACTTTATTCTAAGTTTAAAATTGAAAGTAAACTTTTCATCATCGCTACAAGGACCCGATCGTAACCAATGCTAGTTCAACGCCAGATTTCAACAGGTAATCCGGGTGATTGATGACTGCGTTTCACTTGCGCATGCGATACGAAAATACATTATTTCAGGAATGAACGATCATCCTACTGACTTATATTGATACGGCGGCAGTTTGAAGGAAATGAAAAGAAGACTTCGAAAGAATTTCTGATGTCGTACGTAGAAGTGAGGACGTGGGACAAAACTAAGATATTTCACTAAGTGATCGTAGGAAATAACTTTATTTATATTAAGATACTAGCTGTGACCCGCGACTTCGTCCGCGTGGATACCGTTTATTAGAGTTATTATATCCTCCTTGAAGTTATAACTTACCTAATTCTAAATTTCGTCAAAATCGACTCAGTAGTTTAGCTGTGAAAGCGTTACTGATAGATAAACAGACTTACTTCAAAAACTGTTACAAAAAAGCAGTGATCCGCAGTTTCACCTAGGTTTTGTGAAAAAGTATAGGTAGGTAGGTATATTACATAGATGATGCCCGCGACTTCGTCTGTATTGAATTAGTTAGTAGGTTATTTTCTTCTCCAAGGTCCAAACTATCTTTAATAACAAAAATAAAAATGAAGAATCTTCGCCCATATAATATGTATAACTCCTAACCACAAACATAGGTAGGTAACTATCTATTAGGTACATTACAAAGGCACATAGCGTTATAAACAAATCGGGTGCCAAAGTGCCTTAAATTTTAATATTGTCTTAAGTTTTCGCGATGACTATTATGTATGACTATTAAATAAAACACTTTTTAACCGGATTTATCGCGTATATTTACATTTTAAATTTTAACAGTCGCTCGTGACCACGGGGTCCGCAAAGACACCGAAACGTCGATTTAAAATGTAAAATATAAATTATACGCCATTAATCCGGTTAAAAAGTGTTTTATTTAATGCCTTAAATTTTACTTAATTCATGCAATATCTTCATTAATTATACTTAGCTTATTGTTATTCTAGGTAAAGCTAAGTAGTTTTTGCGTAAAAGAATAGCAAAAATCCATCCATCCAGCCATTATCAGTGTACATACAATACTACCTATAGTTATGTATGGCTGCTATTCACTGCCAAACGGCTAAGCCAATATTAATGTAATTTGGTATAGTAGTTAACACATACGTTACTTTTTATCTATTACTAAATCTACGGTTTCTGACTTCCAAGAGGCAGAAACGATCATGAAATAAACAAAACCTTGATTTCCATTTTATCTCTGTATGTACAGAAGGCAGTATATCAAGCGTTACAAATCTGTCAAATTTTTTTACTTGAATTTGAACTCTATGCCCTCGATAATAAGTTAAAATTGGTTGGGGAAATTTTACAGGTAATGTAACGCTTGTTCCTTCTGTACCTACCTATATTAAATCGCGCAAAAGCTTGCGCTCGCCTCCCGCCTTTTCATACCCTACCGCCGCGAGCCGCGTCGAGTGCGCCAACCGTTACGCAAAAATAATCCTTATATCATTCAGTATTCACGCGCGATGGGTTATTAGCGTATTTCATGTATAAGTTTGGTGTTTCTATACCGATTTCTATGATTCTTTTTTTATTGAATAGGTAATAATGTTAATTTTTTTTAATTAGGGATGAGTGAGAGTAAACAAATATAATATAATCAGAAAGCTCCGAACTGCTAAGCTATCGTGATTTACACGTGTTATTGTGAGTCAACCATAAAATATAGACATATACTGTTATGGGATATTTTTTATATAATTTTATGAAGAATATTTCTGTCCTACATGATTTCTATTTAGTTTTAACCATTAAGGTTGCACACGCGACGGAAGCTTAAAAGATGAAGTAACTTCTCCCGTTTTTCCAACATTTCCCTTCACTGCTCTGCTCCTATTGATTGTAGCGTGATAATAAGTGTACTATAACCTGCCCAGGAGTATGAAGAATAATTTTACCAAGTTTCGTTAAAATCCGTCGAGTAGTTTTTGTTTCTATAAGGAACATACAGACAGACAGACAGACAAAAATTTTACTGATTGCATTTTTGGCATCAGTAGCGATCACTAATCACCCCCTGATAGTTATTTTGAAAATATATTTCATGTACAGAATTGACCTCTCTACAGATTTATTATAAGTATAGATAGATATAGATAGATAATGTTAGGTAAATTATTTTACCTACCTACACTTTACATCAAAACTTTTTTAGTCTTTGATGAATATTATGACCTTTTTTATTATAAAATGATAAATCTTATTTTTACCGATGAAAAGATATTCCTTCGCTCTTGGAGGTATTCCTGGTGTTATTATGGCAGTATTTTAATACATAGAATGGCATTTTTGCGTTTATCAATGTTTATTTACAAAAAACAATGTATGGCATATGACATACAAGAGCTGGTAAACGTCTGAGTGAAGGTCGGCTTATGAACCGCAATGTGAAGTGACGTAGTAAAGATGGGCGATTGACTTCAAAAATTTACTTCAAAATTGAACTAAAAAGTAAAAAAAAAAACGATAACTTCTGTCTAATATTTCGATAAACTCACTTTAATATACCAACTAAGTATTCTTTGAAGTCGGTGCTTGCCCGAATAAAAGTAAGAGTATGCAATTAAAGCATACAAATCAGTCATTAAAAGGCACCGACTTCAAAAAATACTTGGTATATTAAGTCGGTGTTATTTTTTCATAATATTTTTTGATTCATTTTTTTATTATTTTAATTGAAATTTTAGCTAGCTATTAATTAGTTTATTTAAATTCAACACGACATAATATTATTAATCGCCGTGTAAACAGCTGGCCTGTCACAAGATATTAACACGCACGAATAGTTGTCTTGTGTTTATTCTTTCATGTCTAAGCCGAGTTGTTTCTATTTCTGCTAATTTACATAATGAGCCCTTTACTAAAGAGTGCCAAGAGATTTTTTACGCCGACTTAATTTCTGCTCTACATTTGATTCGGTTTTTAGAAGCAGGTAATTAATAGATATATTCCGGTGTTTCTTAGTTGCATACCGTTTACATACCTATAGTGAATTTTTAATTTCGATAATGACGTATTGGTCTGTCTGTTTTAGCATGAAGGTACTTAATTTTTACATTCATAAATACTTTTTTACTTTTAGACTGCTTAGCTTCATATATTAAGAGAAGAAACATTAAGAAGAATATCATATAAGTAGAGTAAATTATTAGTCGCACTTAAGTACCTAGTCGCTTACATCAAAAAACTTTCATGACGGTTTATTCTCTAGCAATGAGCCTTGACTTTATTGATGACTTTATTCTAAGTTTAAAATTGAAAGTAAACTTTTCATCATCGCTACAAGGACCCGATCGTAACCAATGCTAGTTCAACGCCAGATTTCAACAGGTAATCCGGGTGATTGATGACTGCGTTTCACTTGCGCATGCGATACGAAAATACATTATTTCAGGAATGAACGATCATCCTACTGACTTATATTGATACGGCGGCAGTTTGAAGGAAATGAAAAGAAGACTTCGAAAGAATTTCTGATGTCGTACGTAGAAGTGAGGACGTGGGACAAAACTAAGATATTTCACTAAGTGATCGTAGGAAATAACTTTATTTATATTAAGATACTAGCTGTGACCCGCGACTTCGTCCGCGTGGATACCGTTTATTAGAGTTATTATATCCTCCTTGAAGTTATAACTTACCTAATTCTAAATTTCGTCAAAATCGACTCAGTAGTTTAGCTGTGAAAGCGTTACTGATAGATAAACAGACTTACTTCAAAAACTGTTACAAAAAAGCAGTGATCCGCAGTTTCACCTAGGTTTTGTGAAAAAGTATAGGTAGGTAGGTATATTACATAGATGATGCCCGCGACTTCGTCTGTATTGAATTAGTTAGTAGGTTATTTTCTTCTCCAAGGTCCAAACTATCTTTAATAACAAAAATAAAAATGAAGAATCTTCGCCCATATAATATGTATAACTCCTAACCACAAACATAGGTAGGTAACTATCTATTAGGTACATTACAAAGGCACATAGCGTTATAAACAAATCGGGTGCCAAAGTGCCTTAAATTTTAATATTGTCTTAAGTTTTCGCGATGACTATTATGTATGACTATTAAATAAAACACTTTTTAACCGGATTTATCGCGTATATTTACATTTTAAATTTTAACAGTCGCTCGTGACCACGGGGTCCGCAAAGACACCGAAACGTCGATTTAAAATGTAAAATATAAATTATACGCCATTAATCCGGTTAAAAAGTGTTTTATTTAATGCCTTAAATTTTACTTAATTCATGCAATATCTTCATTAATTATACTTAGCTTATTGTTATTCTAGGTAAAGCTAAGTAGTTTTTGCGTAAAAGAATAGCAAAAATCCATCCATCCAGCCATTATCAGTGTACATACAATACTACCTATAGTTATGTATGGCTGCTATTCACTGCCAAACGGCTAAGCCAATATTAATGTAATTTGGTATAGTAGTTAACACATACGTTACTTTTTATCTATTACTAAATCTACGGTTTCTGACTTCCAAGAGGCAGAAACGATCATGAAATAAACAAAACCTTGATTTCCATTTTATCTCTGTATGTACAGAAGGCAGTATATCAAGCGTTACAAATCTGTCAAATTTTTTTACTTGAATTTGAACTCTATGCCCTCGATAATAAGTTAAAATTGGTTGGGGAAATTTTACAGGTAATGTAACGCTTGTTCCTTCTGTACCTACCTATATTAAATCGCGCAAAAGCTTGCGCTCGCCTCCCGCCTTTTCATACCCTACCGCCGCGAGCCGCGTCGAGTGCGCCAACCGTTACGCAAAAATAATCCTTATATCATTCAGTATTCACGCGCGATGGGTTATTAGCGTATTTCATGTATAAGTTTGGTGTTTCTATACCGATTTCTATGATTCTTTTTTTATTGAATAGGTAATAATGTTAATTTTTTTTAATTAGGGATGAGTGAGAGTAAACAAATATAATATAATCAGAAAGCTCCGAACTGCTAAGCTATCGTGATTTACACGTGTTATTGTGAGTCAACCATAAAATATAGACATATACTGTTATGGGATATTTTTTATATAATTTTATGAAGAATATTTCTGTCCTACATGATTTCTATTTAGTTTTAACCATTAAGGTTGCACACGCGACGGAAGCTTAAAAGATGAAGTAACTTCTCCCGTTTTTCCAACATTTCCCTTCACTGCTCTGCTCCTATTGATTGTAGCGTGATAATAAGTGTACTATAACCTGCCCAGGAGTATGAAGAATAATTTTACCAAGTTTCGTTAAAATCCGTCGAGTAGTTTTTGTTTCTATAAGGAACATACAGACAGACAGACAGACAAAAATTTTACTGATTGCATTTTTGGCATCAGTAGCGATCACTAATCACCCCCTGATAGTTATTTTGAAAATATATTTCATGTACAGAATTGACCTCTCTACAGATTTATTATAAGTATAGATATAGATAGATATAGATAGATATAGAAGATAGATATAGATAGAATATAAATATAACATTCAATTTAAGCACGTATATAAGTTAAATTTAAAATAGTAATGTTTTCTTTTTTAGACCAATGAGAACACAAGCAGATATTCTTATTTAAACTACTCTATTTCACTGTCACATCAACTCATCATCATCACAACTCTTTTCATGAGTCTACTGTAAGGCAATGAGTCTCTCCTCTGGATGACGAGGAGGTTTAGGACGTAAACTAGCAAACTGGCCCGGTGTTAATTGGTGGATGTCAGAATGTTCAGGGCGCCGAAATGGCTTCTGATAAACCTCTGTATACAAGAATTCGTTAGGGTTTGCCGGGACCGACTGCTTACTTGCCCTCCGAAGCACGGAACTGCGGTCACCCATCATAGTACCGGCCTAGCTGAACGTTGCTTAACCTGCGATATCGAATGATGTGCACAGGAGCCACTGCGCCACGGTGACGACTACTTAGTGTCATTTCAACATACTTCTCGAAATTTACGTATCATATACAGGGTGGATTTTTTTAATGCCCCACTGGAGGGAAAGTACTCTAAATAATAGAGATAGCAAATTTTACTCCAAAGAAACATTCATTTATTTTGGAAAAGTAAATAAAATAAAACTGCAGAAATCGAACCGATTAAATCTAAAAATAAAGATTTCATGGATTTTCTTTCATTAAATTAACCTAGTATGTTAGAGAGAATTCATTCTTGTGATTGACCCTAATGATCGATGCAATAAAATTATAGAGTGTCATTTTACTGATTCTAGTCGATTCCGGGCGACTAAAATGAAGCGAGCGAATTTCCTAAAATCTTTGAATGCAGTTTTATTTGTTTATTTACCTTTTTATGTACACACTACAAAATAAAGGAATGCTTCTTTGCAGTCAAAGGAGACAGAACCTGATACATTTCTGGGCCACGGTGTTAACAACTTGACATTTGCTTTTTTTAATTTAAAATATAATCAAGTTTCATCACCGAAATTTTCAAGATAAACCAGTGTTGAGGAATTGAGATAACCATAATTCACACAGAAGTTAAGTTAGCTCAGAATCACTTTCGAAAGCTATTTTTCTTATTGTTGAGATCTATCAATGAATTATTGTATTTTGAATTATTTAGAGAGTTTATAATTAAAAATAAATAGTAGCACATTTTACTTAGATAGAATACTAGATAAAATAGGACATTATAAGATATTACCTATACTTACTTAGTTTTAAACAACTTTTCAAACTAATAAATTAATACTAACAACTTTCACTTTTCTTAGGGCTTTCTTAAAAATAGAAAAAACCATGAAAATACTCAAGCGCAAGGAAAGAAACCAAACAAACGAGTGAACAAATAGATCGATTGACTTACTGAACGAGTCAATTACCATAGTTTCGTTCTGCATTCACTCAGCATTGCCAAACCTAATAAAGAATTTCGCCTATTTTAATTACAAATAATTATTTAAAATAAAACAAACGCGGTTAGTTTACATTCATGTAACCTTATAATGATTCTCATTTAATATTTCTTCAATTTTTCTCAGCGTATTTTCAATTATATTATGAGTTATTCATCCATACTAAAAACCCATGACAGCGATTTCCATATATTGAATTAACTTGTTTCCCCCTCACTAAATTTTTAGGGGTTTTATGTATTTTGAATAAGGATAATATAAGCAATTTTTTTTAGACCAAAGTCAACCTGTTAACCCTGTGGCCCAGGCCTACTCAGTTTCCTTTGCTATCTCAATTATTTAGAGTAATTCAAAAATTACACCCTGTATAGTCAAATCATCTCAGAGTCTCTGAGATACATCTCATCTCACCTTCAAAATAAAATTAGATGGCCCATTTTTGTTTCATATCTACGGTTAAAAAGGATCTATTATTGTTTTCGTTTTAAATTCTTAAAAACCACTTACAGAAAAGAAAAACTTGCTGATTTAAATTGAATGTCTCAGCTAACTCCCATCGGGAGTAAAACCTGTAAGTCTCTGGGTAAGTGACTTAAGAGGTTGTCTGAGAGTTAGTTATCTCCTATAGCTTAAAGGCAAGTAAAGTTTAGATATAGATGGTAGGTAGCTAACTTTGAATTAAAATATCGAAAAAATAAACTTCTGATGTTAACGAATTGTATGAAATTAAACACTTTTTGACCGGATTTATGGCGTATATTTTACATTTTAACTCGACGTTAAGGTGTCTTTACAGACCCCGCGGTCAATCGCTCATGTCGAGATTAATCTCGTTAAAAAGTATTTTATTTTAGACTAGCTGTTGTCCGTGTCTCATGTTTTAAACAGCAATAGCGCAATAAAAAATACGAACTAGTAAAACTATGTAGGTACCTATTTTAGTTGACACCTAAACGCGACCCAGTAAAATTGAATTTGTTTCTCAAATTGCACCGGACAGGAATCAAATTTAGTAAACCAACCGTGCCAGTGAAATTTTATATTTCGAAATACACAAAAAGAAAACAGTTTTACATTATCAAAGGACAAAAAATATCAATGAATCAAAAACAAATGATTTTTCTCTGTGATCTGAGGGAGTTTGAACTAGATAACTTGCATTTGAAAACCGCACGTTCCGCCAACAAACAGCGAACCATTGTTGAAGCCGTATAACCTCCTCCTTTCGTTAAAGTCGGTTAAAAATATTATTCAAATGTGTCTATCCGTACGTGCCAAGAGACTATTATTGTGCGTGGCGACGACAAAGCCTTTTATTGAAATAGATCCCGGAAATTTAATGTACCTATGATGGGACTATGTCATTCGTCAAAGAAAGTCATTTCTGTGACAACTTCAGCAAGTTATATACCATTCCTGGAAATATTCTATTACATAACAAAATTCTCATTCAAATTGAATAATAAAAACGTATATGAATGTATAAATAAGAATCGAATGGAACGCATTTATAAAGTCGGTGAAAAAGAAATTTTCTTGCGTGAAGGCAATCTCTGAATTGATGCCCATAAGAAAGAAGCTTATATCCCTTCTTTCGTTATAATCTCTAGATGACATGGCAATATTACCGTTACTTTGTTGATGAGAAAACAGAGAATTAGCTATTAGTGAACTTACTTCCGCATGTGCGTCAGTTAGATTGTTTTTTTGATTATCTATAGGTGCCTAGTAACTATGATACAGCTGAAATCAAATATTATAAATACATTTATGTACCTACATATTCAGAACTAAATAAAATAATCTCTATAGGTTGTGTTGTGTTTAAATCAAGAATAATATTCGAACAACAAAATGTTTACAATCATTATATTTGCACAGAAAATACTTTATTCCTATTTATTAAACACTGTCTAATATAGTAAAAATATTTACTTTTAAGCTTATGTGCAGAATAAATTTAAAAAAAATCCTAATTCAAAACAATATTGTCATTGCAACTCTTTATGAGCCTAATGCATGGGTCAATAGACGGTTTTCATACATAATGCACCAATCTAGCCCACTGCCAATTATATGCCCGAAGCCGTCTCGGTATTATGAGCTGTATTACATCTTCTGTATATTAGTAAAAAACACCCCGGACCAACGCTTAAAAGACTTTGAAACTGACTGTAGGTACATAAAAATTTCAAATAAATGATATCTTAAAACAAAGAAGCTTTATCTTAAAAGAGTTAAAGTTTAAATTTGTGAGTTATCGTTTCCCATCCCGCCACTAGTCTTCTGCTAATCTGGTCTCGATGTAGCCGGACTGTACCCCAGTGCAGTTTTACAGGACAAGTTTTGAATTGTAGATCAACTCTAAAGCTTCGGCGAAATGGATTTCAACTTTTATCAATTTTCTCTAAAATGGCTTGGAAATTTATTAATGAATTCAATTCTAGTCGGTTATTAATATTTGGAAATCTTAATAATTATTTTTTACAAACTACAGTAATTTCTTTTTAATTAATTTCATAGGGTCGGCTAAGAATGGTCCTATTGAACCTGGAGAAGCGCGGCGTAAAGGACGGTTAATCCGAGAGACCTTCGCTTAGAGGTACGCAGCTTCGCATGGTTCCCGGCATTTTTATGAGATAATCAACGAATGCAGAGCATTAAAAAAACACGATTTCACGCCAAAACTTTGGATGAAGTAGAAGGACGTCAAGGTAAACGATCTCTGAATTCATACATATTTAAAAACAATCATGAAGTACTTAATTGAAATGGGAAGTATCCTCTATCATACGAAACAAGAATCATCAAAATCGGTTCACCCAGTTAACAGTTTTGTGGTAACAAACATTTAAAAAAACATATAGACGAATTGAGTACCTCCTTCTTTTTTTGAAGTCGGTTGAAAATAGTTTATGCAGAGTGCTGAGACTTACCAATTAAGATATTTAAAAATTGTGCTAGTTTTTGTCTTTGTGTCTTGAAATATAATACAGATAACCTACCCGTTGTACTATGTGATCAGCAAAGGCCACTACGCAACGCAAAAATATCAGTTAGTCTTTAATATAGGAGTCTGCCTACGTTGTCGCGTTGACACAAGCTTCGGCAGGAACTGGTACGTTTTTTTTTTCATCAATGGCGCATGGAATTGTATGGGCGACTTCACATATGGCACAGTTTTCAGTATACGTATTTACGATACAAAAAAGGTATCCAGTAAAACGTATCCAGTAAAACGGATCATGTGTGAAGGGCCTGTTACGTCGTTTCGCGTCGCAAAGCTAAATTGTAGCATCCCGTCGCTCACCTAACCGTACGCACTAGCGGTTGACCGCAGGGACGGCTAACCGCGTGATCAACCGCTTTTCCATTTTAATATGGAACCGCCTGTAATTGTACGCACTTAAAGGCCATTAAAATTCAACCGCGGCGGAAAATAATATTGACTTATTTGGAATGTATCCAAATCTCAGTAAATCTGAATGGCAAATCACAAGCCGTTTCCGGTTTTTCCTTCTTTCTTTTTCCATTTCCTTTACTTTCTTTTTTATGAAAGTTTGTCTAAGTAAATTATTTTCCTGCAAATATGGTAAAATAATCAAAATGACATACCTAGTGAATTTTTCAGTGTCTCCTGTAACCATTTTTGGTAACTGTTTTGCCAATTTACATGAATTCGTATTTAAAATGTATTTATATCCTGTTATATCACATAGCTTTTTTCACAGTCTATAATAATTATTTACTTATTACACAGTGATAAACCACCAATATAACACCCACGAGCATAATGCCCAATTAACTTTGATTATACTCATTCCGTAACCCAGATAAGAGTTCGATTAAACTTTTGGAGCGCTTACAATGTCAACCAACCTAAAATTTTACCTAAATGGAAATATATGATATGCATATAAAAATAAATGACAAATAAATGACGTGCTTATTTTGATTTCACATAAATTCTGCTTTAACGAGATGCCTATAGGAGCAATACCCATGTATATTCTTTTTGTGCATTGATTTAGAATACCTTGAAAAAATATCGATGGCTTCGATGGTACCACGATACAAAGACTCCTCTGTGAATTGAATTTTCAAAAAAAGAACTTTTTGTTTGGCCCTGAGGTTGAGTGATATTCCTAAGGTTTACTCCTTAATCTCTTTACATTAATAAGTATATTGTTATTGAAGCTTAGTTTAAATGTAAATTATGTAAGTTTGGAAATTTAGGGTATTTATAAAGTCACCGAAACATCGTATTTAAATGTATCAAGTACAGTATATAAATCGTTGTTTCAAAACGTATTTAATTTTATTTTTAGATAGTTACTGCAGTTATGGTTTTACTGAGTATGGTTTAAAGACTTCATAGAAAGGACCAAAATCCGATTTTTTTTGGAAGTAAAAGGAGTTGATTATGTAAACTAGTCAAAAAGGTTTAAAAAGAGCCTCGAAATAAAAGGAAGTGGGGCTCAGCAGCTTGTACCTACACAGGAAACCGTTTCAAGACAGGCTAAGTACTTGGGGTGTCAAAGAAATCGACTTTCAATGTCCTTGCCATTTTATCCGCGCTCCTGTGTTCTCAAGGATTCTTGCTTCAGAATGATGCTCGAACAATGTTTGAAGTGATAATTCAGATACAATGAATATTTATTGTATGTATGAACGCGTTTTGCTGTTACGAAAAACAAAAAGAATTTGTCATTTCTGAAACGACTATCATATCGTGGTTGCTTTTTTAATTTCTAAATTTTTTTTTTGGCTTTACATCGGAAAAATGTGTTTACGTATTTGAATTAACAATTAAGCCTCATCATGTTTTTTTAAGTACTTACAGACGGAAAGTTTACAATAAAATATTCAGAACTGAAGTACATCAAGTATCCTAATTTTATTATTTATTACCTAATAAATGATTTTTGATTTTTAATTACATATAGGTCTGCTAGACGCGAACAGGAGGCAAAACAAGTAAGTTAAAAGTTTTTGCGTTACCATCATCAGCTGGGAGACGTCTAGTACACAAGGGGAGGCCAAAGGTCCTCTTCATTACTGGGTTCTGCGCTACTTGCATCCAGCACATACCGTTGACAATGACAATAACGTTCTTGCTGGTCTACTGCCTAATCTACTTCTCATGCTCTTCATTCGAGGACCAAAATTCCCTACCATTAACATATAATAAAACAAAAACAATGTTTTATTATACGTCAATGTGCGCTACCAACTATTTTGCAAGCTATGTAATAACTTTTTTACGGATCCAAACGATTTACTGATTTTTTTCGTAAGTTTTTTTTATATTCCCCATTTAAATACCTAGAGAATCAAACATCGTCACTCATTTCCCGAGTAAGTTCTTCCCGCTGAACAATCCCGTAATTATTTTGTACTATTAACTAATTACTAAAACATAAATATTGTTGATAATATTGGTGATTAGTGGGTCTCTTTTGAAATTCGAGGACGTGATAGTTTGAGATCTTCCATGAAGAGAAAAAATATAATTTAAAAAAATATATTTATTATTTACTAAGTAAACTTAACGGAAAGTTAAAGAATTCATAACACAACTCATCGTTCCACTAGCGTTGGCAACAATCCGCGTGCTCGGTCACGTGCCCCATTGACTCTGGCGTATGTAAAGTAAATAGTAACAAAACTTTATTTATTAATAGGGCATTCTAGTGAAACATTCTAGTCACTTGTCATAGTCACCAGTCACCCTGTATATTATGAATTATGTAAATAGACCAACACCGAGACCCGTTTTCTTTTCGTGTCCCGTGCGGAATCAAACGTAGACCACTGCGCCACGGAGGGCGATATAAAAAAAATAACAGCACAGTTGTACTTTTCAGTTAAGAGGAAAAATGTAACAAAATAATACAGAAATGCTACAAAAGATTTTGTTATATTGCTATATCGAATTTCAAGAATATATCAAATTAACTTAATTGTTGACAAAAACAAAACAATTCATTTAGTACCATATTATTAAGACAATTCTAAAAGTTTTCTAATATCACCTAATCTCCCAATTTTCCCCATTCGAAAGCTTTTATTTATTTTAAATGTGATTCACAAGACAAAAATGTTCGCTTCAAACACAAATTGCTCATTTTGGTGTTGTCAACTTGTCAGTCCCCAAGCGTTTCACATTCCAGACGATTTAATTCGATGTTCTTTTCGAAAACAGTATTATCCACAGATAAAATTTCAATATATCGCGGAATATTATTTAACTATAGGTGTTAGTAGAAAATTTGTAAGTAAATTTAATCAATATCCAGTTCACAAAAACGTGTCAATAGTTATTGTTAAGAATTCGCCTAGAGCGGTACTGCGGTCCTGCCAGTGTTCTATCGCCAGCGGGGTTAGCATGCTACCGTCGACAACGATAAATCGGGCCTTTTCTCGATATTTTCTTAGAATATGGTATTTAGTGCATGTAATTTATTAAGATTATGACATATTTGGTTCTGTGGTCTTAATCATGGTATGAAATCGAGTAATTCTATCTATTATGTTGCGAATATTAGCTTACATAATAGGATAAAATAACAAAATAATATTTATCTTGTTGATTCGAATATTTATCGATGGTTGCATGCTAGCCCTGCAGAATACCATTTATGAATAAAGTAACCGCCACTATAGGAACAAAAGCTTCGAGTATTGCAACGTAAGCCTGTTTCTTGGAGCGCGGTGCGTTTTTCCATACTTCCCGCCCAGATATCGCTACCAAATGTCACCGAAGAAAATAAGTTAAACGGGTTGATTTTCAAAAATTAAAACTATTTAAAAAAATTACTTTACCCATCGGTTATGAGAAGTCCGTTTCATATTTTCATGTAGCTTTTATATGAATCTGTTATGGTGTTTAGAATGGTAAATTATAGTTATGTTTGTGACTTTTTTTTATCGAGCCAATTTTCATAAATCATGTTTCTATCTTAACACAGCGGTTGTTTATATGATTCATTTTTGTGAATTTTTTTAGACACAACATGTATACATTACTGGGTATATTAAAGTTCAACAAAGCGTAAAAACACTGCATCCTCGCCTTAAGTTGGTAACGCATCTTAACAATGCAATCATAAATAAATGCCACTCGGCGGAGTGATGTTTGGCACCGAGATACCATTTGATCCGAGTGAAATTCAATTGTGTAACTACATCGATATTACTTACATTCCATTCTTAAATCCTACAAAAATAAAATGCTTAACTATATTTTACTATCTATTTCACTATTTTTATAAAAATACCGCAGTGTCTGAAGACAAAGGTTTTTGACCAGTGTGTTGCCAGTGATGACATATGGTACTTAGATGTGGTCGCTAACTATGGGCTTTATCAAAAAGCTTAAAAAGTCGCTCAGCAGGCAATGGAAGCACAATTCTCGGAGTTTCCCTGCGGGATCGAATCAGGAATGAGGAGATTCGCAGGCCAGCCAAGGTCACCGAGATAGCCAGAAGGATTGCAAAGCTGAAGTGGCCATGGGCAGGGCACATAGCTCACAGAACAGATGGCCGTTGGGGCAGAAAAGTTGTCGCCAGGTACTGTGAGACGCAGCGTAGGCAGGCCCCCCGCAAGATGGACCCACGATCTGGTCAATGTCGCCGGTAAACACTGGTAGAGAGCGGCGCGGGACCAAGCGACGTGGAAAACATTGAGGGAGGCCTATGTCCAGCTGTGGACGGCTCCTGGCTGAATGATGATGATAAAAATATAGTTTGTGGGGCTGGATGAATAGATATTTATTACATTTTCAAGCTTGATAGATTTATCTGAAATTTTAAATTATTTTTTATTACATTTATTATTCAAATAAAAAAAAATGTGAAACCACGTGAATCGTTAGAATAACCAAATTTTATTCTCTTCTTACACGCGTAATATGTTAAAAATTTAAAGCAATGCAATGGAATAGACGAATATAACTAACAGTGATGATTTGATTTTTAATCCAAGATTTCCCATAGAAAATTTTTATTTTGATTTTATTAGTCATAACAACTCTTTCATATGTTGTAGTATTTTAAATCTAAGATACAAGATTGAGATTTAATTTAAAAATCAGGATTTTTACATTAAACTACGTGTTCAATCAAACTGTTTATGCAAATAACAGGCTTGAATCTCATAAATGTAGCTATTTTTAAAATATTGACACTTTACCCTTTCAGGAGCTGCAGTCGTAAAGATTAATGTGTCATGGAGTGCCTGCCTACCGCGCCACGTACTTCCGCATACTATACCATGGTATAACTTGTCATAATCAATCAACACAGTTACTTGTTAATAAAACTACAGCAATATTACTTACATTCAATTCATTAGGCCGGGAAATATTTATTTTCAACTGACTTCCAAAAAAGGAGGAGGTTCTCAATTCATGTGTATGTTTTTTTTTGTGTCTTTGTTACATGATATTTCAGACAATTATGAATTGATTTTGAAAATTCTTATTTTCCCTTCATGTTGGTCCCATATAAATTTCATCGAAATTTTGTTTGAGATCACTAGCAAAAGATAGAATAATTTTTATAATTTTACTTAAAGGAATTTTGCTAACATAACATTGACGACATTATAATGCAACCAAAGTTTAGACGTGAAGTCGTTTTTTTAATGCTCTGCATTCGTTGATTATTCTTAAGTAAGCCCTTTTTTGATAACTTTCTATTTCTATACTAACAAAAACGTTTACGACACTAAATATGTAGGTGTTTAGTACTCTTTTACGGCTGAGAGATAGAGCTGATATTTCGCACCTGTAAGACGAAGTCAGACGGCCCTAAAAGATCAGAGCTTATGAAGGTGAAAACGCAGGAATATTTTGTTCATGGAATAGGGAGTAGCTATAGGTTTTTCACTGGTTATTAATACAAAATATTATTGTTTTAACATTTCACCACTCTCCCCTTTTACACAAACATTAATGTGGCATGGAATACATACCTACGGTGCGACGTATTTCCGCACACGCTATACCGTGGTACAACTTGTCATAATCAATCAACACACTCACTTGTTAACAGAACACAGTAGGTAATTTCGAGATCCTGCGGAATAGTTGCTTGCAGATTGTTATATCTATACTTAGACTGGGCTCAATTTTACATTAAACAAGTTTAAGTCTCTCTTATCTATGCTTGATTAAGGGAAATGAAACTCCAAAGTTGTAAAAAATTGGTTTTGAAGCCTCTGAGTTTAACATGAGAGTGACTTAAAATAAAGAAGCGAAATGTTGAAAACGGACCACTATATATTTTATAATATATACCTAAGTCAAGAAAGTATAGCAATCGGTTTTGTTAGAATAGCTCGATTAAAATATTATCCATTTTGTTTATCGCGAATTTGTCAACATCAACTGTCTTCTAAAAATGCAGTTTGATTGTCATTTGTTTTTTGGTTTGCTTATAATGCGTCATTTTATCAGTTTATTTCTAGTGCGATTCGCATGGTTAAGAGTGAAAACTATAGGTCCGCCACAATATTTGCATTCAACAATATTTACAAAATCTGAAAATGTGACAGAGTGCATTGTAACTACTGCAGTGCTAGCACGGATCTTTTGTCGATCGTAAGTTTACGAATGCTCGTATAGTATGGAGACGGTTTTGAGGGCAATAATTGAAATCTATCCATTGCCGCACGGTCAGCTTAAATAAATGTGTTCCTTGTTAATTTTGAATGTTTGTTAACAGGTTCTTCTCTTAAATAACTGTAAAATAAAAAATTACATTGTTACTAAAAACTTGCAACCGACTCCATACTATACGAGCATTCGTAAACTTACGATCGACAAAAGATCCGTGCTAGCACTGCTGATTAGACTTGGGTTTACGAGTTTAACTTAAAAATAGTTTCGAAATGGGCCCTTGCCATTCAGCCGGAACCGAAAAACCTCGTAGAGAAAGAATTAACGAGATGAATTAAGAAACTAAAACTACGTAAAAATAGAGCGCTTTTTGTACCCTAGAGGGCGCCATGTTGAGTTAAGAACGATGGATGACCAAGACGCTTACAATAATACCGCATTTTCAAACAAGATCTAAAAAGAGGAGCTCCTAAATGCTATGTATTGCTATGTATTTCTTGTATGTTTGTTACGCAATTATTTGGTCAATGATGAGTCGATTTTTAAAACATTAACAAGAAAATCGATGTATTAAATAAAATTGGCAGAAAAATTTGCAACATTTCGAAAATAATATTTCAGAAGAGATGCCGTTTCACTTCAGTGAAAGTTTTGAAAAGGACTTGTGTGGTTATACAGTGTGTCTGGTCACCGATGTCCGACCCGTTAAGGCGATAAAATATGATTAAGTTTATCGACAAAACCGCAATAAAAAGGCGTTTTGCGCTTACTGTTTAGAAACGGCGGGCATTTTAATTTTTTTTTTGTTTTAACTGTGTTAAACAAAACCTTTAAAAATATTTGATACGTAAAAATTGTAAAAAAAATTGGTTGTTTTTTACTGTTTCCATGTTTTGAAAATTTTTTGACCATTATCATACCTTGTCTATTGATTTTTTTGAAGCGCTTGGATATTACCTTAAAACTTATGTCAAGACCTAAGCTTCAAATCAAGTAGTTTACGAGTTGTGCCTATTTGAATATGACCCTTTAATTTAAAGAACCTGACAAGTTAAAGGAAAATGAAAACAGAAAATGTTATTTCGACTACTTATGTATTAATTTGAATAGCTACATCGCTAAACTAAAAATTTTAAAAAAATTTAAAAAAATTAAGTACATAATATGTACATATTTTAATAAAATTAATGCATGTTTCCTATAATCAGAAATAATCGCTTCTGAGAGGGTCATAGTCACAGCTCCTTAACTGTTTAGTTTGAAGCTTAGACCTTGAGATGAGTTTTTAGGTAATATCTTAATTCATAAAAATAAATAAAAAAGGTACGTTAATATAATATAGGTCTAAATTTTTTCTTTGAAACAGAAATTGAAACAGTAAAAGAAACATGCAATTTTTTTTTCAATTTTTACGTTTCAAGTATTTTTCAAAGGTTTTAATGTAAGTTTTTGATATTTTTTTTCCGTTACCTTATTGCCAACTTTTTGACTATCGAATGAAATTGCTTTTATTTCTGTAGGATCTTTAAATCGTTAAATATTGCTAAATAACAAAACTCATCGGAACACAGTAAAAAAAATTAAAATGGCCGCCGTTTCTAAACAGTAGGCGCAAAATTACTTTTTATTGTGGTTTTGTCGATAAAATTTATCATATTACTTCGCCTTATCGGGTCGGACACCGGTGACCAGACACATATTCTTTTGTCTACTTATTCTTTTTTTAAAGTTTGCAATATTGCAAAAATTCTTTCGTTATAACTTTATTCCAAGCATTAACGTTTTAAATAAGTTAAAATTGTCAGCGCTGTACCTATATTAAGTAAGTCTTATTAGTAAAGTCAATAATTTCATCTTTATAGAATGAAGGAAAAACTCTTGATCACTAAATCATAGTATATTTAAAAAACATGCAAAAACAAAAAAAGACAAGGTTAGCGCAAGGTACTTGAAATTGATAAATAAGCCAAAAAACTATTAAAATTAAAATAATTTAAACGTGTTTATTAAAAATAATAAAAATAGTTAAATAAAGCCTTTAAAAAGCTATTTAAAAAACTTTACCCGCCCATTTCCATACGCTAATATCCCAAAAACAAACTATCATTCAATTTAAAAAAAATCGATCAGTATTTGTTAATAATAATAAAAACAGTTTACTTAAGCCTTTCTTTACCCTGTAAAAATCAAGATACATTTAAGAATTTCTTACCCGCTTATTTCCATACGCCATTATCTCAGAACAAACTATCATTCAAAACTTTAACTTAAAAACTTTGCTCGTCTATGGTTTTCGATAACTTTTTAATTTCCTCTCAAACGTTCGAAAACTTTCAAACAGTCACTTGTCGTATAATCTGTGCTCGGCGGGAATTCGGGACGCGTCCTCAGCATCCGTTATCTCGCGGGAAACTGACGGAATGGAGGGAAAACTCGATTTACGCGGGAAATGCAGTTCGGAGTAGAGGTTACTTCGGAAATAATGTTTGTTTTAAATTAGTAGCGAGATACTTGTACTATTGTAACGCTGTGTAAGAAAAGTTTACTTGAGTTTCGAGCTGTTTGAACGGGAAATTAAAACTGTATGCGTTGAGATAATGTAAACAGCGTGAGTTTTATGGTGTATCTAATATTTGTTGATACTGTTGTTTGCTTCTCAGAGCAGAGTTGAGAACAAATATCTAAGGAAAATTTATTAGATATATATATTTTCAACGTCTGAAGCTTTTATCTTATAGTTTTTCAACTGAGCATTGCGCTTTGACTTCTTGTGATTTATTTGTTGACAAATGGCTGACAACACACACGAACAAACTAAAACGTAGGTTTTACAACGTAGGCCAGTACAAAAAAACTCTAGTTCAAATGAGGTACTCATTGAGTACTCATTGAGGTACTACAGGTATATAAAACGAAATACAAGGTGGCGCTGACGGTCTTTACAGCATACAAATGGACGTCGGACTTATGCTGAAATATCCATTGTTAATTTTAAGAAACAATTTAGTTTCTTAAGAAAAAAAAATCAGCACTGGCAAAAAGAAACAAGTAAACTTAGATTAGGCTTAGAAAACTCGGTCATTCTTTATAGAAACATCAAGTTTGGCTTAACTTAATAAGTGTCGATTGTAAAATAAACCTAATCCGTGGAACAACAACCTAATTAAGGCTGCATACTGGACGGCAGCGACAGCAGCGGCGCGGACAGCGACGCGGGGAAACTGGGCCGTTCTCGACGCCCGCCAGCCGGCGCTCGAACGATTTGTCGCGGTTTCATACAAACTCAATACTTTCTATCGCGTCGCGGAACGCCGCCGCTGGCGCTCTCGCTGTCGCTGCCGTCCAGTTTGCAGCTTATAATTTCTGGCTAGTTTTTTTATTATGTTTCAACATTATATTTTCATAACTAAGTAAATGATGGATATGCGTAGAGCATACCTACCTACTATTTTTGATGCCATTAGTAATATTAAGTACTTTTACATATTAAGATATTGTTAAAATTTCCATTCATGTTTAGTATTATAAAAGCATCAAAAATTGAAACACCATTTTTAAAGTGAGAAAACTATTTTTTACTGTTTTTGTTTCATTTGAACGACAAACATGTATAAAAGATTAATTAACATGGAGGAAGCGAAAGAGGTATGCGTGGATCGCAGTAGCTAAAGTTATGTATGTATGTTGAAGGAAAAATTTAAATCACGAATAAAGATTAGGTTACAAAGACTTCTTTAAAAGGCATTATCAAATTGATATATTAACAACTAGTTTGGATTTAATTTAGAATTAATGGGATCACATGAAAATCGTGGAGCCTTTCATGATACATAGATGTCACAACTTTAGCCAGAGACCTCTAGTTTTAGAATGAAGTCATTTGAACTCCTACCGTGACTTAGCTCGTTCCATATGCATTCATAAATCAGATGTAACTGAGGCGAATATATAGAAGGAAGAGGCTGTAAGTTTTTTTTTTTTTTTTTATATAAGTGACTAAACCCGCGTTTGACCTCAATCTCACCTGATGGTAAGTGACGATGAGGTAGAAGATGAAAGCACACGGGTTTAGGAAGGAACTGGCTCTTTATACAATATTGCCGGAACACATTACCGCCGGAGCGGTAACATTTGGCGGCAGACTTTACATAAAGGGTGGTCGCTAGCCAGGCGGACCCAGAAGGGATCCTACCACCAAGCAAAAGTAAGTATGATGTTGTAACTAAATAGTATACATATTAATAATATTGTCTTAAGTTCTTTATTAATTGTGTTATATTAAACTGTTCATCCAGATTTTAAACCGTTTAGTTCTTCATAAAATCGTATACATGCAAAAACACTGAAACATGAAGTTAATTTAAAATTTAACGCAATAAAATCCGATTAAAAAAGTATTTTACTGCTATAAAAATAAAATATACTTAACACATAACGATTTCTGTAAAGCAAATAACTTATAGTTTTCATTTAAGGTAAAAAACTATCCTGAGTTCAAACCGGTAAGTGGTTACGGCATCCATCATATTTAAGGTAGGTAGGTATACAAAAAAGTTCCCACATGCATACATTCTTTCACTTATTAGGCTTATACATAAAAAAAAAATATTCCTATAAAATGGCATCTCACTGTTTAATATTACTGTATACAAAGATATGCCACAAGACATAGCCGTAAAGTTCATAATACTTTCTGCGCTCGAACGCATAACTCTGAACAAAACTGTTGTGCTGCCTTTTAACTTTTACCTTTTAAGTTTTGGCTTCCCTGGCCGCATGCAAATGAAAGAAGTAATAAGTCCGAGTTATAGTTAATCATTAAACATTAAGATCTGTCTCCCCTTGTTTACTAACAAGGAGAAGAGGATAGATTTCATCAGATACTACTTGTACAGTCACGTCTAAGATGTATACATTTTTATTGGAGTTTAAACCTTATCACAACCGTATAAGTTGCGAAGAGTGTACATCTTATTGCTCGTGACTGTAGGTACATATAGTGTAGTAGACGCAGAGCCAACATAGTCCTTTGTTTATTTGTGGTTTCATTTCAGTACCCATTATAACCCTACATCTAGTCAGCCTAGATAAGCAATCAAATAATACTGGCATATTCTATTTTATGTACACTTTTTACATACAGTTTTGAGTCCCTCTACCGAGTTGTCACTCAAATTTTGGTATCATAATCCACTCTCATTAGATAAATACAAGCTGCTGGGTGTTATTATTTACTTGGAGCCTAATCCTGCAATCGGGCTTCAACCACTTTGGTGATGGGGTAAACCTATTTGCCTCAGAGCCAGTGCACTATCGGGTTCGATCCCTGCAAGGAACGAAAAAAAAAATGTTCCGTGTCTGGGTGTTTATCTATTTATGTATTTATATTCTAGGTTCCCCCTAGTTCGCTATATGGTATCCCATAACACAAGCTATGCTTACTTTGGGGCCATGTAGTTGGTGTGATTGTCTGGGGATTTTATTTATTTATTTATATACCAAAGCACGTAAGTAGCTGCAAATTAATACACTTATTCAAAGACCTTACACGCTAAAACTAGTACATTTTCTGAACCAGTCTTAGCTTGATTAAAAGATTGACTTTGATTGAAGCTCGCTGAAAAGATGGCCGTTGAGGCAGAAAAGTTCTCGTGTGCTGGCCACCGCACAATTGACCGAAGATCTGGTCAAGTTCAATTGTACACGCTAGATGAGAGCGACGCGGGACCGAGTGACGTGGAGAACCTTGGAGGAGGCATAGTCCAGCAGTGGACGTCACTAAGCTGACGATGACGATTCAAACTGATGGTAAGTGGAGGTCGAAGATGGACACGGACCTAGAAAAGAACTGACTTTTCATAAAGTATTGTCGGAACACATCACCCCTTACCCCTTATGGGGTAGGCAGAACACCAGAGGCTATAAAACCGTCTGATGTCACGTTTGACAAATTTGGAGGCATTATAATGATGGAGAGAGACTATTGCAGTGACAGGGGTTCAGCCTTTTGCCCACAAAAAAACCTCCAATAAAACCTCTGAACAATACATACATACATAACGTCACGCCTGTATCCCTTATGGGGTAGGCAGAACTCCAGAGGTTATAAGACCATCTGATGTCACGTTTGACAAATGAGGTATTATAATGATGGAGAGATTCTATTGCAGTGACAGGGGGTCAGCCTATCGCCCACAAAAATGCAAATAAAACCTCTGTCCCTTAACTAACTTTTACAGTATGCTCCCAGTCCAGCATGGGACCTCTGAACAAATATTCGGAAAGAATATATTTGTAATGCTCATAAAACTAACTCGTGAAACAATGAGCTAATCCAAACGTCGTAATTTCCACGAAATAAGCCGTTCTGACAATCAACTTCACAATTAATATACACAAGATGAATTGTATAATAATATGAGGTGATGGTCTGAGTGATGACATCGAAAGACAAAATTAATTTACTTAACTACGCGGGGAACATTTACTTAGAATATGTACGTAAGTCGTTTATGGAAAATCCTAAATGTCGATGTTAAGATATACATAGATATACTTAATAGTTTATAACAGAAACGCTTGAAGAGATTAAAGGAAAACCTATATTAAATATTAAAAAAAAATGAGAATTGCGACCTGTAATCAAAGAAAAAGTGGGTAAGTACTTATTCCGTCCGCACTTCGTTCGTTTTCTTAAATAGATAAAAAAATGTATTTCATAGAAATTCATAAAAAGTTTCAAATTATGTCAAAGCGTAAAATTATGTGTAAATTGAAACTAAATGTTAAAAAAACATAAGCGGAAAACTTATACATCGAACTTAGGGCAAATATATGATTTGATTTGAAATAAGGCGACCTATTATCAATCATAACAACTTCCAATATCTATTACATAACTATCTAAGTTATGTTTACACAGAGGTAAGATTCTATTACTTTCACGAATTGATTAGTTAATTCAAAATGATATATTCACGAGTGATTAGAAGCTTAACGATGTCAGACCCCCATGTCAAAATTGCTTTGGTAGGTTCTGCACGTCTGTAGTTTAATTGGATAATATTAATAATAACTATGATATCTATCTGTAACAGCATAGTGTTGATTTTCGTTTAACACCACTCCATTTATTTGAAAGGGTTATTGCATGAGTCAAAAACTATTTTTTTTTTTTTTTTTTTTTTTATAATTGACTAAACCCGCGTTTGACCTCAATCTCACCTGATGGTAAGTGACGATGAGGTCGAAGATGAAAGCACACGGGTTTAGGAAGGAACTGGCTCTTTATACAATATTGCCGGAACACATTACCGCCGGAGCGGTAACATTTGGCGGCAGACTTTATATAAAGGGTGGTCGCTAGCCAGGCGGACCCAGAAGGGATCCTACCACCAAGCATATTTTCAACATTTGCCATGTGTAATTATGCTACGGCTACCAACCCGATCATGTAGCATTTAACATTCTTTGCAGTTTTATAAGAAGCTTTTCTTCATAAAAATCGTTACTTGATGAAAAGTAGTTATTAGCGATATATTTTATTTAGAATGACTTTCGTTATATCAAAGATTAGTAATCATGACTTATTGCCATTTGAGACAAAAACATAAGTGCCTTAATTTAATCTAAATTAATCACACGAAGCCGTCGTGGCGCTGTGGTTACTGTGTTTTACATACGATATCACAGGTTAAGCAACGTTCGGCGCGGTCGGTACTTGGATAGGTGACCGCCGACCATTCATTTCTCATGACGACTTCCGTGCTTCGGAGGGCACGTTAAGCATTCGGTCCCGGGTGCTGTATACTTGTATTCGTTAGGGTTTGTCAGGGTTGTCCTAAAAAATCTGACATTGACCACCCAGCACTGGGCCAGCTTGGTGGATAACGGCCTATACTTCCTCGTAACCCAGGCGAAAGACTCATTCCTTGCAGTGGGCTCATTACAAAGAGTTGTGATGCTGATGATGAATCACACATGTTGCATTGCATTGGCGATTGAAGTCTCATTATAAAACAATAAGCCTCAACTTTAATAACGTTCTTATTATATTTACTTTTCTGGTACGTTTAACATATATTAAGATAGATAAGATCTTATACAATTAAAAGGAATAAGTTATAGCCCAAATTTTAATTCACGATCTTTTAAAAAAAAGTGTTTTGCACATTATTTTTATTAAAATATAGCAAACGTATCTCAATTACATATATAAGTTCTCGTACTGTTTTAATCTTAGGGTAAGTATGACAAGTCCTTTGAATGATAACCACACGAGTAAAATTACGAGCTCAGTAACGAATGGGTGCGTTAAAATGCAGCTGACACAAGTAGTTCGGGAAATTACTATTTGATAAAACCTGTATCTCGCAACAAAATCATTTTGTATTAAAATGATAAGACTAGTTTTCTTAATTCTTTACACTGTTCACAATGTTCTGTATCATTTACACCGAGAACTCTGTATAAAGAAAGTATTCCATTACCTATTTTTTTTACAGGCCCCACGAATCTCTATGTCGCTCAATCCTGCGCTACCCAAACCTTAACTTAACGTCACAATGAGGTCCAATAGGACCTCCAATTGGAAATTTATAGAGCCCAGTCGGCCTCGACTTCCACTGTTTTTCCACAATAAACATTTGGTCTTTTCAGTCAAGTGAAAAAGATGTAAATTCTTGCATATTAACCGAACATCTAAAGTCATCGTGGCGTACTGCTCACTTCGCATGTGCCTAGGTGATGCTTACAGAATGCAAAATCAAGGTCATTTTGTGCGAAGTGAGAGTGAATATCGAAGTTTACGAGTTGTTGTTCGAATATTATATTCGACTTACTGGCTATTCATATGCAGGTTAAGCTACGTATGGCGCGGCCCGTGCACGGATAGGCCGACCATTTATTTCTCACAACCACTTCCGTGCTTCAGAGGACACGCAAATCAGTCGGTTCCGCGTGCTGTATACTTGTAAGCAGTAATTGTAAGGGTCTATCAAATAAAAATAAGACATCTACAAACCAGCACTGGGCCAGCTTGATGTGTTACGGCATAAACCTGATCGTTACCCAGGGTGTTACCGCACCAATCGATTGATAGATTGAATTAGTCGACGTCGATCGATTGGTCCATCGATGTGGATTTTGTTTTTTCCAACCACTACTAGTCCCGGAAACTTTTAAGTGTCGAGTGAATAGGTTTTTCATTGATGGACGTATACCATGATCACTTTCCACCACGTGTCATCCCCATCCTACTAATGTTAAAAAAGAAATTAAATAAATGTTAAATATTTTAGAAAAAACTAACCTAGAAGAACACAATAACAAACATAAAATTACCTAAATGAATATACAAATGATGTAATAGATAAAATTATCCCAAAAATACCTATAAATGGCTTTCAAAACCACAACTCCTACCTTTGGAGTAGGCTGCAGTTGACAGCTACGGAGACATACTGTTAGGTAACATTTGTATGGCCAAATACGTACAATGTGTTCCTTGAGATATTAAGATAATTGAGAATTTAAATAAAACAATGTATATATACAGATCAATCAGGGTTGTTGCTTATATTTTAAAACTGATTTAGTGTCATTATAGACCTCGTGATTACTTACGCAACAAATTTACGTTTAAAATGAAAGTTTCTAAATCCAGTTAAAAAGGAATTAAAAAAAACAACAATTTCTTATCCACTAACGGTACCCTACTCTAGAGTTATATTAGTTCAATAACGTATTAAAAACATTTAAATTAACGGAAGTTTCCGGCAACATTTTAACACCGCGCGTGCATAATTTAAATCTAATTGAGGCACGGACGTATGGCAACATCTTGTCTCTTACAATCCAATAACGTACGAACCGACATGAAGGTTCTAATGCCGACATGTCTTGCCAAATTTATTATAACAGCTTAAATTCAAACTCTCATTTAGCACACCTGCCGAAGTGCTAATATCGTTAATATCAGGTACTTCATATTAATTGTGAATTGTAAATTTAATGATTATCATAATTTGTTGTGGCATCACGTACTTCATGAGTACGTATAGGAGCTTCGTAGAATTAATTTGAACGTCATTTGTTTTATCACAAAATATGATATGAAAGGTTTTTGATATGAAAATATGGAATATTTACCTGTTCGTATGGCTTGGCATACCAAATCGGTGAAATTACAAAACTTTGAGGCTATTAATAGCTAGTGAAGTTCAAAATCACTGGGATCGACTAATAAAAACCCTTTATTGCATTTAATTATATTTTATTTTTAAAAGAGACTTAATGTAGAGATGTAACTCATGGCCGCAGAGACACGACTGACTAGCTTAGAATCTAAACTTTTTCTGTCTATTATCTAATCACATATCCGCCGAATCATACCACCCAAAAGTGCTGCGTCTACAATCACGCTCTAACAGTAGGTAACGTTCGTAGGCGCTAAGATACCTACAAATATATAAACATCCCTTCAAAAAAAAGGTTAAAAGAAGACCTATAGGTGCCTCTATCATCAAAGGCTTCTTCATTCACTTCTATAGGTTCAAATCAGAACCTATAGGGTAAAGGCGTAATTTGTTTAAAATTTGTTAAATAAAATACATTTCTATGCCACAAATATTAAACGATCACGGGTGATATTTATTTAATAATAATGACAATGATATTTTAAGTAACTGCCAGTTTCTCTCGTTCTCTTTTGATCTGTAGCTTTTTACAACATCATGTGGAGTAACCAGTAAAACTACTTCAGTATACAATCAGTCTTTATTACGGAAGGTCTTTTTATATTTTAAACACGGAAGCAAAAAATCTTCAAAAAAGATCTGTGTGTCTTCCCCGCACAGGGTGAACAAAATGAATTACACAATGTGGGCCATACCTACGGATAACGTCCCTGAGTAAATGTCTATAATATTAATCAAAGGTAAAAAGCAGCATTATTATAACCTAAGTGAGTAAAATTAAATGGCATAATTATGACTTAAACCAAAAATAAATACCAAACATATTTAACAAGAATGAATTATTGAATTATTAATTCCAGTCCTATATCCTACTTGTAATTAAATTACTTACTGAAATACATTCTTTAAACAATGTATTTAATTTAATGTTACTTTCGACAGTGAAATATTTATTTACGCAATGAATTACCAGGTTACAATAATTAGAATCTTTTTTTTTTTTTGTTTTTCCGCCACAGAAAATTTTGGCACCCCCTAAAACAAGCTTTAACCAGTAAAGCAAGCTTTAGCGGGAGGAGGATGAATCCTATTACGGACGAATGGGCATTCTATAAGCTGTTAACCCCAGTGGCTAACGGAAAATAGAATGCCCAGACAGTGTGGAGACTCACTCAGTGAAGCCGAGCATACCCACTAAACATCCCCCTTTACGACCTACCTTAATCCAGGTTCTTGATCATTTATCGGAGCGACAGCCAATTGGAGAAAGAGGCTACGCAGTGAGCGGCATCCAGACGGCTGCCACCAAAAGGAACTGAAAGTGAGAAAAACAAAGCTAAGATTAGCAGAAATGACAAAGCTGAAATTAAGATATTATCTAGAGTGATCAGACTCACTCTGAGATAGGAATGCTGGAAAGAAGGACTACGTTTAGAAACGTTGAGCTTGCTGGAGTTTCCTGATAAGGGGAGCGAACTTGGTTAGGACCGGAAGAGCACCGTTGAAACCCTCTGGGCTGGCGTCGAGAGCGGCGCCGAAAGCCAGGATCTCGTCGATGGGAGCGAGCTGGATCCAGAACGCCATGCGGTCTTGAGAACCATTTGCATTCTGGCACTGGGAAGCCGATTTGGCAGCCGGTTGCGATTGAGTCGCGACCCGGCTGCGCTGACCTGGAACGATAGAAGTAAAGGCCTTAGGGCCCTTTGAACTGACTGCAGGAGCGTCCGAGCTAGGCTGCGGTCGCTCTCTCCAGTTCTCGATGGGCTTCACGGTAGCCCTGGCAGCACGCGGTGCCTTGGGGCAGCCGCGAAAGTTTGCTGTGTGGCCTGACTGGCCGCACAGGACGCAGGACGGAGCGGTGGGCGATTCGGGAGTGCGAGAGCACTCCTTAGTCCCATGCGGATCTAGGCACTTGACGCACCTAGGGGAAGCAAAACAATTTGCCGCCGCATGACCATACAGTTGGCAGCGGTGGCACTGACCTGGGAAACCACGCTTGTGTGGAACTTCGACGCGGATGTTGGAGAGACCGCACACGGCGGGCTTGCCTCTGAAAATGGACTGCCCTTGCGGGCTCTTCGCTAGGATTACTAGCGCAAGTGGGAACTGCTTTCCTCGGCGGCTGTGCATTTTGTGTACAGATTCGACGGGGAAGCCTTGAGAAGACAAGTCCTCTTGGATTTGCTCGTTTCGAGAGCTCGAACGGCACGTTCTTGAGGACGGCACGAATCTTACGCTCCTCAGGGAGGGCGTAAGTGTGGTACTCGAGCTTTTGATCAGCGAGAAGCCGAGTAAGATTCCTGAAATCGGGAATGGAATTGACAACGACCTTAATAGAGTCACCCACGTTGGATGCCTTACTATACTGGATTTTGGGATTGTGTCTACCGCAGAGTGCTGAGACCTCGGTCCAGCGGCTCTTGTCCCGTAGAAAGATGGGGGGCGGAGACTTGACTTTCGGCGGAGCCGAATCTGATTGCGACGCAGGCTGTGACGCCGGGATCGCTGAAACAAAAGGCGCTGGGGCAGACGCCGGTGCGACATTTTGCGGAGCAGGAACAGCGGCTGGAGCAGTTGAAACGGATGGAGATAAAGTCGAAGAAGCATCTTGCTTCTTCTTCTTTGAATTTGACTTTTTGCGAACCTCTGTGAACTGAGCAGGAGATTCTGAAACTAAGGGAGTCGGAATCACTACCCCGCGGGGTGGTTTTCCGTTTGCATGCGGTGGAGTCTACCGACATGCAATCTGAAAAAGGATCGACGTACTCAGAGGGATCTGGAGACGCCGGAGAATCGGTTTGGAACCCCTGTGAAAAGGAGGCGACCTGAGGACGGGCGGACAATTGCTCTCGCAACGACTCGATTTGGGCGAGAAGGACATTCTTCTCGGCTTCCAGTGATTGTTTTTCGCTGGACATCTGACTGAATTCTGAGGACGAGGGACGGGCAGATAATTCCTTCTTCAAGGAGTCGATCTGATCGGTCTGATCATGAAACGTAGCAATCATTTTCAACTCGGAACGATGAATGCTTTGCGGAATGATAGCCGCCTGGAGATCATGAATACGACGGCGATTGTTTTCGCATTGATGCTCGTTACACTCGGGGTGACGAGGCATGATGCTGGGCTGAAAGAAAGTATATCGGAGACAAACTGCGCTGTAAAGAAACGACCTAGTACGGGCCTATTGCCGGTGAACGGCGGACGATCAGGCTTCGTTGGCACGGTTACGTATCCACCTGACCAGCGATGCTTCGGCCGGCAGCAGTCGGGTCCGCCCTGAAAAGGGCAGATGAATTAGCCCCGACACCACACAGCCTCCACAAGAGAAAACTTTCCGAAAGAGCTTAACTTGGTACCTGACCCGCACGAGTGCGGGGGAGGGAACAAGGGCAGCGCAATACGAACACTCGGGAGCGGCCGCAGACACGACCGTTCGGGAGCGAACGCAAACGGGAAGTGATAATTAGAATCATAGGTAACATAAATAATAAAATGCCTTCTATGCCAGAGGTCCTGGGTTCGAATCCCAGCGGCGACGGATATTTGTGTGATGAACACAGATATTAGTCGTCAAGTCATGGATGTTTATATATTTATTTAAGTTTATTCTAATAAAAAATATGTATTTATTCAATATGTATGTTTATATATTTCTTAAGTATATCAGTTATCTAGTATCCATAACACAAGTTCTTTAAGAAACTTAATTTGGGCTCGATAATGTCGTGTGAGTTTCAGAAATATTTATTATTTTATTATTTATAGGTAAGGTTTTTTAAGTACCAAATGTTGTATAATTGTGCACGATAAATCCATAAATATTTTTTACCAAAAAACTTTTTTTACACTAACGAGAGCAAGACGAGACCGGTGCTGCTGCTTATACTACTTGTCCGCGTATCACTATCATCAGTAAAATCCTTGGACGTCTTTTTTGGACATGTCCAATTTAAGTGATATCTGAAAATCAATATGAAAGACAACCTTAATGTTTTAGATAATTTTATATACTTACCTACTTAAATAATTCACTCTTTAGAAACTTAACGATTTATTATTGTAGGCTCAATATCTTTTTTCATGAGGGTATATTCAGGTATAGCGACAAATTTCGTGAAATAGTTTTTTAACATAAATGGGTAACTATTAAATCAGTGGTAAGTTTTTGCAGTCAGAACAATGTACCTTAGGCTGCAAACTGGACGGCAACGACAGCGAGAGCGACAGCGGCGCGGGCAGCGGTACGGGCAGCGATTTCCGTGACACGATAGAAATTATTGAGTTTGTATGAAACCGCGACAAATTGCTCGAGCGCCCGCTGACGTCGAGAACGGCCCAGATTCCCCGCGTCGCTGCCCGCGCCGCTGTCGCTCTCGCTGTCGCTGTCGCTGCCGTCCAGTTTGCAGTCTTAGGGTGCTTACATTAAGAAACAGGTTTCCAGTATAGATAAATGATATGCTAATCAATTTTGGACCGTATACGTGCTCACATAAGAGTGCTTGCATAAAGGAACCGGACCCGCATAGGTTTGTCCGTACCGGTAATCTGTCCCTTAGTAATTCCTTTGGTAATCTGTTAAGCCCCTTAGACACCAAACCGGTAATGTCTGCTTGGCTTAGGCCTGTCAACATGGTAATGCCTATCCTTGTGAAGGGTTTCGTAAAATATGCAAACCAAAAATAAAATTAATTACTTATTCTTTATTGTACACTTTTGTTGGCAGCAGATCAAACGTTACAAACCTGTCAAATTTCTCCAACCAATATTTAAATTAATGTCGAGGGTATAGGGTTCAGATTAAATTAAATTTTTAACAATTTGGGAAGGCTGCCTTCTGTACATTATACCTAATTTTATTTTTATATTATTATCACTTAAGAGCCTTATTATAGCGACGTCTACCAGACAACCTAGTCAAGTTAGAATTTAGAATATAAAATCAGTGTACTTACACAATTTTAAGAATACACTACACACAACTAATTACACACATCTTTTTAATGAAGGCGCAAATAATAAAACTGCAAATTTGAAAGCCTTTAAAATTTGTGGACTCCGTAATGCATTTTCATTTCCTCATCCAACACGTTTTGATAAGCTATACAAATATCTTAATTCCACGACCAATTTATGTTGTTCAGTCAACGAGGTGTAATCATAATGCAATTTCTTTTTAAATTGAGACTCATCCCACGTTTGACCTCAGTTTGACCTTAAGTGAAGATGATGTTGTGGATGTCCAGCTCATGGGTTTAGGATAGAACTGGCTCTTCATATTAATTTGCTGGAACACATCACTGCTAGAGAGCTGATATTTGGAGGCAGATTTTATATAAAGGGTGGTCGCTAGCTAAACGGACCTTGAAGGGTCTTACCACCAAGTGGGTGGCACTCGGTTTAGTCGCCTTTTACGACACGCTTACCCAGGGGTGAAAGGGGTATTCTAAGGCGACCCTACGCGGCTACTGCTTTGGTTTTCTCATCATCATCATCATCATCACAACTCTTTGTAATGAGCCCACTGCAGGGCATGAGTCTCTCCCCTGGGTGAAGAGGAGGTATAGGCCATAATCCACCAAGCTGGCCCAGTGCTGGGTGGTGGATGCCAGAATTTTTAGGGCGCCTAGATGGCTTCTGACAAACCCTAACGACTACTGTATACAAGTATACAGCACCCGGGACCGACTGCTTATCGTGCCCTCCGAAGCACGGAAGTCGTCGTGAGATATGAATGGTAGGCGGTCACCCATCTAAGTACCGAACGCGCCGAACGTTGCTTAACCTGTGATATCGTATGATACACATAGTAACCACGGCGCCACGACGACTTCATTTCTCTATATAATAGAAAAAGGAACGTCTATCTGTCCCTATGTTCGGGCTGATTTTCGCAACTAAGTACATTACAGATTTCGACCCTAGAGTTATGCTACTGTTACACATGCTCTAAAAGAGCATGCTTAAAAGCTTTCTATTTAGTATGCTCCATACGAGCATGCCTTGGAGCAGTTTACATTAGGCATGCTGGTTTTAAGTATGCTTATACCTACATATATTTAAGTGTGAAGGACTAATCGATACTAGCATGCTCAATAAACAAACCTGTTTAGACGTGCTTAAAGCACGCTCCCTTTCACCCGCGGTAGCATGCTCAAAAATCGCAAACCTATCGATTCTCGAGCGTGCTCGAAATGAGCACGCTAAATTTAAGCAACATTCCGACACACATGCTCATTTGAAGCAAGTGCTCAATTTAATCATGCTTTCGTGCTTGAAATGAGCGTGTATAATAAATAATAAACACTCACACAACATTATCTAGCCCAAATTAAGTTTCTTAAAGAACTCGTGTTATGGATACTAGATAACTGATATACTTAAGAAATATATAAACATACATATTGAATAAATACATATTTTTTATTAGAATAAACTTAAATAAACATATAAACATCCATGACTTGACGGCTAATATCAGTGTTCATCACACAAATATCCGCCGCAGCCCGGATTCGAACCCAGGACCTCTGGCATAGAAGGCAATGTATGTTACCACTACACCAGCCGGTCGTATAACAGTAGCTTTATTCTTGGAATTCTCTATAGGGTATTCAACATCACCGTACATGCGAGCTTTTGTTAGCTAAGTCGTCAAATATCCATTTGAAATTACTTCAAATGAAACGACAACAATAACTTAGTCAAAGTTTGTCAAAGTCAAAGCTTCACCCCCCTATTTCACGCTCTTAAGGTTCGAATTTCTAAAAATCGTATCTAAAATGTGCATCATAAAAGGAACCCCTGCACCAAATTTCAAGTTTCTAGGTACAGTAGTTTCCGCTGTGCGTTGATACCTAAGTCAGTCAACTTAGCCTTTTATATACAGGGTGGAATTTTTTAATGGAGTACTCTAAATAATAGAGATAGCAAATTTTACTCCAAAGAACTATTCCTTTATTTGGTAAAAGAAATATAAACGGCATTCAAAGGTTTTTCGAGAATTTGTTGAATATAAAAATAAAAGTGGGCCGGTGAAGTTTCTATGTATTTTTTTTCATTTAATTTTGTTCACTAAGCAATTATGAAAATTGGTATATAGAGAAAAGTTTTTTTTTTTCATTAAAGACTAAGCCCGCGTTTGACCTCAATCTAACCTGATGGTAAGTATAATAAATGAGGTCGAAGATGAAAGCATACGGGCCTGAGAAAAAACTTGCCGTCGGAGCAATCATTTTTGACATTTTATAATTTTATATGAAGGGTGGTCACTCGAATTAATCGTCTTTTATTACACGGTTATCCAGGGGCGGTAGGGTTATTCTAAGCCGACCCTAGACGAAAAATTACAAATAAAACTGATCTGCGTTGGTAAGAGTAAGCAAAGAAGAAGGAGCTTTCTACTTAAAGGTGAGAGTTTCTATTGGACTGGCTCATTTCTAGACTTATGACTGGTCACAATTGAAAATGATTTGTATGGCGAAGTTGGCGCCTATTACTTATCTAGTTAGGCATTATACAGGGGGCGTAATTTTTGTATGATTATCCATTCTTATTTACTTACTTAAAAAGTATATTATAAACAGTGCGATCTACTTAGGTATACTTCAGGTTCTGAAGTAAGATTCGGTTCCCGCCAGAAGCGCACGAAATAATTAATTAAATACTTTTAATTATGTTTAACAACTTCTTATAAAAGCCCTTATTGCATTGCATTAAAGTCGCTTTATGATTGTTTCCATGTAATAACTTTATATCACAACGCTAACTTGAAACCGCCAAAGTTGTGCAATGGGACCAGATTACAAATAAGTTACTTACCTACATCAAAATATACTCGAAGCTACAATATTAACCGGATATGCCAAAGAAAAAACGGTTTTTATTCCTGGCATTCTCCATATCACAAGTGATCTGCCATCCAAGTTCAAAGGAGTACAGTTCCCTGTAAACGTCTACATTGTCATGACCATCAATAAATGACAGGGTCAAACTTTGAAATCAACGGAGTGGGTTTAAGAGAAGGGGGCTGACTTTCTCGGGTTTCTCAGCTTTATGTGGCGTGCTCGCGACTTAGTGCACCAAATAGCTTGGTTATTCCAGCAAAAGCTTCAAAACTGGTAATGTTGTATATGTTGTATATGGTGAAGTATAGTAGTAAACTGATACCTGCCACTTACGGCAGTACTTCATCTTCATTGTCACTTATCATCAGGTGAGATGGGAGACAAAAGCCCGAATCAATCCATAATAATATGAATGTGAAAGTATGTTTGTTTATAAGTACCTATGTTTGTTTTTCCGTCTTTCACGTCACAACGGAGTATTTAGTTTGGGGCCTGGAAAGTAAAAGGCTACTTTTTATTACAGTGATCATAACCAGATTTATTGCCTTTTACTATAACGTATATATAACAAAAAGTCGCCATGTTTTGATGGCTTTTCAGATTTTGTGGTCCATCACGTAGAAAAAAAACTTTTATGTAACAAAACAGCGTCTTCTTTTTTTTTTATAAATTTGGTATGGGACATTTGTCCTTGAAATCTGATGGTAATCCACGAGAAACCTAGTCATTCGACGCTTAAAAGAACTGTCAAAGCGCTTAGTTTGACTTTTTGGAATATCCTCCACATACGGATAGCAGTTCTGTCTGCTTTTTGTAGTCCGAAGGTAAAAGGGTGCGGGTTCAATTTATTAGAACAGAGCACCCGCGCACTCTCCAAAATTAAATTGTTTGTAATTGTCATTTGTAATTGTTTGTAAAGTCCAGCTTCCATGCCGGACTGGGTGCGAAAGAAAAGCATAAAATGTATCAGCTGCTTCTCTTCCCGGGTAAACTGTGAAAATCAGTGAAGGGTCAGAGGTTTTGTTGGCGTTTTTGTGGGCGAAAGGCTGACCCCCTGTCACTGCAATAGTCTCTATCCATCATTATGATACGTGACATCAGATGGTCTTATAACCTCTGGTGTTCTGCCTACCCCAAGAAGAGATACAGACGTGAAGTTATGTATGTAAATGTAAATTTAATATTGTTTATTTATGTTAAGCTTTAGTTTGAAATTTTCTTTTAATTTAACTCCTGATTTATATTTCTTTTATCTAGCACTTAACTTATCTTGAGTAATGCCGTTATTGTGACAATTTAAAAGAAAATAAGAAACCGTCATAGCTGTTTTTCCACACCAATTTAATGAACTTCCATACTAATTATTCAAAAATATCAAAGTGACATTATTTCACATCGACAGGTTGGATAATGTTAAGTCATGTATGCGTAATTCGAGTAGATATCAGCGCAGCACACCGTAACGTTATTAAATTACACGTTGGATTCAATTATAGAGATTATTGCTCATGATTGCATGCGTATATGTGCTTATGGCCTGTAAACAATAGTCGATGACTTAATTTAACTTTTGGTTAGTTTTCCTTCGGACTTTGTAAGTATTTGTGGACAGGTAAGCACATTTGTACATACGAAATGCATGCTTAGAATATCTAACGTGTATCTACTCTTACAGTAACATATGAAAACCAGCATTAGATTCGGTAACAAACTTCACAAATAAAGTGCAGTTTTTCAGATGCTGAATGGAAATATAACAATCGAAATAATAAAATAGATGATAGACGTACCGGGGCCTGGCGGTACGCCTCGAAAGCTCAGTGGAAGAGTATTCGTCCGGCAAACGAGAGGTCCCAGGTCCCAGTCGAGTCCTGGTCGGGTGATTTTCAAATGCAAAACCTTTAAAATATTACGTTTCAAGTTTTCTTTAGCTTTATCGTGGTAATATATATTTTAAATTATACATAATTACTCACGGGTCGCTAGTGAGTAATTATATATAATTATTCACTAGCGACCCGCCTCGGCTTCGCACGGGTGCAATGCTCATACTAAATACACTACAGAAAAACTGTGAACGTTGTATATAAAAACATAGCGGCCCGCTCCGGCTTCGCACGGGTATAAAATATATAGCCTATGTGATTAAAATCGATTCAGTAGTTTTGATTTATTCATTACTGCCCGTGGCCCGCACGCATTAAATTTGGAGTAAAACAATCCCCCTTTCCCTATACCATGAAGATTTCCTGCTATCTTTGGAATATCTAAATTCATACACTACATTTTTACTTATTTACTTTTTACATTTTTAACTATTTATTTTATTTTTACAACATATTGCAGAATTTCTTTATAAACAACGTTCACAGCTTTCTTGTCATTAGACAATACAAACATGTTTTCTCTGGAGGTCACTCTTGAAAGAGCGACATACAGTTGTCCATGTGAAAAACAGTCAACGCTCAAATCTAAGCCTGCAACGTTGAAGGTTTGACCCTGCGATTTATTAATGGTCATTGCAAAAGATGTCTTTACCGGAAACTGTAAACGTTTAAATTGGAAGGGTAAATCCGATGGTATCAGAGGGATTCGGGGAATCAATACATCTTTGTATTGCAGCAAAAGCGTGCCATTGCAAAGTTTATGTGGATTCAGGTTTCTTAATAAAATAACAGGACAACCTACTTTCAACAGCATTTTGTGAGGACGGGTTCAAAGAATTTAGAAATTCTGTAGGAAAATGAACAGCTTCTTCCAAATTGAGAACAGTATCGACCGAGTAGTATATTTTCGTCGGCGCATCAATCTTTGAAAGAATCAAGTTATTTACTATATCTACTTGTTCGTTAGTTGGTGACAGAACCGGGCGGCCGGCCGGTACCGCCGCAAACGCTACGTCCCGCAATTTTTAAATCTGTAATATCTTCGAAAATATTCACTTAAATCATATGGTGTAAAGGGCTATATAGATCTATTTTAATGAACAATGTATTCAAGGTATTTAATTGGTTAAGGATTAATGCTGTATTGGTTAAAATCGCTTCGAAAATTAGCCATTATTTGTCGTAAAAAGTAAATGACAAAAAAAAGTTATTGTGGCTTATCCATAAGAGATAGACATATACCATCACGGATTTTTCTGTAGACCTTTTCAATGTGTACAATACTTAGTACATTATTTTGATAAAACTCGTAGGGTTCAGCCTGCGTTTGCGATGTAAGCGGAAAAAATGTAAGTATTTACGACATCACATTAGAAACCTCAAAAATACCAGTACTTCTCCACTATTTAATGGATGTTATTATACATATAAACCTTCCTCTTGAATCACTCTATCTATAAAAAAAAACCGCACCAAAACCCGTTGTGAAGTTTCAAAGATTTAAGCATACAAAGGGACATAGGGACAGAGAAAGCGACTTTGTTTTATACTATGTAGTGATGATGTATCATAAAGTTAATTGAAAAAATATTTACTTACGCGTTCCAAAATTTAGATGCCTTGTCAACAAAACCGAGTTCCAAATTCCAAATTAGTGTACATGTGGCCTAATGTCACAGATCGTAATCAGCATGGTCCACAAGGGAAATATGAGGTCGGGAATAATTAAGTATTTATTAATACAAACTGTTCACAATATCTACATGTCCTAAATCTAAATTAAACAAATAAGTTAAACCTACACGTATGTAGCTTATGAATTTTATAATTTTATACAGTAACCAAGAGTAAGAGTTTTATTTTAAACTAGCTGTGCCCGCGGCTCCGCTCGCGATAACTTCGGGATAAAAAGTATCCTATGTTACTTCTAGTACCTCTCATGATTCGTCGAGTAGTTTTTGCGTGAAAGCTGAACAAATATCCACGCTTTCATATTTATAATATTAGTAAGGATAAGGATTGACATTTTATAATATTTGACAATTAATTGTTTAGATCACTTTCACATGAGGCTTAAGTATCTATGGAACGAAAATACTTCAGCGCAAGCTTCTGAGTAAACTATATTGAAAGTTGACCCGTCCGGCACGTGAACATGAAGATTTCTAGAACTGCCAACCCGGGAAAGAGCGACATATGAATTGACCATGCGAGAAACAACTGACACCGAGATCTACTCTAGCAACACGAAAAGTCTGCCCTTGAGCATTATTAATTGTCATTGCAAAACACACCGATACTGGGAATTGCGTTCTTTTAAATTGGAATGGAACATTATTTGGTATTATGGGAATTCTGGGAATAAAGACGGTTCTCCTGCACCGCAACCTGTTAAAATTTGAGATATCCAAATAGAATTATACCCTGAAATATGTACAACTTAGAACAGAAAAAGAAATGAAAATAAAGCTGAAACGCCTGTGCAATGCTATCTACCTATAACTACTTCACTTAAAAATAAATACCTATAGCTACAATAATTAATAAAAGTACCTACGCTTTTACCTAAAAAATACAAAAAAAAACTGAACATAAATTAGCCAAAATTTGGAATTTGCCCGAATATTTAAACACTACCAAAACAACTAATACCTATTTTATAAAATAACAACGAAAGAAATTCAAATAAACTATTTGAAGACTAAAAGTCGCGCTGATAAGCACGGTTTATAATATCAATTACTGTCTGTCAATAAAGTCGAACGCTCTGAACGCATCAACAGCCAAATATTGAATGAGTTATACTGTTGTGGGATATTTTTTATATTCCCGCCTTTTTATACCCTACCGCCGCGAGCCGCGTCGAGCGCGGCAACCGTTAAGCAAAAATAATCCTTATATCATTCAGTATTCACGCGCGATGGGTTATTAGCGTATTTCATGTATAAGTTTGGTGTTTCTATACCGATTTCTATGATTCTTTTTTATTGAATAGGTAATATGTTAATTTTTTTAAATTAGGGATGACTGAGAGTATTATAAACGTAAGAGTAAACAAATATAATCAGAAAGCTCCGAAATGCTAAGCTATCGGGATTTACACGTGTTATTGTGAGTCAATCATAAAATATAGACATATACTGTTGGGGGATATTTTTTATATAATTTTATGAAGAATATTTCTGTCATCCATGATTTCTATGTAGCTTTAACCATTAAGGCTGCACACGCGACGGAAGCTTAAAAAATGAAGTAATTTCTCCCGTTTTCCCAACATTTCCCTTCACTGCTCTGCTCCTATTGATTGTAGCGTGATAATAAGTATACTATAACCTGCCCAGGAGTATGAATAATAATTTTACCAAGTTTCGTTAAAATCAGTCGAGTAGTTTTTGTTTCTATAAGGAACATACAGACAGACAGACAGACAAAAATTTTACCGATTGCATTTTTTGCATCAGTATCGATCACTAATCACCCCCTGATAGTTATTTTGAAAATATATTTCATGTACAGAATTGACCTCTCTACAGATTTATTATAAGTATATAGATATAGATATAGATAGATAGATAGAAGATATAGATATAGATTATGAAGAGAAAACAGAATACAAAATGAATAACTGAAAAAATAAGCTAAGTAAAATCATCATTGAGAATCAAACATTGACTACCTTCAAAAGGGAAGAACAATGAATGGGGAATATTATGCCAACTTATCGGACCGATTCAATGACGATTTGAAAAAAAACCGACCTCATTTGGCCCAGAAAAAAGTTATTTTCCACCAAGACAATGCAAGGGTGCACACATGTGCCATGGCAAAAATCCATGACTTGGACTATGAATTGCTCCCTCATCCGCCCTTTTCTCCAGATTTGGATCCGAGTGACTACTTCTTGTTCCCAAACCTTAAGAAATTGGCTTGGTGGAAAAAGATTTGACTCCAATGATGAAGTCATCTCGCAAACAAAGGCCTTTTTTTTTTTTTTTTTACTTGAGGAAAACGTGCTATCACGTCCCCGACCGCCCAAGGGGGAGCGACGGGGTATGTGGGGATGATCCGGCAGAAGGCCAGACCTACCCACTAAAAACCTCAAGGTGTACCTCATCTGCCATAGACGGAGCTCACGGTACCGCCATTAGCATTACCCGCGAGCCCCGGCAGAATGCGCTCAGCCTTAGCCGAGCGCCCCCCACGTGGGAAATGGTCCAGTACACGAGACCATTTCCCCACACATAGCCCTAATAGCCGCAGCAGGTCCCCTCACCCGCTACGGCTGGCTATCGGGAGGGAGAAGGTGAGCGTATCTCCTTCTTCGTCCCCCCCTCCACCTACGGCGGATCGGTGCCGAAGAGGCGTCATCCTCCCGGCACCGCTCCGCCGCCTCTTTCTGCGACATTACGTCCTCGCAGAAGGAGGTCATGGCCGCCCAAGCCTCTCGACTCCCTAGCATGGCTTTAACCACGCTAGCGAGCGAGAGGTCCTCTCCGACGACAGACGTCAACTCGTGCCGCAGCCGACCCCACGCCGGACACACCACTAAGGTGTGCTCCGCCGTGTCGTCGGCCGCCCCACAATGGTGACACTCTGTCGTCACCTCCCTCCGGGCGACCCTGTGCAGGTAGTGACCGAAACAACCATGTCCGGTCAATACCTGCACAAGGCGGAAGGTCAGAGTCCCCCACCTTCGCTGCACCCACTCAACGAGGACCGGACGAATCGCATCGATCGTCCAGGCCCCGTAAGCGGGCGCAACGAGGGACTCTTCCCATCCCCTAAGGAGTGCCCTTTTGGCACTCCTGCGGACGCGTGCCACCTCCTCGGGACAGGGGCGCTCGCCCGCATCCCTCCTCTTGGCTCGGTACCGGTAAACGGCACCGAGCACTACCGCCTCGAGTTCCCACGGGGGGGCGCTTGCCAGGACGCAGGCAGCCCCATGGGAAATCGAGCGGTACCCTCGCGATGCCCTCACCGCCATGACCCTCTGCGGCTTCCGCAGCAGGGCCCTATTTTGGCGGTTGAGGGCATCCTCCCAGATGGGCGCTCCGTAGAGGGCCATGCTTCCCACAATACCGAGGTAGAGCCTACGGCATGGGGAACCAGGCCCCCCCACGTTCGGCAGCAGCCGCCCCAGTGCAGCCACCGCCTTGATGAGCCGTTCGGCCAGCACCTTAAAATGCTGACCGAAGGCCCAGCGCCCATCTAAGATGAGACCCAGATACCGCATTTCCCTCTTCAGGGGTATCCGGGTCCCATCCACCATCAGCGTCGCACCTGGAGGGGGACCCTGCCGAGGCCCGTGAAACAAAAGGGCCTCGGTCTTCTCCAGCGCGACCCTCAAAGTCAAAGTCAAAGTCAAAAGAATCTTTATTTCGTAAGTATTAAAATACATTTGAAATAAGTCACAATTTACAAATTGAACTGAATCTACCACCACTTCGGAAAGTCGATCTGTTGAGAAGAAGTGGCAAGAAACTCAACAGCAATCATCTTTTAAAAATACACAATAACAATAACAACAACAATAATTTACAATCTTCTTGCATCCGGATATCTTATAATAAAACTTTATGCTTATCCTTAAATCTATCGAAGGGTTAATTTTAAATATTTTGGAGTTTTATTATAAAAGCGTACACATCGACCCATGAACGAGTTGGTGATCTTCTGGAGTCTACTATTATATTTATACATTAGGCAATCAAGTAATAGACAGAAACGTAGACATAGATATAGAGGTAAAGATAGAAGTAGATAGATGTAGCGATAGAGGTGAGAGATATTACAGATAATGTGGATGGAGATGAGGATAGTCGTGGACAGAGACTGGACACTAACACGGACGTGAACATGGGGGAATGGGATGGAGATGGGGAAGTCAGAGTCAAATTCAAAAAAGTAACAAGTCATAAAGTCTTCAGCAAAACGACCTGGCACCGCTAGCAGCACCCGTTCACGAGTATAACGCAAGCACCAGCCATCACTCTCCTCAACCATATTTTAGGGAAGAGGGTGACCCGACACCCGACGCTACCGCTAGCCATGCCGCCTGAGGGAGCATGACGTTCTTGCTGTTGTATGGATAAGAAGGAGATGGAGATGGCGTTGGATGAGAAGGATATGGAGATGGTGTTGGAGATGGTGTTGGAGATGGAGTTGGAGATTGAGAATATTTGAAAAACAATTTACAACCAAGGACTTTTATCGTCCATATATTCAGAAATTGTATAAAAGCCTTTACTACACAATTTTTGTTTAATAGTTTCTTTAAATTTATCAAGTGGTAAGTCTTGAATATTTGTGGGAACCTTATTATAAAAACGTATGCATTGACCCATAAATGAGTTAGTGACTTTATGAAGTCTACTATCATAGCCGGCTAGCTTGTACTTATTTCTAGTATTAACATTATGCAAGTCACATTTTCTATGGAACATGTTTAAGTTCTTTTTTACGTACATAAGGTTTTCAAAGATATATTGTGAGGCAAAGGTAAGAATATTAATTTCTTTAAACTTATTTCTAAGTGTCGCCCTGGAATTAAGTTTGTAGATTGAGCGAATAGCCCGTTTCTGCAGCACAAAGATGGTTTTAATATCGGCAGCATTTCCCCACAGGAGAATGCCGTATGTCATTAAGCTATGAAAATAACCAAAATAAACCAACCGCGCAGTAGCTTCATTAGAGATATTTCGCATCTTTTTGACGGCATATGCTGCAGAACTAAGTCTCTTCGCCAACCTTTCTATATGTGGTCCCCATTGTAGTTGTGCATCTAGGGTTATGCCAAGGAACACTGTTGAATTTACAGGGCTCAATTCTTGTCCTTTTACAATTAAGTTAGTATTTACATGCCGGACATTAGGCAAAGAGAATTTTAAAAATTTAGTTTTATTTTCATTGAGTAGTAGGTTATTGGCTGAAAACCATTTCTCCACAGTTTCAATACAACAGTTTATTTCAAAGCAATGCTTCAATTGCCTACTCACTTTAAATAGAAAAGAGGTATCATCAGCAAATAATATGACCTCACACTTGTCTTTCACTAAAAATGGCAAATCATTTATATAAACTAAGAATAAGAAAGGCCCAAGAATCGAGCCCTGGGGCACTCCCATATGAACTGCTGATCCCGATGATCTCTTTCCATTAATATCAACTCTTTGAATTCTATTGCATAAATAGGATTTCATAAAATCAAGTGCCCTATCATTGATTCCATAGTGGTGTAGCTTCATGAGGAGTGTATCGTAGTGAACACAGTCAAAAGCCTTGGACAAATCACAAAAGACACCGAAGGCATCACGTGACTCCTCCCAGGCATCAAATATATGTTTGATAAGCTCAACACTGGCATCAGTTGTTGAGCGACCCCGTGTGAAACCAAATTGATTTGAATTCATTAAATTATTGCTAAAGAAGTGTACCACTAGTTGGTTTAAAATAAGCTTTTCAAAAATTTTACTAAGTGTTGGTAATATAGAGATTGGTCTAAAGTTACTGGGGTCGGTTATGCTTCCTGCTTTAAATACGGGAATAATTTTACTAAGTTTCATTAAGTCCGGAAACACACCATTATCAACACAATTATTAAATATACTGGCTAAATAAGGTGCAATACCGTCAATGATAGATTGGATGATTTTAACAGAAATACCATCCAGATCAGCAGTGTTCTTAATTGTTATACTTTTAAAAGCTTTCAATACCTCACTTTCAGTAACATGCCTGAAAGTAAAGTTAGTTTTACACTTATTTACATTATTTTCAAGAAAAGATTGTGCAGCTTTAACTGATGAATTTAATGTCTTCGTAGTCGAAACTGGAATGTCTGCAAAGAATTTTTCAAAAGCTTCAGCAACTTCTGTATCTGATGTCAACAGTCGATCACCAATTTTCAGTTTATGTTCCGCGTTTCTAATGTTTGACTTTCCAGTTTCGCTGTTTATAATTTGCCAAGTAGTTTTAGGTATATTTACACTATTTTGAATTTTATTATTAATAAAATTTGATTTCGCAATACTACACACATTTTTGAACATTTTGGAGTATTTTTTAACATATTCCTTAAAGGTTTCGCTATGATTATATGATTTTTCATCATATAATTCATATAATCTGTCTCTGCTTTTGAATATTCCTACTGTTGCCCAGTCACTAAACTTAAATGAGTTATCATCTATTTTAATTGTTTTCGATTTAAATACTGTATCATACTCACATTTAATTAAATTAAAAATACAATTATACTCCTTAACAGGATCACCATAACATTTAAGTTCCCACAACTTATCCAAGACATTACTTCTGAATCTCTCCAGCCGACCCTCGTTCATGGGTACAAACTTAATCTCTCTTCTTAATGCCTTGTTTGTGTTAATGTTAAAAGATGCTAATTGTCCACAGTGATCCGATTTTAACTTATTAAATATGTATTGACTGTTGGGTGATGCATCAGTGAAAATATTATCAATACATGTTGCTGAAGTGGCTGTAACACGTGTAGGCTCTAAAAAGAGATTTTTAAGTCCATAACAAAGAAACAAATTAGTTAACCTTTGGCTAAGGGATGATTGGATTAATAAATCAATATTAAAATCACCACAGACAATGATATTTTTTTTAGTATCACTAAGTTTAAGTAAAGCTTCCTCCATGATTTTTTCAAACAAATCAAAGGATGAAGCTGGCCGCCTGTATACGCTTATTATAATAACTTTCCCTAGTTCTATACATGCCATTTCAATGGTTTGCTCAACAGAAAGACTAATAATATCCTTTCGTTCTTTAAATTTCATTCCTTTGTGTGTAATAATCAAGGAGCCGCCACAATTAGCCTGGATTCTGCTGTATGAACTGGCTATTTGATGATTATTGAACGAAAATATCATTTGATGGTCTTTTAGCCAGTGCTCCGTTACACACAAAATATCTAAATTTTCTTGATTCATAAAAAGTTCAATTTGCAAATCCTTACCCAGCATGCCTTCAATATTTTGGTGGGCTACATTTAATACATTTTTACTACATTTTAATTTTGCAGCTGGGGCATATGTGCTAATAACATTTTGATTATAGCTAGAAGTCTTATTATCTATTGTCGTCGCCTCTAGTTTAAATTAACTAGAGTAGTCCTAATACTATTACTTGGAATGTTATATTCCACCGGTTTAATAAATATAAGTGGCTGCTCAATAGAAGCAGAGGTTTCAGTCAAGATGACTGGTAAATCATTACTAATAATATAAGATAGCGAAATTGCTATTTGTCGTATAGAATAATCGTACAAATTGTACTTATCATACTTAAAATAAAAAGGTTTACTAACTATAATGTTAGTATCAATCATATGGAATTTATCACTATGCCTACATGTCATAGTGTGTAATATTTTATTCAGATGGTGCCTTATATTGTTTTCTTGCTCTGAGAAAGAGTGGCTAAAAGGTAATGCAAATAATATTATTCTACATATATTTTTCTTTTCATGTAATTTGGAAAAACTGTGAATCATGTCTTTTTTATTTGCATGGTCCCGTCTGCCAACTAAAATAATCAAGACAGTTTTGACTTTAAAGTCAGTCACAAAAACTTTATTTAATATATCACAATATGAAGCACCAGGGAAACAATTATTTATTATTGGCTGCCTTACATATTTACTTACTTGGAAGCCCATTTTTTTCCCAAGTTCATCGCTGTACATAACTACTTCTGGCTGACTTAGCTTATTATTACATAAATAAGATGGCTTTGGTTTTATAAGCAGTACATTATCCTCTATAACACAAGGCATCTGGGACTGGGACTGGCATAGCTCGGGCTGTGGACAACTTAATACACTTTGTTCACAATTATTTTGGGAAGTCAAATACTCAAATTGATCCAGATTATATTTAGATAGTTGAAGTAAACTGTCCATGGCCAAAGTGTGTTCTTTATGTGCCTGAGGCCCAACCTCCTTATGCGGCCCACCACTAGGGCCGCACCCTCCTCCATCCGAGTCACTGACTCGGCGAACGTCCTCCCCTGGGCCACTATGAGGGTATCGTCAGCATAGCAGAATACGCTGACGTGGGGCGGCAGAACGCCCCTCAACACCCCGTCGTAGCCCAAGTTCCACAAGAGCGGACCGAGCACCGACCCTTGCGGAACCCCACACCTCATGGTTCGCCGCGTCAGTGACCCCCTCCCGTCGACGTAGATGACGTCCCTGTCCCGGAGGTAGTCCTCCAACAGCCGCCGCAGGTACAGAGGCACCCCGTGAAATCGGAGAGCCTCGAGTATTGCACCGAACGGCAGGCTGTTGAAGGCGTTGGCAATGTCCAAAGACACTGCCAACGACCTCTCCCCCCTCGCGGCACCTTCCGCGGTGAGGGCCTTCAGGGCAGAGACGGCGTCCAAGGTCGACCGCCCCCGTCGGAACCCGAACTGTGCCTCGGACAGGTCAGGCCCTACCCCCTCGAGGTGCTGGACAAGCCGGGATGCCAGAATAAATTCCAGCATCTTGGCCGTCTCATCCAGCAGGACCAAAGGCCGGAACGCCGACGGACTGTCCGGCGACCGGCCTTCTTTCCCGAGGAGGCAGAGCCTCCCGTCCTTCCAGAGCTTCGGAAACCGTCCGGTTCTCAGAGAGAGGTCGAACAATTTCCGAAGCTCGGATCCCAGGGTTTCCACCGCTACCTCTAGGATCCCTCCGGGCACTCCATCCGGTCCGGGGGCCGTCCTCTTCCTCCCCAAGCGGGAGATGGCATTCTCCATCTCGGCGTCCGAGATGGGGGGAACCTCAATCTCCCATGCCACTCCCGCTGGGGGAGGCAAGGAGTGGTCGGGGCTATTAGGAAACAGCTCTCCCACGACCACCCTCAGGAACTCAGGCTGGAGAGTCTCAGTGAGGGGCCGTCCCATGGCCGGAGGTTTGTTCCGAGCCATCTTATAGGGACGCCCCCACGGGTCCCTGTTGAGACCCTCCAGGAGTTCCTCCCTGGCCCGCTCCTTAGCGGCGCAGATCGCCGCTTGCAATGCCTTCTTGGTGGCTTTGCAAGCGGCCACCCGCCGCGCCTCCTCCGCTTCGTCGCGGTGGCGCCGCCGGCGGTAGTGCGAACACTCCCGCCAAGCCCGACCGTGGGCGTCCCGGAGTTCAGCAATCTCCGGAGACCACCAGTACACGGCCTTGCGACCGCAGTGGACCCTCGCCCTGGGCATTGCCGCATCACACACCGCAGTCAAAGCGGCGCGGAAGCGGCCTGCGCCCTCGTCCACCGAGGCCGGGGCAGTGCGCGGCGCACACCACGCCTGGACGACGGCCGCCTCAGCCGCTTTTTCGCGGTCGAGCCGGGCGATCGCCCAGCGCGGGAAGGCAGGGGGATGCCGTGGATACTCAGCTAGGTGCTGTTGGACGGCGACCTCGAACCGGATGTACCGATGGTCCGATAGGGTCACCGGGTCCACAAGCACCCGCCAATTGCACATCCTGTGTGCGATCGCAAGGGAGCAGAACGTAACGTCCACCCTGGATGATCCCTGCGGTCGCACACAAGTCGGCACTGTCCCTGTATTCAAGAGGGACAGTCCAGTCTCCACAGCCTATTCCCCCAGGGCCACGCCGAAACAGTTGGTGATGGTGTCACCCCACTGGAGCGACCTCGCATTAAGGTCGCCCATCAGAAGCAGTTGGTCGGGCCCCATACGCCCGACCAATGCGTGGAGGGAGTCCAAGTACTGCTCGTACTCACGAAGCGGCCTATTAGGGGAAAAGTAAACACCAATAATGGTGTACTCCCCCCACCTGACCGCCACGTATCCTGGACCCCTCTCCCTGACAATCAGTGGGTGACACCCCCCCAACCGCACGACGATGGCCACCGTGCCGTCCAAGGAGCAGGCCCAATGCGGTCGCGGAGCCACATAGTAAGGCTCCGCCACGACCGCCACTTCAATTTCCCACTGTGCCATAGCCTGCAGGAATAGATCCTGAGCAGCGGCGCAGTGGTTGAGGTTCCCCTGGAGGAAATGGAATGGTCGGTCCATCATTCGGCCATTTCCATTTCCTCAGCCGCCTGCTGGGGCGCCGCCGCTTGGGGAAGCCGGTCTCGACGTATCCCTTTCTTTTTGATGGATTGCAACTCCTCCTTCCCATCACATGCTCCGACGGGCAGCCCACGTCAGCACATACCGCACAGCGAGTTGCGGCAGTGCAGGCGGCGGCCTTGTGTCCCGGCTGTCCACACCGGTGACACAGGTCGGAGCGGTCGATCGCAGACGGGCACGTGGCGCGAACGTGCCCGATCCCCATACACCTGTAGCAGCGCATGGGGCGTGCTTCAAGTGCCGTTACAGAGGCGGAGCTCCAACCAACAAGCAGGCGACCCGCTCCCACTATCTTTTTTGCCGCGGTGATAGGGCACCGGACAAAAATTGCGGCCATCCCTCGGGCCGACGCCAGAAGTGCACCCGCCTTGACTTGCTCGGGTGCACATTCTCCTCTAGACGCAACTGCCGCCACCACATCCTCAGCGGTGACGGAGTCGTCTAGCCCCCCAATCCGCAGCTCGGCTAACTTCTCCGGCCGGTCCACCCTTGCGACCTCGGCAAGAACAGCTCGCAGCTTAGCCGCGAGCTGGTCCGCCTTGTCCCCACTTTGGGTGCCCGGGACCTCCAGCATGCGAGCTCCCGTTGCAGTCTCCCGGATCTTGACCGTTTCAATCCCTAGGTCAGCCAGCCGGATGCTCTGACGCGCAGTCAAAATTGCGTCTTTGTAGCTCACCCCTCTTTGGATGGCCTCTGGGAGCAGTGTGATCACTACTGCAGAGGACCTTGGAGGGGTAAGCTTCGGCTTAGCTGCCGGTGGGGCAGGAGGCGCGGGTGCCACAGCCGCCAACAGCCGCTGGGACTGGCTCGCCGGCTTTGCAGCGGACCTCACCACCTGCGTGTAACTAGGGGAGGGCTGAGCCACCAGAGGAACCGCAGGAGGAGAAGAAGCCTTCTTCTTCTTCTTCTTCTTATTCTTTTTTTTGCCGACCACGGTTTTCCAAGGCTGCTCTGATGCCTCGGTCGGCAAAGGATTTGGTTGCACCGGCGCAGGCCCCGGTTGAGGACGAGCTGGGGCTGATTCCTCGCGGGATTCATGTGCCAGTGGAGGCCGTAATTTCTCAATTGGGAGCAACGACTTGATGCCAGAGAGCTTGGCATCCATCATCGCCCCCATCGAGATCTGCAGATCCGGAAGCAAAGCAGCTTTGAGTTCCTCCACTAGGTTGGTGGTGGAACGTGCGGCAGGCTGAGGAGACTCACGCTCCCTTCCCTCTTGGTAATCCCGTCTCAAGGCAGCGACCTCGGACTTTAGGTCCTCGACGTACTTTCTGAGACGGGCATTATCCCTACGGACATTGCGAATCTCATCCGCCTCCGTCCTCCTTGAGAGAATCTCCACCATGTCGTTCAAGTCTCGGGCACTTTCCTTGAACTCCTTCACATAGATGCCCTTCAGGTTGTTGGAAGTGGTAGCCAGCGACAAGATCCGTGCGGCCCTCACACTTGCCCTCTCCCGAATCTGGTCAGCAGCCAGCGTCTCTACGTCCAGCTCTTCCATGACTGGAAGGGGCGGACTCACTACGTCCTTGCGGAAGGTCAGCTTGAGGGGTTCCCCCTCTGCTTTCTTCTGCCGTTGCTTCTCAAGGTTCCCCTTTTTGGGGGATCCCGCCTTCCCTTTTTTGACAGGGACAACATCCCTTGCCCTAATACGGGCCTGGCTGTCCGTCTCCGTCTCTGAGCCTGAAAGTTCAGTGCCAGAAGGAATGGCACTAAACTCCAAACACCTCTTCTGAGGACCGCAGGAACTTCCGAGTTCGGAACCGCTGCTTTCCCCGACCTCCATCGAGATTGAGGAGGCTTTTCTTTGTGCACGGGTTCTTACTCCCGTGCTACCCACACTTCTCCCTACACCACCTTCTCGGCGTCTACTTAACCTACCCACATCGGGCACAATAAAATCTTGGCTTTCGCAGCCAACTCCGTCTTCGGTGACACCACGTCCTACGTGGAACACGACTCCGCCCTTCTCAGGCACAACCACAACTCCGCCTTTACGGCTACCATCAACTCCGCCTTTCTCGGGCACACCGTCAGCTCCGCCCGTCTCAGGCACTACGTCTACTCCGCCCGTCTCAGGCACTACGTCTACTCCACCCTTCTCGGGCACATCGTCCAGTGAAGATTGATGATCCATACAAATCCCACGAGTACCGCGTTTGTGATATTGTCTGAGTCGAGGCAGTGACGCGATGCCAAGGACAACCCTACATACACCTGGGGGTCGGGAGGTACCCAGGGTTGGTCGCTAGTTGGCAGAATTGACCCACTCTGCCACCTTCGAAGAGGCAACCGATCGCCGCGTTCCCCAGCGATCGGTCTTTCGGGGTTTTTTATAGAGGATGTCTCCTCACGGTCCGGGCGGTTAAGCCAAGACCCCCGTTCCATCAAAGCCGCGAGACATGATCCACGACACTTCGACGGGTTACGGTTTTGGTGGCAGTGACAATTTAATGACTACGCGACGGCAGTGTTAGTGCTCGCCACGCCTACCACCCCCTCACTCCGATACCACTGCCGCCCGCTACGGGTCAGACGCAAGGTACCGGAGGGGCACGCAGCCGCCCGATACGGGACAGACGCAGCGCGCCACCATCGTAGGAGTGATTTGGCTTCACCCAGTCGCTGGATTGCGACGGGCTACTGAGCCCCCCCGCCACGACAAGGCACACTCCACTTGGGGGGGTCGCAAACAAAGGCCTAGTTTGAGGACCTCGACAAATCATATTTTTTGGAAGGGATAAAAAAAAATAGAGAAGCGTTGGACAAAGTGTATAGAGCTCAAGGGAGACTACGTTGAAAAATAAAATGATTTATTTATCAAAAAATCTGTGTTTTTTTCCAAAAGTCACGGACTTATTGACACGCAATCGTAGGTAAGTTAGCACCATGCTGGAACTGATTTTTTTTCTGATATACGGGCATTTCAAAGAGTATAGTGGATGTGGCAAGCTCAATGCACAAACGGCTGCAAAATCTAAGGCTAAAAAATCTCCAGATAAGATAATTCCTCCTATGGAAGGATATTGCCGCCTGTATGCAGTGATGATACGATACATCGCACTCTATGGTGCGCCGGGTTTGGTCCGACAAACTAACGACCTGCCGCCTTTGTACGAAAAAAAAAAAATACTTTCTGTGTAATGTCAAGTTAAGGATTCTGGTCGTATAAATACCGAACAATATCTTCTGAGGCGGCAACTGCCGTGGTGCGGTTTCCACCACTTGACATCTTAGCAGAGATAATTGATGGCGTCACTGCCGCTGTAAACATCGAGCTCCGTATATAAAATTCACAAAAATAGTTAGTGTCACCTATTTTCGGTTAAAAAGTACGAATAAATGTTAATAAGTGACTGCTGCATCTTAGCAAATGTTATCAACACTGTGGGATTAGTGAAAGTGTCTAAAAATAGTGAAAAGAAGTCAAGCCGAGTATCCTAACCAATCAAACTAATTATTGCAAGAATACATTAATGAGTGCATTAAACAGTGAGTGACGTTACTTAACGCTCGGGATATCAGGTTTTATATACATAAAGTGAAATAGAATCTGTGAATTTCATCTAAATAACTCTATTCCGTTATTTTTATTATTTTCTTTTCTTTTCTCATAAAAGCGGGTGTCCGTCAAACTTGATTATAGTCTCACTACTCGGCAATAGACGGCGCTGTACATCCTTACTCAATTATAATAATCATAACAAAATGGTTTCTTATGGTACTTGTGCAGCTTGTTTAAGAAAAATAGATACACAGGAATATTTGAAATGCTATCTCTGTTCAAAAGTTTATGATATTATATGTGTTAATGTAAGCAAAGAGCGTTTTTGTGATATGATGGCTTCTGATAACAAGAATGCTTGGGAATGTGTAGAATGTAAAAATAAAATACCTAAACAAGATAACACCAACACACCCGTCAAGCAGGCAGATGTTTCCAACGTCACTATGAGAAGCCGATCCAAAAAAAGTTCACAGGTGTCTCCCCCACCCTCCCCGCCTGCAGCGATCAGCTCGACCGAACTGGTTATTGAACTTCGCTTGTTGCGGGCAGAAGTGAAAGCAGCTCGTGCCGAAATAAAACAGTTTCATGACACTATACTCAACATCACTGAATCTGTCGAAATGTGCAAAAGCCGGCTGGATGAACTCACCGCTCGAGTGGATACCATGGACAACCGGAGACAGGCTGAAGGACCTAACTTATCGGAGTTAGAGGGAAAAATTTTGGAATTAAAAGCAGACATCAACGATCGTGATCAAGTATTATTATCAAATGACCTTGAAGTCGCAGGAATTCCAGAGGAGAAGAATGAACGTAGCATCCATCTCGCTCTAACAATAGCCCAGAAACTTGGCGTTACTTTGGAGGAGCGCGACTTTGTGAGTGTAGAACGCGCGGGCCCCGAGCGGCGACCGGCGGCGGCGGACGCTACACCCCCGCGCCCGCGGCCGCTGCTGGTGCGGCTGGCGCGGCGCGACCTGCGGGACCAGCTGCTGACGGCGGCGAGGGTGCGCCGCGGGGTTACCACGGAGGGGCTCGGCCTCGCCGTTCCCGCCCGTCGCTTCTATATTAATGAGCGTCTCACCAAAACCAACCGACTGCTATTCTACAATGCTCGAAGTGAAGCCCTAAAGGCACAGTGGAAGTATGTATGGACTCGTAACGGTAAAATCTTTGCACGCAGGGAACACGGTTCGCCGCGCCACAACTTACGCTCAGAGACAGATATTGCTAAAGTTTTTGGCTGCTGATATTGTTAGATCATTTTTATTCAATCAATATCCATCATTACAATATTTTTTTTATTCTGCTTAACATTGACCCAATTTATATAAGTGTTTTACTTAATTTGTTTAATGTGAGAAATCGTAATTTCTTGACTATCATTATTTTATTTCTTGCTGTTTTCGTTTACATTCCTTTCAATATTTTAATCATCAAATTGACCACAGTATGTTTTAAACAATTAAATATGACAGTTTTATATTTATGGTTTGACATCCTATTACTTAGTTTAATTTTAATTATTTATCTTATTTTAAATTATGATGATGGTTTTCATTATTACATTTATTTTCGATTAGATATTTTTAAAATACTTATGGTTATCAGAGGTTTAGAATTGTTGTATGTTATGATATCACTGTTTTTGTATGTTATAATTTTTTTGTGTCTGTATTCTGAGTTTATTTTGTGCGGGTTTGATAGAAATCTATTTGCCTTCATTGTGATATATGTTTATGATTATTTAGTCCTTGTTGCTTTTCACATACATTATTGCCCGTTTGAAAAATTCAATTTATTAATGAATGTGTATTTTCTTTTCTATGATATGGTTCTATTTTTATATTGTATTTTATGTTTTGACATTTATTTTTGCGATTTATTTAATTTCTGTGGTGTTTTCATACCAGTGACAGATCTGACTTTGACTAACAATATAAATGCGCAGCATGATTTTGAACTAATTATATTTTCAGATTGCATATATTATTTGTTAGATATTCTTGACATATTATATATTTGTGACTTTGTGAATTTATTTTATTTTAATTACGTAAAATGTATGAATGATATGCCTAATTTTCATTATATTTTTTCTTATATTATTTACTTTACTAAGTGCAATATTAATTACAAATTACAATTATCTTATATATACTTACTTATATTAACTAATAATCAAATAAATAAACAAAACCTCTTTATGACATACTTAACTTGCTATTGTCTTAAATATTGTTCTCTGGATTGGCGCCATACTACTATATTACGATGGTTTTTGTTGAACAATAAATCTGCTGAGATTTTGTACTCGTTTGTGTTTCAATTCGTCAAAAAAGGGAAATTCTCCGTAGGTCTACTGAATCCCGGTTCACTTGGTACGCGTCATGAGGAGTTTGTCGCTGCTGTGGCCCGTCACGATGTAGATATACTAGCCATCAATGAGACATGGCTGCGTGTCGGGGAGGAAGCGCGGGCGCCCGCGCCGCCCGGCTACAGGCTGCGTCACGTCCCGCGGCCCGCCGGCGCGCGCCTGCGTGGTGGCGGTGTAGGGTTTTATTTAAAGCAAGGTATTAATGCTCGATTAATTGCTCATCCACCGGCGCCCTCTGTTGAGCAAATGTGGCTAAATCTAAGCATTGGTGGCGTTAGGTTGGCAATTGGCACTGCCTACCGCCCCCCCTGGTTCAATATTGATGTATTTTTGGACGGTCTTAGTGAGACAATTACCTCGATTGGAAAATATGATTACATCTTGTTGCTGGGAGATTTTAATATAAATTTGCTAAAATCTAAGGATGTAGGAACTAAAAAACTTACCGATTTTTTTATTTGTATGAACTTAATTCAATATGTTAATCAGCCAACTCATTTCACCGATCATAGTGAAACATTATTGGACGTGGTCTGTAGTAATACAAACATTTCTAATTTGTCCGTAAACTATATACCGGATCTCAGCAGACATGCACTAGTTACTTTTGAACTTAATATTAAAAAATACAAACCTCCCAGTAAATGTCTTATTTATAGACCTTTAAAGGACATTGATAGAACTCTTTTTATCAACGAACTTAATAATATCGATTGGGATCAATTAGACACCAATGATATAAATGTAATGCTGGATCTATTCAATGAACGTGTGTTGACATTATTCGATAAATATGCCCCGTGTAAACGTGTAGTAATAAAAAATCATTCTTACCCTTGGATAACTTACAATATAAAAGAGATGATTAAATTGCGAGATAAAGCACATTCTAGGTATAAATCCACTCAACTGGAGGCGCACAAAACCTATTACATAGAGTTAAAAAATATTGTGAAAACTGCAATAAAAAAGGAGAAGTTAGCCTATTTTAATCAGAATATTAATGCTCATATGAAAAATCCTCGATTATTATGGAAGAATATAAAAAAAAATGTAGATTTCAAAAGTAAACAAAATCATTTGCCCCTTAATATGAATGATCCAGAGAAAATAAATAAACATTTTTAGACCTACCAGGTGATAACACTGTCGACCCTTCATTGCTAGACAAATTTAAGTTTCAGAGGTATGGTTCAGCTGTTTTTTCTTTAACGCCTGTATCTGAAACCACTGTTGGTAATGTAATAAAGTCTCTTTCAACTAATGCACAAGGGATTGATGGAATTACTTTGGATATGATTTTGTTGACGTTACCCCATACTTTGAAAGTAATTACTGATCTAGTCAACAGGTCGATACAAACCGGCATATTTCCTGACTCGTGGAAAACAGCGATTGTCAGACCTATACCTAAAGTACAACATCCTAATACTCTTAAAGAACTTCGTCCAATTAGCATCCTTACCTGCCTGTCAAAAATCGTTGAACGGGTTGTCTGTCTGCAGATGACCGAATATTTAGAAAAGAACAATATCCTTCCTGAAAAGCAGTCTGGGTTCCGAAAGGGTCGTAGTACGGCTACAGCCTTAATATATGTAGTAGATGATATTTTAGCCGCACAAGATGCGGGTGAGGGAACGATTCTTGTACTGTTGGATTTTTCGCGCGCCTTTGACTTAATAAACACTTCTCTTCTTTTATCTAAGTTGGCCTACTATGGATTTGACGCACACTCGCTAAAGTGGTTTGAGAGTTATCTTTCCGGACGTAAACAGCTCGTTGAAATACGAAAGGATGACGGCACTTCATCTTGGTCCACCACCTTGCCTGTTACTAGAGGGGTCCCTCAGGGATCAATATTAGGACCCATTCTTTATTTACTGTATGGTGCAGATATAACTAACATAATACAAAACTGCAAATACCATATATACGCAGATGATATACAGTTATACCTTTCTTTTAAACCAAACAATACATATATTGCAGTAAATAAATTAAACTCCGATTTAAATCGAATAGCTCTTTGGTGTAGTCAAAACAACTTAATATTAAACTCTGAAAAATCTAAATATATGATATTGGGATCAAAGGCTGTTATTAATGACATTGCTTTACAAGACCCTCCAGTTTGCATAGCGGGAAGTCGTCTGGTAAATGTCTCTAGTGCTCGTAATCTAGGAGTACAATTGGACAGTAGGTTGCAGTTCGAACAACATGTTTCAGAGACTAAACGTAATTGTTTTTATCGACTAAAAGCTTTGTATCAAATCCGAGATAGTTTAACGGTTGAAATGCGAGTCAAACTCTGTGAATCACTGATTTTATCAAAATTAAATTATGCTGATACAGTTATTGGAGAATGTATGCTAGCTCGTACTAAAAATACCATACAACGTGTACAGAATGCTTGCGCTAGGTATTGTTTCAGAATTCCACGACGTTCCCATGTAACTCCGTTTCTGAACTGCAATAAACTGCTAAATATGAGCGCCAGGCGTACGTTACATTTAGCCTCACTACTTTTTGGTGTAATAAATGAAAGACAGCCATCGTACTTGTTTGAAAAGCTAAAATTTTCAAACAGAAATTCAAGAGATCCCCTGCGCCTATTATATACACGACATAGAACGACCGCCTTCAGAGGCAGCTTCCGCTATGCTGCCAGTAAATGCTGGAACAACATACCACCTCCTATTAGAAACTCCAAAAATATTAATATTTTTAAACTTACTTTGAAAAAGTTTCTTTTTGATAGTCAAAGTTTCCAACCATAGGAGGTCGTTCTATTTTGTAGGTAGGTATATTTCCTGGTATGTACTATATTATTTACAAGAGAGGTATGTATTGTATTATTAACATATTATAACTGACTTTTGGTTTTGGTTTTATATTTATATTTGTATTTATGACATCTCTGACTGACTGATAATGTCTTAATTAATAAATTATGTATTGATTTCCAAATAATTTACTTACTTATTTTAATTTACTTATTTTAAATAATTATTTTCGTTTCTTTATTTGATTTGTTTTTAGGTAACTTGACAAATATTTTTGTAAAACTGCTCTTGTAAGGGTGTAAAAAAAAAATAATTTGTAAAAGTGTAATTCAAATGTGACTTTTTTATACTAATCTAATCTTCCTTGTATGACAAAATCTATCTCCTACTTCTGGTGCCACTGAAAATCAGCGTCATAGCATCCTTGCGATGCCATGGCTACAAAGCTGAGTGGTTACCAATTGGTGGCATAGATCGGTAAATCTGTCTTTTTTATTCTGTAATTTAATCTGTAATTATTTATATTGTTCTATGTTCCAATAAATATATTCTATTCTATTCTATTCTATAAATAAATAAAATTGCTGGTGTAGTGGTAACATACATTGCCTTCTATGCTAGAGGTCCTGGGTTCGAATCCCGGCGGCGGCAGGTATCTGGGTGATCAACACAGATATTAGTCGTCAAGTCATGGATGTTTATACAGGGTTGATTTGTGGTCATCGGCCAAAATTTTTTTACACAATAAGTATCACTAGAAACGATTTTTGCAAAAAAAAAAAAAAAAGTTTTTTAATTAATTTATCTGCTAACATATTAACCAAGGCATGGTCACTCTAAATTACCAGTAAAATAAAGACAACTACGCGCTACTTAACACATTTTACAGTACTACGTCGTAGTATTATCAAGGAAATGTCGCGTCGTAGTAGCTATGTCCATCAACAGCGAAATTTTTTTTAAAAGTTTGTGGTTCCATATTTCTACTTTTTTGTACTGAGCGACGCTTAAGTAAAATATATGCAGATACGTTTCATCGTCATCATCATCATCTCAGCCCGCGCTAGTCCACTGCTGGACGTAGGCCTCTCCCAACGCGCGCCACCGAATTCGGTCTCTAGCGCTGCGCATCCAGTCCCTGCCAGCCGTCTTCCGCAAATCGTCTTCCCAACGTGCTGGGGGGCGTCCCACACTACGCTTGCCTTGACGTGGCCTCCATTGGAGAACCTTTGGACCCCAACGATTGTCAGTTCTTCGACATATATGGCCAGCCCACTGCCACTTTAGCGTGCTAATCCGGTGAGCTATGTCGGTTATTTTAGTTCTCCGTCGGATAACCTCGTTTCTGATCCGGTCTCTCAGAGAAACACCTAACATAGCTCTTTCCATAGCGCGCTGTGTGACTTTAAGTCGGTGAACTAGCCCTACTGTTAGGGTCCACGTCTCGGCTCCGTACGTGAGCACAGGCAGGACGCACTGATTGAAGACTTTGGTCTTCAGGTTTTGCGGAATAGGCGACGAGAAGACGTGACGTAACTTCCGAAATGCTGCCCACCCCAACTGTATCCTCCTGTCGATTTCCCTCTCGAAGCTGTTTTTACCCAGATGTATAATCTGCCCTAAATAGGTGTATTCGGTAACAGCTTCGAGAGGCGTATCTGCGACGGTTATCGGCATTGGGGTAATATGTTTGTTAAACATGATTTTTGTTTTATGTAAGTTCATTCCCAAGCCAATCCACCGAGAAGACACAGCTAAATCGTGCAGCATTTCTTGGAGATCCTCAAGTGATTCTGCCAAAACGACAACATCGTCCGCGCAGCGGAGATGTGAGATGCGTTCGCCGTTGATGTTGATGCCACGTCCGTTCCAGCTGAGCGTCTTAAATGCTCAGTTCTTTGTTTATAAATGTTAGTTTCTTTGTTTATATCGTATCAAAGAAACTAACATTTAAATTTGATGGGTGACGAAAAATCAACCCTGTGTGTTTATTTAAGTTTATTCTAATTAAAAAATATGTATTTTTTCAATACTTATGTTTATATATTTCTACAGTATATCAGTTATCTCGTATCCATAACACAAGTTCTTTAAGAAACTTAATTTGGGCTAGGTAATGTTGTGTGAGTGTCAGAAATAATTGTTTATTTATTTTGTCGTAAATGATGAAAAATACATCCACGACTTGGCCACATCCACCGGGAATCAAACCTAGGACCGCTAGCACTGCGGAACACGCTGGCCGTGTACAGTCTGCAACAGAATTAACGATTATGTATACTACCCAGTCTCCCGCACACAATTTTTGCGCATATTGTATGTGTGCGGGAAACTTAGTGGTATACATAATTCTGTTGCAGACTGTACGTTGCCATTCAGAGTTCTCAACAAAAAAGATTTGGACTTTTCGTCTTTTTGTGAATAGTAAAGTAAGATTGTAGGAAAATAAACGTCAAACTATGAAAATGAATTAAGATGAAAATGAAAACGAAAACGAAAACTTTTTATTCACAGTAGGTGTGCTTATACACTTTGTGAAGGTCAAACGTTGGATGAGGGCGGCGCGGGTCCGGGCGATACGAAGAATCCTGGGAGAGGCCTCCGTCCAGAAGGGTGCGTCTCTCGGCTCATGAAGATAATGATCGCCATTATCTTCCAATGTCTTGGTGTTGTCTACAATTGCTTCTTCAGCTTTTTCGGCTTAGGGTTTTAGTCAAGCTTTATCATTCAATAACAGTATTTTTAGCGGCAGCAAAGTAAAATATAAAGAACGAAACTAGATAATCAAAAAAATTATAGAGACATAATGTCTAGGTTATAATTTCTTACTTATAATACAAGTATTAGCTATGTTCTTGAATGTTATACTGGCTGAAGAGCATAATCAATAGGTACCTAGGTACTTCAAAAAAATACGCTCTCTTTCGAGTATTTCTCTTTAAAATTTGAGTAGAACATTTAAAAGCTGGTCACTCGTATCTCAGTTTCCATAAAAATATTAAAATGTTTAAAAACGTCTTTTATTCAAAATTACTAAGCCCTTTAATTTTAAGGGGAGTCCAAATATATTCAGGTTTACCTTTTTAATATTAAAAAAGTAATATTTGTTCACAAACTTCTTGACACAGTTTCATGATGAACTTTTCCTTCATGAAAATTGTCCGCGCAAAGAGAAAACAAAGGGGTCTGAAAATTTTTGGTGCACCTCCTGTCCGCCATTTTGATTTTTTTTCGATTTTGCGTCGCACTATAAAACTTGTATATTTCGATAGCTGACATACAGACGAGCAAAAAATGTTATTTAACATATGGGTCTAAAACGTCACGTTTTAGAGATAATATGGAAAACAGTTTTGCTAAATAATTAATGGTAAGTAATGACACAGATTACTAAAGAGTTACTACGTGTAATAATATGATTAAGAGTTTTCTTTTTTAGAATTCTTTTACATTTGCTTGTACCTATTCGGAAATGCGGGATAGAGAAAGACGCGTCATTTCAACGCCCTATAATATTTAAGTCTGTCTTTAAATACTTATAGCCCACACGAGAAGAAGAAGATGGGCTTGTGTATACACTTCTACAACACGGTTCCCCGTGACATACGGGAACTTACGTAAAAAAGGCAACTATAAAGAGGATGACTTCTTAAATGAAAAGGAGCCATGGGTGTGAAAAAAACGCCCAGCTCTTTGCCAAATGTGAGACTTATATATTAGTGATTATAATGTAAGTTATAAAGTAGATTGTAAAGTGTTTCTGGAGTTTCTTTATCTCCAATTCTTCTCCAGAGTAGACTCCCACACCTCACACTAAACTAAATAATTAACTAATTAAATTAAATTAAATAGTTAAACTAATAGTTTACATACTAGTTAAATAATACTGTTAATATTAGTGAATGTACTATTGTGGAAAAGTGGGGTCCACTAATACAGGTATTTTTATACTTAACAGTGGTCTCCAGCCCGGCTGTGTTAAATTATTTTGTTTATAAATAAAGATATTTTGTAGGTATTTGTATAAGGGTGCGTACAAATTGCTAGTAATGCAACTAGTAATGTAATATCCAGCGTCCGATGCCTGCGTTCGCTGTATTTGGACGTGTATTGCGCCGAACTGAGCATTCAATACGGGCATCCTGAGTAAGATTTTTTCCGTATTTCGTCGCGAGCACGGTCCGTCGCCGCACACGTTCTTTTCAACCGACTTCCAAAAGGAAGAGGTTATCAAATCGTGTGTATTACCACTACAACAGCCGGTCGTCAAAGTTTCACATCGGTGTACTCAGTGAATAAGTTTTTCATACAAATTAAAAGTCATATGTTTTCCGTTCCCGTGGGAATTTCGGGTTACTTGCCTTGGTGCACCCCAACATCTCCCTAGGAATGTATGTTTAAGCTTCAGCTCTCTACGCCTAGTAGTTATGGCTGTACTTTATCTATCAGTCACTCAGGCGAGTTTTAATATAGGTATGTATGATACTGATAAAGCTCTGATAAAAATTAGAGCACGAATGAGGTCTTCGGACTCTATATCCCGTGTGATCTATTAATTTTGTGAAGTGTCGCGGAGATAGGTATTATGAAATGCAGAGCATTAAAAAACCAACATCACTAACATTTTTAAATCCTTGTCAAAACTTTGGCTGAAGTGAAATGTCACCTACGTAGGAAAATATCCTCCGATTTCGTACATGTTTTTTTTAAGAAGGTACTGAGTCGATTTCATTAAAACTTCAATGGGCCACCTCTGACTTATTGTGATCTATCAAATGAAACAAGAATCATACAAATCGATTCATACTTGACTACTTGACCAATTAATCAAGTAACAAACATACACACGATTTGATAACCTCTTCCTTTTGGAAGTCGGTTGAAAAAAACGCGTGCGGTGACGGACCGTGCTCGCGACGAAATACGGAAAAAAACTTACTTATGGTGCGTACAGATTGCTGTAATGGAACTTGTAATGTAACATTCTGCGCACTATACGTCCAAATACGCAACGTGCGCAGAATGTTACATTACTAGTTGCATTACTAGCAATCTGTACGCACCATTAGGATGCCCGTATTGAATGCTCAGTTCGTGCGGAATACACGTACAAATACAGCGAGCGCAGGCATCGGACGCTGGATATTACATTACTAGTTGCATTACTACCAATTTGTACGCACCCTAAGAGTGCACAGGTCTGAACTGGAGAAAAAGTCGTTGTGTATTATTTATTATTTTTACTGACATGTTTCAGGAGAATATTGTAATATTCCCAAGAAATACATTATTTTTCTTATCTATTCTAGTCCTCGCGCCATAGCCTCAATAATTAATACTTACTGGGAATTAAAACTCCCGAACCCCATTAAGAGTAGGTAATTATATATGTAAGTACTTAATTTTTTTGCTAAAGTAGCTATATCTGCATTCAATAACAATTAGTTATAGATACCTACACAATCTGAATTGCCACAGAGGCGTTGCGCTCTATGAGCACAATCCATTTTAACGCGTCTAGCCGGCTGGGAGCGCGGTGCGGCGCGGCGGCGTTGCCGGGTTGATATGGCATTGTCAGGTTTCAGATAGGTAGGTGTAGAAACAAGTTATTTTTACTCTTAACTAATGTGCAAGATAATACTACAAACATTCATGCTCATTTGATACATTCTGAGAGGTATTTCAACGATTAAATATATGAAAAATTGTAATTATTTAGCATAATTGTTTTCCATATTATCTCTAAAACGTGACGTTTTAGACCTATATGTTATATAACATTTTTTGCTCATCTGTATGTTAGCAATCGAAATATACAAGTTTTATAGTGCGACGCAAAATCGAAAAAAAATCAAAATGGCGGACAGTAGGTGTGCCAGGCTCCATACAAAAATTTTCAAACCCCTTACATTACACTGTAATTGTAAATTACTTGTTTTAAGTTTAAAAATATCGAACCCAGGGTCTACAATTATAATAATAATAATTAATATTCTTTATTGCCAATGAACTTAAATAATACACATTTTAACAAAATTAGCGATGACAATGTGGGCGGCCTTATCGCTTAAAGCGATTTCTACCAGGCAACCCGGGGCAAAGGAAAAATATCACAAACTTATAATAATAGGGCAGAGCATTTGAGTTGATAGATAGATTACCTATAGACAATAATTACATATGACAAAATATATAACAAATATGAATATAAAGGATTGTTACAAATATAATAATTTAATTATTGATTTAAATAATGAAATAAAAGTATACATATATAAAATAAGTAAAAATATATATAAAAGCAGCAAAAAGAATAATTATATATACAAATAATTATTTTTGTGTAAAAGATACAACAAGGTCTAATATAATATTATAGTGATAAATAAAAAGCCTTTATTGTGATGAATAAAATGCACTTCCATTAAAAAAAAAATCAATCAGATGCAAGAGATTTTTAAATTAACGATAAAATTTGTAATTTCTCTGAAAAGCAATGAAGGTAATACATCTGAAAATTTATTATGTGTAAGTTATAATAATTTATATTCCATCAATAATCTATCAAAACAATAATCTATTACCATATCAGAGAAAATGAAGAATTCGATTACCAATTTGCACAAAAAAGGGTTATTCCGGTATGATCCCCAAATCTAATATTCTAAGTAATCAGTTACGTTTATTAAATTGACTATTCAAGGGTTCAAATAAACTTTATTTTATATACATTTTTCCATATTATCAATACCTATATTGTCAGTCAAAAACAGCATAATGAGCAAAGGCTCTGTTGTAGCAAATTTCTAATACAGTATTATAAAAAGTATCTAGTAAGAATATTTTTATAATAGGTAATGTATTAGATATTTGCTCCAGCAGAGCCTTTGTAAGATAATACTTCAATCTGTACCAGGGAAATGGACTCAGGGCGCGAAATTCAAAAATGATTGACGTTGTGACAAAAATATTTTTAAAAATGCGCAAACAATATTTTAGACCACAGACCAAATTGAGCCTGAAATGTCCGAAAAAGATAAAAAAATTAGGCATACTTTATGTTACCAAAAAGAAGTTGCTTAATCTTTTAGGAAGTTACTTTGGCAGACTCATTAGCACAATAAAAATTCAAGTCACGTTACGGACGGTCTTTCAGGGGTGTTTTCTAACAAAATGTTTTTATACGGCATTAATTTTTTTTGGTAAATTAGATTTCCACTTGATATTGTTTTCAAAAGTATCCTTCTTTCTTGTTACAAATAATGACGGCTATCGGTGCCCTTTCTTGCAATTTAAGTGGGTTCGGTTTAGTCTTTGTATTCAAAGTAGCGATTCTGCTTTTGTCATTACATATTTCGTCTTTCGTTTTTTTTTCATATCAGGGAATGACTGGCTGTCTGTATGTTTGTCAGTATAGGTACTATTTGGTCATTCAATATTTCGTCTTTCTTGTATAAGTATATATTTTTTTTCATTTCAGGCTGGAATTGATTATCTATCTGTATATCTGTCAGTATCAGTGTCAGTATATTAGTTAGTCATTAAATAGTTCGTCTTTATAGTAGGTACCTATAAGTATAAATATTTATTTTTCATATATAACGACCACTTTGGCGATGGGAAAAGCTTGTCTGCCTCAGACACCAGTGGTTGCGGCGTCTGAGGCAGACAGGTTTCGGCATTCGATTCTCGCACGGAACAAGAAAAGAAAATGTTCCGTGTTGTTATGTATTAATGTATTTATATTCTAGGTTCCCCCCTAGTTCGCTACATGGTATCCCATAACAAAAGCTCTGCTTACTTTGGGGACATGTAGTTGCTGTGATTGTCTGGGGATTTTATTTTTATTTAACTTTATTTTTATATAAATTTAATTTAATATATCAGGGATTGATTGTCTGTCTGTATATTTGGGGTAATGCTTGGAACATTTCAACAAATTTTAATGTTAGTGAAGTTCCCAATAACGGTCAAAAAACATAACGACTCATTAGGCACATGAAATGTCCATTTACGTCATCTGCAATGACAAAAACAGTTTAAAGAAAACCTGTATCCAAGCGAAGTCAGCTACTACTGCTAGTACTTATAATAAGTTTTCTAGCAAGTGTTTTCAAAATACATTATTAACGGCAAAATGAAGTGTTAACCGAAAATTGAAGTGTTTATTTAGCGCGTCGCTACTAAGCAATTTACCTAACCTGTGCATAACTAACTGTCGACCGCAACGCGTGTACATAACTTGCAATTTTACTATCTAGCTTTTACATCTTCATTTATCTATAAGAATTTAGTGAATAAATATCTAAACTAGTAAGAAGTATCTTTTACTAAATTCTACTTGGTCACACTTAAAAGAGCGAGTGTTGTAAATATAAACTGTAAGTTTCCTTGTATATTAATTAAAATTTATAGAATACTTTAAAAATAGATAAATTTCCAACAAGAGGTTCTTTCCCAGAATTTTCATCTTCCTTGGAGAAGTTTTCTCCTTCCCCGAAAGAATATTCTCATTTTCACGAAAAGGGAATTCTACGAAATCTTTCTCATGTAGGTATCGGTGTAGTGAGCTAGCCCAAGTGGCGCCGTTTGTTTATTTTTATATTGGATGTCATCATTTCTACAGGATTTCCCGCCAACGTAGTGCCCATAAGGATTACAGAAAAAATATAAAAAAACGAAAATATCTAAATTTATTTTTAAATTTTTGTATGAAAGCAATAAATTTCGACTTTTTCTTTCATACAAAAATTGAAAAATAAATATGGTTTTTGAAAAATTTTTATAGGGTTGGTGGGACACCCTGTATTCATAGCAGTGCAATGGTTACTTTTGCACCTTGTTGACTTGAATTCGACTGTTCAAGGATTATTTTTACTAGGTACCTATTCAAATAATAGAAGGTGTAGACTAATGTTGTCTAAAGTTTTCACCGTCCATAATACCTACTTAAAAGTTAAAACACTTTTCACCCCGTGGTCACGAGTTTCGGTGTCTGACAAAGACACGTCTCGTCGAGTTAATTGACTGGCATTGATTTTGGAGGTATAAATCTTAAAACTTATCAGGAGTGTTTCAATATTCAATCTCAACAGTGTATACTATAAAATAAAATACTTTTTGACCGGCTTATCGCAAATAATTTATATTTTCAATTTAATTCGACCACCCATCAATCTAACGCTTGACATTTCAGTCACTCGCGACCACGCGAAATGTGAAATATAAATTATGCGCGATAAATCCTGTTAAAAATGTACTATTTTAACCTGCAATAAGTCATAAACTATTATTTCTTCGATTTTCAAATGGTCTATCTATTTGAGGACATCAATTTTTTTTTCGCCAAAGAAACGTTGGTACCCCACCTACACGCCCCTAAAGAAATCTCAAACAGGAAGGAGGAATGCTTGATGCACGAGAGAGGACAGTCGGGTGACACATGACCCCGCCGGCCAATCTCTAACAGTGCGGGACTCACCGAACCCAGCAATACCCGCTAAACACCCCCTTTCCCCTTTGCTGGTCAATCCCGAGCTGGGCATAAACCATTATCTGAACGACAGCCAATGTTGGAGTCAGACGCTGCGTACAAGGACGTCGAATATCTGCTATATTGTAAGAAAATATGTACAGAAAGCAGCACATCAAGCGTTACAAATCTGTCAATTTATTTTACTTGAGTTAAAATTGGTTGGAGAAATTTGACAGGTAATGTGACGCTTGATCTGCTGCCTTCTGTACCTACCTACACTATAGATATCTGCACTGTGACTAAATCGCGCAAGAAGCTTTATTAATGATTTAGCCCTATCAACATAGCAAACGTTTCTACTACAAACCAACAATCTTTCAGATTTATTATTTAGAAGCATTTCGTAAGAATTCTTATTCCAATGTTTATTTAAAGTGTAGTTAATTTTTTTTTTCTGGCTATCTTAATGCTATCTTAATGCCACGTTTCAATATCAGAAACACCGTTCGTTCGTTGCTTCCATGCTGGACTGGGAGCAACAGAAAATCATAGAATGTTAATTCTCTTCCCGGGCATTCCTTAAAAGTGATTTTAGGGATAGAGGTTTTATTGGCGTCTTTGATGATAACGGATATAGGCGTGAAGTTATTTGTATGTATGTTATTTTAGTCAACGAACATTAGAATTAACTATCATACATATAAACCGTTTAAATATTCAACGTATTTTCATTGAAATTAGGTACTACTTAATATTCTTATACCTACTTACCATTCGTTTGTCGTAAAATATTGAAACCCAGCATTAATTGATTTTGACGACAATTTAGTTATAATTTACCCCTAGAATAACCCTACCGCCCCTGGATAAGCGTGACGTCAAAAGTGACCAATCCGAGTGAGCCCCGCTTGGTGGAAGCCTGACTGTCTTGGCTAACGGAAATAAAACGTTTCATTTTAGTTTGGACGTCTGGCCAGCACCTGTGCCTAAGAAAATAATTGTGGAATGCCATTATGAAAACACTTAAAATAACTATTATTTAAATTGTTTGTTACTTTTCGTGTACATTAAGAAAAACTACTTGAATCGAAAATGACCACAGGTGACTGACGACGCCATATTGAAGTCATATTTTTACTGACATTCCTATATTTTTGATTTCTGCTTGGACATAAAATATTATTTCAATAAAAAAAACTAGAAAAGCAAATTGAATTAATAAAATATTGTGTTTTTTTGGTAGATATTAGTAGTGGTGAAATGTCACTTCCGCACATTTCCGTATGTTGACCTTTCAAGATCATCTCTCATTAACCGTTTTCTAACTTTTTGTTTTAAAACTCGTATACTTCGAAGTAATAATATATTTTTTAAGTTTTTGTTATTTTTTTATACATTCTAAGAACAAAAGACAAATCACTATAAGTTTGGAACACATTTTATTGATAGATTGAGTACGTACTACAGTAAGTACTTCCGGCAATTTTGGATAACTGTGGAGATTTATGGCAATATGAAATGAAACTAATAAGCTCATATATATCCGCTATCGTACGTACTGCAATAAGCTCCTAAAACAAACTAGATCTAATTTTGAAAAAGCACAGTTCGCCAATGTTAGAAATAGTCCCAAATCAGTTTGGAAAATGATAAATAGTTTGGCTAATCTTAAAAATAAAAATAACACAGCATCCAACTTACTAAATCTCTCTGGTTCCCCAACTCTATCAGTTAATGTAGTAAACTCCTTTTTCGCAGATGTAGGCAAAACATTGGCTTCTAAAATTAATAACGACTTACTCCAAAACGCCACTTACTCCTCTCCTAACACCTCTAAATTACCACCAATAAATTCGATGGCACTACTGCCTACTGATGACAATGAAATTCAAGGATTGATGCTATCTCTAAAGGATGATTGTGCACTGGGTTGGGATGGCATCTCCGCAAGAACTATTAAAGATAATAGACTCGCTCTTATTCCTGTCTTAAATTACATTTTTAACCTCTCCCTGTCTTCTGGGATCTTCCCGGAAGTGTTTAAAAAAGCCTTAATACATCCTATTTTTAAGAGTGGCGATAGGGATAGTGTAACAAATTACAGGCCTATATCTGTTCTCTCTATAATCTCTAAAATCTTTGAGAAAATACTGAATGCTAGATTAGTAAAATATTTGAATACCAATAATATCCTATCTCAAAATCAATTTGGCTTCAGAGGTGGTTTATCCACCGATGATGCAGTTTTACAGCTTTCTGAACAAGTCATTAAGAACTTCGAGAAGAAATTCAAAACAATCGGCGTTTTCTTGGACCTGTCGAAAGCATTCGACACTGTCTCTGTCCCCATGCTTATAACTAAACTTCATTCCATTGGTATCAGAGGCATCGCGCTAAATCTATTTTCCAGTTACCTTACCAACAGAAAACAGTGTGTTGTCATAGACGGTCATCAAAGTAATGAGGAAACCCTTAATTTTGGCGTACCACAGGGCAGCGTCTCGGGCCCCACCCTATTCCTTATTTATATGAATGAGCTATGCAATATGCCTCTCCACAATTGCAAAATAATTTCATATGCAGATGACACAGTACTTATAGTGGACGGGCGAAGTTGGGATGAAGCTCGGGAGCGCTGTGAGGTTGCTTTGGAGAGTGTTATGAAATGGCTGAGTACAAATCTTCTAACCTTAAATCTGCAAAAAACTAACTTTATAGCATTCTCACCAAATGCATCTACACAACCAAATTCTATCTTTACTATCCGTGCTCATACTTGCCCTTCCGACGTCCCTCGCAATCACTGCACTTGCACTATACTTAAACGCACTACTTCAACTAAATATCTGGGGGTCATTCTTGATAGTGCTCTGGGATGGAAGGCACTCAACAACTACACTCTGCAATCACACTTTCATACTTTTATTATATTTTTTATATAATATACATTATTTGATAAAGTACATAACTTTGGGACATTTATGTATAAAATTGTATTAACGGAGGAGGGCGTTGTTACCCGCGACACAGTAATTATTTACTAATGCGTTAACATCGACATAATAATTGCATGTACTCAATGTTTATGTTCCAATACCGTCGTTTTGTGTTTTCGTTTGTACACCTGAATTGCTGATTCAACTTTAAATGTTGTATTTTTGTTTGATTAGTGAATACTTTCCACGATCCTAAAATTTGGCACAGGTTGTGGCCAGGAATGCAACGGAACATTTGCCGCCAAATTTCACTACTGCCAGCGGTGAAGCGTCCCGAAAACATTTTGTAAAGAGCCAGTTCTAGCGCCGCATCCGGGTTTATGATAGAAAAAATTGGCTTCACTTCGATATTCGGCCTCATTTATACTTAGGTACCACCAGGTGAGAATGAGGTAAAACTCGGTCTTAGTCACCGATTTGAAAAATTGAAATAGAAAGTTATAAAATTAAACTTGTAAGTAGTCTGAATCCGAACCGTTACACAAAGGTGGTTGATTAAGAGAAATCTTATTTCCAAGTGAAATAATAAAAATTAAGGGAATATGGTCATAGGCACCCAGAGTTCGCTAGGTATCTCGAAGAATTAACAGTGCGAGTGGCCGGCCATGTCAACGAAGCACTCGCTCGCCCGCGACAGCGATATAGGTAACTACCAGACGCAGTCTTCCCGAACATACCTACCGACCTATTTAATTGCTGAGGTATTTTAAAATTACGGTATCTCCTAAGATTTTGATTGAAATCAAGTGGTGTCAAAGACAATTTTGATCACAATTAAATACTTATGATAAGTAACGTATTAAATTGGATATTGGATTAATACTTTCGAACGCGTTTTATAATCATAAAATGGTTATTGTGAGTCAACCTTAAAAGATAGGTAGGTATATGCTGTTCAGGACTTTTTTGCAGAAGTTTTAAAGAGGAACAATTTCGTCATAAATTATTTTTACGTTACTTAAACCGTTTACATAGCGTAGGTACGCAATAGAAGCTCTCAAAATAGAATAATTTTCCCCGTTTTGGCAACATTTTCGTCTGTAACTTCGCCCCTATTATTTTTTTTACAATAGACTTAGAAAAATGATGAAAAAACTTTTTTAACCGGATTAGTATAGCGCACATTTTTTATTTATAGTTTGGGCGGAACAATAGGATTTGTATTGGTTAATCACAGAGGAATATCTGTATTAGTACCTAAAGCAACAGCCGCGCTGCAGCCGCGCGGTTAAACCGAAACCGAACCGGACCTCGTTCGGTGGTTTTAGTTTTATTACGCATAATAAAAACGACCGAAAAATATGTGCATATATTATGATCACTGCAATTTATAAGGTCCAATGTAAGATCAGTAGGTATGTAAAACATCGATGTGTAGTTTGCTTTGAATTATGGCTTTGATGCGGTTATCTTGTCACCACATTAGTTGAGGCTTCATTGTATCCACGGTAACGGTTCACCAAGACCCCTTTATAGCTAATTACAAATAGATCAATTAACCTCCTCGTGGTTACAAGCTTTGATATCCAATGAACTTAACTCTGTTATTGTTAAGAGCAGCAGAACTTGAACTTGAAACTAGTTCGAAAATGTTAAGTGATGTGTGATGAAAATACAGTACCTATATATTCAAAAACATTTTCTCTTTAGTGTTACAGATACATAAGTAACTATACAACGCAGCGGTTTTACTTTTAACTTATGATGGCGTAGACATTTCTTGATAAAATATAGTCAGAAGATAACCTTTCCTAAAAGCTTGATAGTTTTTAATAAACCAACAAGCTTCACAATATTTTTTTGTATAGAGTTACAAAAACCGGTAAGTACTTCCTTACTAATTGATCTCATAAAACAATACGTTAATGAAACGATTAGAAATGATAATTATAAAACAAATCTCAATCAACTTGAATTACATAGTTCAAAAACAACCGCAAGAGTGCGACCCTATCGCTAAAGAGCAATTTCTTCCAACGGATCTATTGCGTTTGGCGCGTTAACAAATTTAAAATTCAAATATCTAGTTGCGTATCTGAGCATTCGTTTCAATATGCGCAGAGAGTATTTCTATCAGCAACTCATTCCATAATGACACCAACGAATCAAAAAGGATCGATGGAAAAACGCAAACGTATGCGATGGAGGCTTTAGGCAGGCGAGACTTCGACGAAGAGCACAAGTTACGATCATTAATAGAATAGCGATGATTTAGGCGGTTTTATGTTAATGCCTTTGCGACCCAAGACTTTAGCTAGAATTGCCTCATTTCCTTAGCCCGGAATACAAATCCGCTTACAAGTGGTTATTAGGGAGGTTAAGATAAGTAAGATGATAATGCCTTTCTAGATGCATGGTTTAATAGCCGACTGATATGCGAATGGTTGCGGGTTCGATAATAACAAAAGTGTTTGGGTATTCCTATTAAAGTCTTTGGTATTTATGTAGGGCTGAAATGCGCCCCATATTTTCTGCAATATTGTAAAATTATCATTAAGAAATAACTAATTTTTAGTATATAAACAGTCAACAGCAGTGAGGTAAAGTTCAATATTACCATATCTTTGAAAAATAAATTCTGTGCATTAAAAGTATGATTTTAATTGAACCCGCAGGCTGCCATTATCAAATTTTTATATCACAAACTTTGTTTAAGAAATGGTTATATTGGAAAAACCTTAGAAATGGGATAAATTCCAATTTTTATATTTATTTTGATATCTTGATATTTCGGCACGGATGCAATGATAGATATCCCCTTTCTAGATTTGATATAATGACCATGATAGTTCAAAAACGTATGTTTAGGTTAAATTACGCTGGTTTAAACGGAAGCCCTTTTTTATATTAACATTCGGTAGCCTATGTCAAATCACATCACAACCTTTAGTAGCATTGACCTCCCAGGTACGTACTATCAGGCTATAATATCCAAATTGTGATCACAGACCCAAGCCCTATGCAAATAGGAAATGGTAATGCTTTGTGTAGGTTGAATATTTTATCAGAAGATCAGAAAAATTCACGTCGAACCGAATTTTTTATGATACGTGAAATTGAAAATAGCAATTTCAGACTATTTTGAGATGACATCTTCGATATTTGAATTTGGATCAGCTTTATCGTTTACCCTTTCGAATCTGTTTTCTTGTGAATATATATAACATTTTTCATATAAAGGATTTAAAAAATATACCTAACATTTGAAGTAAATATTAATTGTTTAAAAAATGCCCACACTAATACTCCATGTGGCCCCTAAGTAGCTTTTATATAAAGCTTTTCTTAATGAGAGCAAAAGAGTGTAACGAGTGCCAGTTTAGAAAAGTTCGATTCCTAATCTGGCCTGGGTGGGATTCTAAACCCAGGACATCTCACGCCATAGCCGATACACAGTACCACTGCGCCACGGAGGCTGTTCAAAATTTTGAGAAGCTGAAGAGGCTGGTTGGCCGCGAAACACAGAACAATGGCTACGGGATGTCGTATATATACTAGTCGCTATATACACTTTGATAGCGCGATGTAGGACGTCGTTATGTCATCGTTCTATAGTGCGTCGCTAGATGTCGCTACACGTTGAAGACTCCTATCATTACTTTGAATATTACAAACTGTAGTGTTCCTGGTACTTTTATGTATCGAGTGTTCTCATGGATGTTCGTTAGTTCTCATCTTCAATTAATACCAGGCAGCATGGTGGGCAAACTTAAGAAACGTCCCTTTCATGTAACTACGTACAAAAAAAAATCGTGCCTCATTCTGCTAAGACTAGGACTCGGCAAAAAACTTGCTATTTCACTAAGCTCGCACACACTTGGTGCGAGGCACGATATAACTATTCTTCTAGAAATCGTAACGCCAAATATTTTGAAATGCTTTTGGAATGTATTCGAATGATATAACAAAATTAACTTAGGTATATCCAAAACATTCACTTACTAGAATTAGGTAGGTACTTAGCTTATGAAAAATCTCAGACAGAAATTTTTCATTAGCTCTTAACGAAAGCTGCGTTAAAATTGCTATTGAAATATTATGAGTATCATAATCCCATAATGTATTCCATTAGCATTATACTACTAATAAGATTAAATATCGGTTATTTATAAAAGCAATATCATTGTTATTTCTTGGCTGAAGTGAAGTACTAGCTATGCTATGGAGAATAGTAAAGCTATGGGGCTCCAAAGGTAGCATGTTTTTCATGAAACAAGTTTTGCTTAAAATTTTGTTAAAATTCTCAGGTAACATACCTATTAATTACGTTTATAAATTATATTTTGATGACTAGCAGCTTCTCGCGATACACGTGTAACTTTTCGACGACCGGCTGGTGTAGCGGTAACATACATTGCGGCGGATATTTGTGTGTTGAACACAGATATTAGTCGTCAAGTCATGGATGTTTATATGTTTATTTAAGTTTATTCTAATAAAAAATATGTATTTATTCAATATGTATGTTTATATGAATAAATACATATTTTTGGAATACAATACATACAGGAATAAAACAAATAGGTACACACAGTATTTAAGAAACTGCCAGGTTAAAAATGAGGTTCTTAAAAACTTTAGAAATCAACCTAAAATTTGGGCAGTAATTAATAGATTAACGAGCAAAATAAATAAATGCCTTAACCTGAAACCTTACTAAAAAATTTTGATCTCGATCCACAAATATTATCTGATAGTTTTGCCTTAGAATTCGACAAACATGTAAAAAATATTTGTAGGAACTGCCCTACGCCCCTTTTACTTTCAGAAACATACGAAAATAACTCAGACAAATCCATGAGAATAGGACTAGCACGAAAAGAGGAGGTCGAACGTATAATTCAACACATACTTAAATGACAAAAAGAGCCCCGGATTTGATGGAATAAGAGCCAAAGACATTAAATATGCTTCAACTTACCTTGTGCCTGTCATCACACACTTAATTAATCAATGCCTAACTACATCTATATACCCTGACTTAATAAAAATAGGCGTAATAAGACCAATTCATAAAAAAGGGAAGCGTACTGACTTTAATAATTATCGACCAATTACAATACTATCTTGCATTGACAAAATTATTGAGCGGTTTTTAGGAGATAAAATAAATAAATATTTAACAGAAAATAATATAATTACATGCAAACAATATGGGTTTCAAAGAAAAAAAAGTACAACAGGACTGTTAAGAAAGTTCACTGATGAAGTCAACTCATACCTAAACAACAAACTTCATGTGCTTGTCTTACTTATAGATTTTAGTAAAGCCTTTGACGTTTTGAATTATAATATTCTATTCAACAAACTTTCAAGAAGTGGAATACGAGGCCCGCTATTAGATCTCCTCAAAAATTACCATCAAAATCGCTATAATACAGTTAAGATATCAGACAAATACAGTAAGCTACTACTAGCTACACAAGGCACGGCCCAAGGATCTATAATAGGACCTACTGAGTACCTGTTATATGTCAATGATATGGTAAACATAATTACTGAGTGTTCTGTATACCAATTTGCAGATGATACATGTTTATTGATGGCACATAAAAATATTAAGACAGCTCAGCACGTCCTGCAACACAATTATAACCAGCTCTCTACGCCCATTTAGAGAGCTGGTTATAATTGTATGATGTCATGATGTTGGTCTAGTAATAAATGCACAGAAAACCAAATATTTATATATTCACTCGCCCCAAAATAAATCTGACATTAAACCCACTATCGTTGCCCACAACCATCTATGTTTGCACTCTAATTCTAATAACTGCTGTTGTACACAATTACAAAATGTAAAAAACCACATGTACCTAGGCTTGACGATCGATGACAGATTTTGTTGGGGTCCTCACAAAGAGCACGTTTGCTCTAAACTGAGATCTATTATGAGTAAACTTAAAATCCTTAAATACAAACTTCCATACACGACCTTGCGGTTGTTGTACATGGCCCTAGCTGACTCTGTTATCGGTTATGGTCTGAGCAGCTATGGAAGGACTTGTAAAACAATACTGGCGGATATTTATGACTTACAGATTAGAATCTTAAAAATAATTGTTCCTAATAATATTAAAAAAAAAATACAAATATGATTACACCAAACTATTTAAATATTGTAATGTGATGAGTGTATACAACAAAGTAAAATTTTTAATTTTAACAGAAACTAATAACACAAATTTGCTCAATGAAAAAATAAGACACTCGAAATTAAGAAAAATATATGTAAATCATAAATATATACTGCCTAAAGTAAATAATAAGTAGGTATGGAATACCTGAATATATCAACAGCATGCCACAAAATCTACAAGAGCTGTATGTCAAAGAATCTAAATATCGTAGTAGATTTAAAAAATATTTCATAACTATGTAGCCATAAAAAAATATATAAAAATTTAACAGTGTAATGTCAACAATTTAATAGTGTAATAGTGTAAAAGATTCACCTCACCCAGATAAACCATAATGGTTTTTGTGGTGCGGTAACATATGTTTTATAATGTATTTTTTTTCATTTTGAACAATAAACTAAAAAATAAAAAATAAAATAAAAAAAATATATATATATTTCTTAAGTATATAATAGTCAGTTTTATCCATAACACAAGTTCTTTAAGAATTTTAATTTGGGCTAGATAACGTTGTGCGAGTGTCAGAAATATTTATAAACTTTAGAACCCGACAATAAGTATATTTTGATAAAATAACTTTCCTCAACAGCTTGATTATCAAAAGTAAAGAGAATTTAATAAATCCGACAGGCGGGAAATTAACGCGTTCAAACATACCAAAAAACTCTTTATAGGCCTAATCTAAAAGAAACTTTAGGTATAGAGTTATGTCGACTAATCTGTCTGTTCAGACATCCTAGACACTGTATATAAAACTGTTCCGTTAATTACTGGCAGACAGAATACAGCCAAAACTACTGGGCGTAGAAAGCTGACATACATTCCGTAGAGAGTGTAGGGGTGCATTAAGGAATTCCCGAAATGCCATCAGGAACGGGTTATATAGGACTTTTTAATTTTCATGAAAAATCTTATTTTTAAATGTGAAACTTGGTAAAAAGGTTCTGCATTTTCTTGTTGTGTCTCAAATTCCTAGAGGAACGGTAGTTATAGCACTAACAATAATACATAAACAATGTTTATGCGCGTTTGAAATTGCGGACAAAAGCTCGTATTTAACAAACCCTTTAAAAGGCTCTGCTTTGTATCAAGCTTTATTTATTTGTTTAATCAACGAAGTTTTTCGATTAAAAACTTTCTATTGAGCATTTTTGAGGTCGAATAAACGAGTCGTAAAGTAAACTTTTTGTTCATTTTGAACCTTTATAGGCAATCGCAGATTTTTTTACCTCACTTGGGACTTAAAAATAAAAAAAACTAGGTACTTACCCACCCAAACTGATACATGGTTTATGTATCAGTTTAATAAGGCTTTTACACGCTTAGTTTAGGTATACCATACAATTGAACTAACAGGGATCCTACTATATGACGACCACTTTGGTGATGGGGTAACACTGTCTGCCTCATACGCCAGTGGGCGCGGGTTCGATTCCCGCACGGAACAAAAAAAAATGTTCCAGGTCTGGTTGGTTGGATTTGGTTTTTGGAGGTCTGGATTTTATTTATTCGTTTATACACCTGAGCCATTTTACAAAAGCTCGTTTCCGAAACTGGCTTTATTGGGAGTCGAACCCAGGACTTCTGATATCGAAGGCGCACACTAGACAAGTGCACCAAGTCATCCTAAACCTTTGACAGGAGCAGAATTATACAGGGTGTTGTTCCATCGCAGGCCAAATTAATATGGCCGTCAGAGTAGGTTATCTTCTATGCCTAACTGGGCATTAAAACTTCCAAAGCCATTTTTTCAAAATCATTTTTCCAACTTTTTTTGTTTGTCACCCCGAAATCATAACCTACTCTACAGGCCTCATCAATTTGGCTGGCGATGGACCAAACACCCAGTATTTTTCTCTGCAAGTACCTAACCCTTCAAAATTTCAATAGGCACCTCAAGTACCAACGTAAATCAAAGTATAGAACATTTTTAACTACCAAAATTTAGATTCTAAGTATGCAGTTACAAGGTGAAGTCTTTCAAAGATCAAAGTTGATTTAGAACATAGATTTGAAGTTACTAATTTCGATTCTAAGTACTCGTATATAGTAATCTAGATGAAGTCATGTTCAAAGATCAAAGTTCGACTTAACGAATAAAGTATAAAAACTACTGGCAAAGTAGCCACAAAATGGCAAAACCTCCACTGATCCATGTTGAGAGCTACTAAGTCGGAGCGTTGCGCTGCTCAGGTGAAATGGATTACGTTCACCAAGTACAGTCGGTGAGAAAAATGTTCGTCACTTTAAAACTTACGAAAACATAAAGTTGTTACTTTTCAGAGAACGTCACTAGATACACTTAACCATTAAGTAGGTACTGACGATATGCTTTAAAGACCGCTGAACGTAGCCGGATTATCTACCTACATGTAATCTTTCTTCTAGTTATAAGTAAGTACTTAGTAACGTAAAGGCATAAAGGTGGAAAGTAAGGGCAAAAAGTTGCTCCGTCTATTGTCACTTAAATATGGACAAATGTCGAGTGTTTTAAAATTTTTTTTGGTGTTTGGTTTAAAATTTAATAAGCATAATTACGTTCATGTAAAGCAGTTTATAATTTAAAAATTACAAGCATGAGACGCAAGGCTTTGCAGGTATAAAGTCTTTAACCTAATTTAATTGAACCTTAAACAAGCACCATTATAATTTGTAAAATAATAACTCGCTGTTACAAACTCTTCTTTTTCAAACTGACTGTACCTTTGAGATATTGAAAAGTTCTAATTTGCAGACTTTTTGAATCAAAGGGTCAAAGGGTGTATTTATTTAGGATTCCATTACTGTAGCCCTGGGCTAAAGATAAAAAGTAAATATAAGATGATAGAACCTTCATACGTTGTGGATTTTGAAGGTTTAGTTTACTTATGAGCAGAAACTAACGATTGAAATAACTACTTGGTATTATAAAGGGTGGAACGAAACGCACAGAGAAATTATTCAATATTTATATAAGTGAATTACAACTTAAAAGATATCCACGGGCTACTTCTATTGTTATTTTATAAAATCGAATTTTAATCTTATAGCAAGTTAAGGGAACATGTTTTCCATATAGTATTTCGCATGTTCTTAACAGATTAGCAACCGACCACAAACTCAAAAACTCAGTAGAATTATATTTCTTTTGTTCACAAAAAAAAATCGTAAATTGATACGAAAACATCACTTTTTTTTTTAAAGACAATCACACCAACTTCATGGCCCCAAGTAAGCATAGCTTGTGTTATGGGTAACCATGTAGCGAACTAGGGGGAATCTAGAATCTATACATATAATAAAATGGTAGGAAAGTCAAAACTGTACATTGAATATTTTTTTAAAAGAATACTTGGGGTATGATCTACAATCGAAACAGAAACAAAAATATAGTTTTTAGAATTTTTGTCTGTTTGTCTGTTTGTCTTTCCGGGATAAACTCAAAAAGTACTGCATGGATTTACTTCAAATTTGGCATGAAGATAGTTAAGAAGTCGGGTCAAGATATAGGCTACATATTATCACGCTAGCAGTGTTATAATCGTAGGTGCGTTTGGTGCTGCATAGCGTTCACGCAGACGACGTCGCGGGCAGCAGCTAGTAAATACATAAATAGATAAACACCCATTCCCGGAACATTTATTTTTTGTTCCGTGCGGGATTCGAACCCGCAACCACTGGCGTCTGAGGCAGATAGGTTTACCCATACGCCAAAGTGGTCGTCAAAGTACCTTAAAAGGTTTATAAGTACCTAGCTTATCTGTGGTTGACCGTCGATGGAGGGTTTTCTGAATTTTGTTTTTGTTTAATCATGGCGAAACAACGAAAGTAGAGCCATCCGTTTTTTTAAACCCTCCATCACCGGTCTCGGGGCGATGTGTTCCGGTAAAGATGACCATGTTGGCGATGGGATATCACTGTCTACCTCAGACGCCAGTGGTCGAGGGTTCGATTCCCGTCCGGAACAAAAAAAATGTTCCAGGTCTGGGTGTTTATCTATATAAGCATTTATATTCTACGTTCCCCCCTAGTTCGCTACATGGTTTCTCATATCACACGCTTTGCTTAGTTTAGAGCCATGTAGTTGGTGTGTTCGTTCGGGGATTTTACATGTAGCACTAAGTATACCAAATTTCATTTCACTCGTCATGAAATATTAATATTATTATTAATATTTCATGACGAGTCAGTTCCATCATAAACACATGTGCTTTCATCTTAGACCTCATCTTCACTCTTAGGCAACGATAAAAAAAAGATCTTATGTAGCTTAGATCCACTGGCGCTACGAAGAGACTCAGATTATTTTCTACGAAGTTTATCTTGCAGGTACTCTGAGGAACTATTTCTAGCCAATACGTTCCCCTTACATATTTTTTTCCACTTAACATCAAATTATACAATTTTAAATTAAGATTTTTTTATCAGATTTGAGATTTCAGACTTGATGTGATAGTACATACATAGATAATGAAATTCACTTGATTTTCATACGTTATTAGGCGATTGTTTCAGCTATTTTAATATAGGTATGTGTGTTTATCAATAGAGAACATACGGTACTGCTAAGGGCGGCGACGAGAGTTTTGTTCATACCTGACCTGTCAGATTTTTGACAACTCATGAAATGTATTAAAACAACATATAGTGCAAATAAAAGCTCATGCTCGGTTAATTCCAAATCATTTACTTATATTAGAAACCGCAGCAAGGATTTTAATATTTTACCCTCTCAAGTTACTTAATAGACTACTAGTATCATCCACTTGTAATGATAATCCTGATATCGTTTCTAAGAAATTAAATCAAGTCTGCACCAATAGTTTAGATATAAACAGGCAGCATTTCAATGGCAATATCATCTCTATACATTCACATACCTGTCATTACTTTTTTTTTAATCTCCCCGCCCCGTGCGATAACCGTTTGGATTGCTCGGACCAGTTAAAATATCCAGAAATGACTTGTACCTTTTTGGTGAAATTAGTCAAAATCGAGTGCAAATGAAAAATTAGTCAAAGCAAAAATAGTACAGTTATTCGAGTTTAATCATGGCCGCGCAATCGAAACGCGGTGAATGGCGCGGCCATGGAGATCTCGATACCTACGATAGCTAGAGTTCTAGTTTTTTTTGTTAAAGGAAGAGTGAATTACTTAGTCAAAAAAACAAAACCTCACAAATTATCTTTATTTTACGCTTGGCTTATCTTTATTCAGATAAATCCAGTCGCCAAATATGATCATTAAATTAAATTTAGTTTTTCTAAATTAGCCATAAGCTTCCTATTTTTTCTAGGCTCTAAAGTATAATTTGCGGATCACAGTAGACCAAGTATACCCATATAGTATCACTCGTTAATATAAGCCGTCAAGCATGGTCATGAATACTTTAACATAACGAAAATTAATAATTTACTACTCAAACTTCCACACTATAACTAACAAACACTCGAGACCCGAAAAAAGGTCTCATGAGCTTGTTATATTAAAGTTACAGGGCGAATCTAGATTATCCAGATTCGTAATAGATAAATTCGTTTCCCAAACTGGCCCCTGGTGGTAGTCGAACCAAGGATTCGCAACGCCACAGTCAAGTATTCAACACGCTACGTTATCAAGGCCATATGAACTATGGAAAATAATTAAGTCCTGTGTCTTAATGCCAACGCTGGGTGACGCGTTCGATCGCGCGTTTCATACAAAACTACAACGTCCGCAACATTCGCGCCTTCTTCGGAATGCGCCAAGCGCCGCGTTTGATACGCGGCTACGGTACGGAAAATGTTATGAAAGTTTGTAAGTTTGAATCTCTCTCAATAGGTGTTATATAAATCTATGGGTATGTGTGCCTATTTGAAGATACGCACGTACGGTACGCGCGTTCGAACGCGTAACGCAGCATTGGCATTTATGGCTAAATAAAAGTGTAGTAGAATCTGCTAAGAATAACCTTATCGCCGTACCTTAGATGAATAGCCTTACTTAGATATACAGGGTCCACCTATAATAGTCAATTATACAGGGTTTATTTGACAACATCTACCAAATTTTTTTTACGTAATAAATATCATTAATAGAAACCATTTCTGCAAAAAAAAAGTAGTTATTTTTTTACACGGAAATTCATATTATTCACTAAAATGTTAAGCACAACATGGTCATGCTATTTTACGAATGAATACTATAAATACTACGCGCAGTGGTACAACTTGTTTAGCCGAATGAATTACATCACAGACGTCTAAATTTTCAAAAAACAATCGTATCCTCTTGACAATAAGTGTCATTACATCGAGCAGGTAAGATACCGACATGTTCGCACGTGAACGAAACCGGCCGGCGGCGCCGTCGCAAACCCGGAAACACTTGTCTGTCTGCTGCCATGACCTTCAGTCGCTCGCGCATCCTCGGCGGAAGTGCACGCGCAGCGTGCGTAACGCAGCTGCGTTCGCGAGAGCCCGCGAAACCTGTGCCGCATTTGTTTATTAGACAGTGAGTGGTCGCTAACTATCGATAATGTTTACAAATAGGGAATCGTTTATCAGAACGAAGCTCGAAGCCTTTCTGATTTAAAAAACCAAACAGAGTGTGAATTTGACAAAGTGACACTGCAGTGCTAAATAAAGCCCATGAAAATCTGCCTGGAGAAAAATGGAGAAAAAAATGCATTTTGATCACTTACTCAATAACTTCACGTGAAACTCATTCGTAATAATTGTGTAAATAATGTTGATAAGAGCTTTAATTAATGTACATAAGTTTATTCAATCTTTTTAAATACGCCTAATTGCAAAATGCTTCTTCTTTCTATCTATTTTGCATTCACTTAAAAGTATTATGTTAAATTTTCTCACATTAAATCCCTCAAACCTTTTGCAATTTGCCGGTTCTAAGCCTGTAAAAGTATGAAGAAAAGATTGTACGTAACTTATGTAGGTAACTTTTTTTATTGCCTGTAGGTATGCATAACTACTGAACTCAAAGTGTGACCTTGCAACCTCATATCGTTAACATGTTTTGTCGCGCGACAAAACATCTTGTAGTACTACGTCTTCGTAGTATTATTAAACGTAATCAATAAAGTGCCGCGTCATAGTATCGTATTGTGTGTAGGGCGTTCATCAATAACGACTATTCGTGAAACAAATCAAGGTGCCATATCTTTACTTTTTTCTACTGAGCGATACTAAAATAAAAATGCAGGTTATTCGTATTATATCAAAGTACGTTATATTTAAATTTGGCAAGTGCCTACAAAACAACCCTGTATTTTAATAGCAGATAAGGAATGATGAGTGTGTCAGAATTTTGAAAAAAAAAAAAATTATGTTTTTTATAAACTGAAATTTCAAAATTCTTCTCTGTGAGTAAAATTGAAGATTAATCAACATTTTATGATTCCATACAGTTAGATGGAAACGGTTTTATTATTTGCTGTGTAGCCATAAACTACAGATCATGTTTAAATTTTGTTCACTTAGAAGGAAATTGAAATTTTAATGTATGAAAAATATTCAAAAAAATATTTTTTTGTTTTCATAATTTAGACCCACACATTAGTCTTAACCTGCTATTAAAATATTATTGACTATTATAAGGCGACCCTATATATGAGTTGTAAGAGGCGAATAATCCGAATGGACCAGCTTGATGGTAGGATTTTCAGGATCCGGGTAGTAAACAAAAACACATCATCACAAGTGACGAGGAAAATGAATAATTAACGGCGGGTACTATCAGTTATCACATATCAAACGAGAAAAAATCAAGGTATATATAGCTAAAATAAAAGAATAAACCAATCTTATTATTCACTGTAATTCCCCACAATTACTTATTATAACTTTCGCTGAAACTGTGCCGCTTTTGCTGCCGTATTTTTCCATTTTCTTCATCACATCCAATCCAGAAATGACATGGCCGAAGACGACATGCTTATTATCCAACCAGTCTGTTCTGTAAAGAATAAAAACATATTTTAAATTTGATTACTAATATAATTGATTGAATCAGGCGTTTTTTTAGAATTAGGGTTCGATGCATGATATTGAATGGACTATAGAAAGGGTGCATTATCGACATCAACAACATAAGGTTACATTTTTAGCGTTTGGACGCACTTCAAATAATAATCATAATTCATATTATTGCGGTAATCAAAACTTCTATGGTTGACTTTAAACATGAACAAGGCACTCGGTGCAAAACCATTTTTTGACTGCCTTGGGGCGGTTTAGAATAGCCCTCCCGCCTCTGGATAAGCGTGATATAAAAGTCAACTAATCCGAGTGCCCATGACGCCAAATGACGGAAATTAATGATATTCTGATTTATATAGCAAATAGAGCTGGAGTCAACAAGTTGCTTGGATTGCTATTGCATTAATTTTTACAATATTCATGCAAATTTTACAAAACATTTTTGATTTGGGAAGTCAAATCTTACCTTGGCCATGTTTTCGGAACCATTAAAAATTTTATTATAAACCTCAGAATAAACGACAGATAAAATCAATTTATTCATTTATTAACTAAAACCAAATAGTCAGACCTCACAACAACAAGCAAAGTTTTTTTTGACTGTACAAGGAAAGTTGAAGCTTAGAACTCCTGTAAATATAGGAACGCAAAATAGTTTAAATATTTAATATTTTTAATATTTATTCATTGGTACATCGGGTATAGTGCCGTTTACGATAGAGCACCCGTAGGACCCATGGACTTAATACTGTTTTTGTGACACTCTATAAGTATATACTTAAATTGTTATTTATTTAATTCATTGTCTATATTAATGATTATTTACAATATTTTAGAATCAATAAATATATTTTATTTAAATGAATGCATCCAAAAATGTTGAATACATCTGACAATTTGACAATAACCTTTGTTTGTTTACAAAAAAACTCTTTAGTCGTGAAACGGATTTTAAGTAAATTTTAAAAAGCGTTGTCAAAAGTGCCCTTGTCAAATTTCAGAACGCCCCCTACGAATTCACGGCTGACGCTTGCAAATCGGTGCCACAATATTGCGCACCCTATAATTTCTTCCCAGATAAGGGTGTCATATAATGGCGGGTACTCATTAGCGAGCTGAAACCGTAACCGTTGTATGCACTGTCGCGAACGTGTATGTGGTTCGCGAACCAGGTACACACTATGTGTTTTTATTACAGTGCATGCAACGGTTAGGGTTACAGCTCGCTAATGAGTACCCGGCTTAAGGCGGTACATTGCGTTATGAACTCTATTGGTTTCGCCTGGCTGACAACTACCCCTCATAAAAAGTCTGCCATAAAATATCACCACACCAGCGTTGATGTGTGCCGGCGATGTCTCATGAAGAGACATTTCTTACCTGAACGTGCTATTCATAAAACTTCGCTTAGAGTCAGGCAGGTAAGGTTGAGCTTAAACGCAAGATTTGTAACAATTGAAAAAAAATTAAATATGGTGTTTCTAAAGTAAATTCAAATGTAGGAGATAGATTAAAACCACAAAGCAGATACATAGTAGAGCTGCTTTAAGCAAAGTTGCACAGCTTCAATTTGGGTTGTCCTGACGTCTCAGCCTTTAATTCAAGCTATTCCTCGCTAGAGGCACTGGCGTCAGTTCGTCGCTGACTTCTGTGAAGTATGTACACGCGTAGATATTAAAAAAAAATTAAATCCTCCATTGTTTCTCGACGTAAACTTTAGTTTTCTATACTTTTATGGAGGAATTACATTGACAATCCAAATAAAATTAACTTACCACGAAGTTAATTTCATTCATAATTATTTTTTACAAATTGTTTGTTTTCCAATTATTGGTGTCCAAAATTCCAGATTTTTATTTGTTGCCTAGGTGATTTTTATGCCGCGAAAAAAGGTTGCGCTATCTAGCGTCAAGTAGAAATACTTATATTTCGCGGTTTTTTCTGAAAGATTTGGAACGTATGAAATTTCGTTAAAAAACTAGAGCCACCTAGTAAAGCATAGCTGAACTTTTTTGATGTCCATGTGAATATGTTAACCTTATGTTTCAACCGGTTTTTCTACTCGCTACTAGGTGACTAATGCCATCGCCTGTTTGGCTATGATTGGCCATAACCCACCGCTTACCCCTCCCGCACCCCGCGCGTAGGCTTCACTTGAGTCCCTAGAGAAAACTGGATGGGGCAGCTCCTCTATATATTTCCTCCGTGACTAAAACTAACCATGATAGATTAAAACTGACCTACTATGAACTTCCTTAATAAAAAAAAAATAGAAAAATACTTACTTGGCTGTACATAAGAAGAACTGGGAACCGTTGGTATTTGGTCCCGAGTTTGCCATACTCAGTATACCAGGGCCTGTATGGCGCAGTGTGAAGTTTTCATCGTCGAACTTGCGCCCGTATATAGACTTTCCTCCCGTACCATTGTTATTCGTAAAGTCTCCTCCTTGACACATCTAATAAGGATAACTGCTAAGGATATTATTTACAGTATACTTAAACATATAATAATTTAAAACACTTTTAAATAATAATATCTGGTATTTCACATTGGATTTACATATCGAAAACATAGAATGTGCCAGCTTCTTCTCTTCCCGGGCATACTGTAAAAGTCAGTTAAGGAACAGAGGTTTTAAAGGCGTTTTTGTGGGCGATAGGCTGACCCCCTGTCACTACAATAGTGTCTCTCCATTTTTATAATACCTCCAAATTTGTCAAACGTGACATCAGATGGTCTTATAACCTCTGGTGTTCTGCCTACCCCATAGGGGATACAGGGGTGACGTTATATATGTATGTATATAAAGCGGTATTATTATAAATATTTAATAATCGAAACTGAAACTAATCACAAATAATTTAAAGTAATCATTTAAATTTGGTCAGCAGAGTTTCCTCTATTCTACTCTATACTATTTTATCTTACTTGACATATATTTTTTGTAGTGTCCTAATTTTTAAAATTTCTTTGACACAAAAGATTGTTTACTACATTATCACACAGAACTAGTATAAAAATATATAAAGAGGTTTTCTAATTCCGGTTGACCTTTGTTGGCAAGTGACAAAGAAGACGAGGGTGTTACATGTCAACCTCACCAGTTGTAATACTAGCCTTTATTTAGGTTCTCTAAGTCTATAAGTGTGCATAATCCAAAGCCTCATTGGTTTAATTTGTTATTCTGAAACTATTATCTAAAAGCGTCTTGTAAACTTTAAGGCAGTAAGAATGTGTTATATAGTTGGTACAGAAAAGTATCAAAATGTTTTTCACTGTGATACAAGACCCCAAAAAGTACAGTGTACGATTTTCAAAAACTATGTTTTTTTCCTAACTAGAAAACATAAATAAACAAATATTACTCCATGGCGATTTAAGGTGAAAATATTTCAATTTTTTTTTAGTTTTTCTCTGCCATGCTCTAAAGAATTCTGGAACTCATTGCATGATTTATTGATGAAATCAAATAGTCCTAATAAAACTGAAGTAGGTATATTTTATCTTTAAGCTTAACCCTTGAGTTGGCAACATAACATAATGCTAATGCTACCGTGTATACCTCTCTCTAAAGTCGATAAGCCGGGCTTTGAATCAATGTCAAATATTTCCAAGTGCTTGTTTACTAACTTTCATAAGAACTATTAAAAAAGGATACAAAATCTGGTATGATCCGGTGAAAACAGCTTCCCTGGTAACCAAATCCCTTCTCATGAGTGCACAGTACCCTGAAGTTTTCAGCCGTCTTTGGAACAATATCTGCTCTTAACATCATCAGGATTCTGCCTATTTCTTGTTTGCCTACACAGATGTCAAAGTAAACTTGAGGATTGCGTTTCTCTGCTGGTTTCGCTGGTATAACCTGAAAAATATGCAGACGGATGTCTTTAATTAACCAATCACTAATTAGAAAGCAAGATCCATAGAGCTTTGTAAACAAATCAAAGATTTTAAGATAATTTTAATATGTCAAGGAGCAAAGCAAAATTTACACTTTTTGTGAAACATACATCATAAAACTACAGCAAAACAATTTATTTTTTATTGTATAAAATCACTACATTTAACAATGATTAATCCAAATACAGAGCAACTTGTTAGGAATTCAATATATAATACCTAAACTTTATTGTAATAAAATCATACAAATGCAAAAATACATTTAGTGGGATTTTTTAGCACTTTTTTTGGAGATAACATATAACTCCTGTAATACTCAGTACATTATACTATCATATTATATTTTTGTGTCGGTGAAATTTCATGAATAAAAGTAACCAAAATAAATCTGATCTGGAAATTATAAAACTTAAGTTGGTATTGATGTGGTAGCTATCTATATTTTGATTTAATATTTCTTTTTACGAACATAGCAAGTTAGAGTGAGTAAGAAAAAATAAACAAAGACCATCCAAACTAAACATTTCTAAATAGGAATATTGAAGTAGGTACATATGACTTTCAATTTCTGATTACTTTGATTTTGATGTAAAATAAAAAAATATAATAATGACAATGAATGCATGTTCAGAAATTTTCAGAAAATACAAGAACATCCTCATACCTATATTGGTGTTTTATTTTGCAAGGGAGATCTCTATGGGATCCTATCAAGAATTAATGCTTAGATTATCTGATAGTCCCTAACTGGGATTCAAACCTGCAGCACAGAAGGTAATGTTTTTGATGATACACCAGATGTCATAGAAGTAACCTCTTGTCAGTTGGCTATCTATACCGCTTTTTGTACTATCTGTTGAACCAGGTATAGTCAACAGACCATACATTTTTGGAGGTACAATTTCACTCTTTTTGGATTTTCTCTGATTCTAGTGGGAATTATGTTCATTCAGATTGAAAACCTTAATGTGAATTAAATATTCTTCATTTACTTACAAGAATACTAAATTATATAGAAATACTAAATTATAGCCAGCATAGAACTTTAAACATAGGTATATTCTGATGTGCACTATGGTTAGCAGGCAATGGTCGAGTTTTGACTGCCAATAATATTTTTTATTTCACCCAAGCTGTGCGAGTTTTAAGCATTACTGGCTAGATTGTTTCGTCATATGAGCATTTGTAATGTGTTAGAAAGGATAGAGCATTTGTAATGTGTTAGTTATACCAGCTCCCGTTGTATTGACATTTTCACCTATATGTCGACACACCCAAAGCCGGTGTGTCCTCATTTTTGCTCAAAAAAAAGTTCTTTTATTTATGCAACAGATAAGAAGTTAATAAAAACTTACACTGTCAACATCTGCTTTAACTTTTTCTGTACCATCATCACCTTCTTTGTTGACTGCTAAAGTCTCCCCAGCATGTTTCTGTAACCAGCCATCATCAGACCATACTGGTCGAGTAGAACCTTCCTTAATTCTTTGCGGAGCTGCAATGTTTACTCTTATTGTGCGCCCAAAAAGTTCAGAATCATTCTGAAAAATATGAATTACTCATTGACACAGTACTAAAAGTAAAAGGTCTTAAAAACAGAAAGTAAATAAACTTCGGTTTTAAGTAACTATTAACGTACAGTAATGTTTTACGAACCATGTTATCAATAGCAGCAGCAGCATCTTCGGCATTTTCGAATTCAATAAAAGCAAATCCTCTGTGTTTCTCAGTCTCATAATCTAGAGGTATTTGTACGTCAACTAAATCTCCGAATGGAACAAATGCTGCATTTAAAACTTTTTCATCTACTTCTTCAGCCAGACCTCCCACATAAATTGTACGTTTAGAATTCGGCTTGCTAGACATTTTAAAATCTAATTCACTTATCTGTAGGTATATGAATATCTAGGAACTATTTTACTCATAAAAACAGTGGTTCTAATGTTATGCTTAAAATTAAAAACGGAAATAATTATGTTTATAGTATAAACTGTATAAAACATAACCTAAAATTATTTTAGTAAAATATTGTTGACAAAACAAAATCCGGGATCCCAAATAGATTTATATGATTCCACAAAATGTCTTTAAATAACTTCAAAAGAATGTACTTAAATAATTTTCTAACATTTTATTACTATCAATAAAAGTAACAAAAAATAATATTGAGTAATTTGGGGTATGAGGTACCTACGCATACCGCATAGTCTTCGTTTAATGAGTTACTTTATAGGGCCAAAAGTCAAAACTGCATAAAGCGGTTGCTTGAGTCTCCACACGCAGGTAAGGGCACAGCTTAACACAACTTTAAATCCGCGTAAGGTCCACGTGAAACCTTATACATGGGTCAAACATTTTCGTTGTTAAAACACTTAGTTAAAGAATCGGTCCAAAAATTATAGTATCATCATTAACTGACCAAAGGCTTTCCGCCATATTTTATATATCTGCCGGCTACCAAGTGTACAGTTAGCTACACCCCTGAAAATAAAGTTATGGTTATAATGAAATAATGTTATAACCAGCCTATAACATGCTTTTGTACAAAAATAAGTCATGTTGCATGTAAAAGAACATCTGCCTACCACCAAGTAATACCTACCTTATAGAACATTTTTGAATAGGAGCTTTCTTAATACGTAATACTAGGTAATTAATAGGTTTTTTTTATACTTAAGATCAAGATTCAAGGGATAGATCGCGCAAGGTGACACCCAATATATTTAACAAAAAAGACACATTATACTCACACACCTTACCTTAATAATATGCCTTATATATCTATGAATATATAGAGCGACAAGGGTCTATTGGCGTGTGGCAAAAAAAATGACTAACCGCGGTCTTATAAAGTGTCACTTCATGACTTTTGCCGTCTCATATTTATTGTTGTACTTTAAATTCAAAAAAAAATGTTAAAAACACACGAAAATATGTAAAATGTGGGCTTACTTATGGTGGTGGTAAAAGTGAAGAAGTTGTTTAAAGAAAGAAAAACAATATAAAGTCCCTATAAATCCATAAAAACAGTAAACAAGAAAGTTGCCTCTGCAATGTTTACATATTGCCATAATTTGAAAGTTGTATTTTTGAAACATAATTTTTTTTTCTAATGCTTAAATGAAACTTCGATTCCAGGAGATGAGCCACTGTTTATGAAAAGTGCATAAACTCAGCAGATATTTAAAGTGTATTATTTTATTCTGAAGGAAGAAATGGCAACGATGATTAAGAATAATAGAAATATTCTTTTGATACGGCACTTGATATAGTAGTCAATTATATTTAATTATTGTAATAAGGTAGTCAATTATTGTAAAATATTCTGACGGTTATATACAATATACATTTTTTATGGAATTAAAAAAACACTAGGAAACACTATTTCTGATGTTTCTCCCGGGTTCTTTGTTTTGCATCTTAGTTTAATTCAGCTAACTTTACAGATATTGTGTTTACCGCCATATCACTGTGATCAAAACATGTTCGAAATGATCAGGAAAACTTCCATGAAACGAAAAGTAACAGAAGTCAAACTTGAAAAGCAACCCTGTGAAACCCAATAATGTTTGAAAATGCATTAAATGCCAGAGGAGCTATTGAAAGCGCAGTCATTGTTCACATGTGAAGAAATTACATGAAGGATTTCGCAAGAAAGACAGATATTTAGAAAAGCCTTTCATCATTTAACTATTTTCAAAGATCGAAGAAAATAGTGATGACGAAGTTAATGAAATTAAAAATTGATATTTTGATATATTTGCTGGATCCAATTACAGTAAAAGATTTTGATTCTTTTATTTAATATTTATTAAAAAAATATTTTTAATGTTTGATCACCAGTTTTAACTTTTCAGATCTAACTTTTTTCTTGTAATAAATTATTTCTATTTTCAAACATGTTCATGCATTTATGTTTTTCCCTGAGAATATGGTGATTTTACAGAATGGGAACCCTTATTTCACCCTTATGCTGACAACGTCAAGTGCCAAAAATGTCTTGTCGGACATGACGAAACAAATAAAATAAATTCAGTTAAATAGCTTTATTATACAATATTAAGATTTGTACAAACTTATTTACAGAATAATTTTGATAAAACGAATAATAATTTTTAGTTTATGTTTTCGGGCCCTCCTATTCTGGACAAAAAAGCATGTAGTTCTATAGAATGGTAGGAATGGTAGCCGTCATTGGCGGGATCTCTTTAGCTTCTTGTAGTGCTATGGTTTCTTGCGAGTCTGGTCAAAACCAGTGAGCTCGCTTGATCGCTACCCTTTCATGCAACATGGCAACTACTTGCTTAGTAGGACAACGAATCGCATTTTGTGCTACGTGTCGAGCTTACTTGCGCTCGCGGCGAGTGATTAAAAGGGTCTTTAGAGATTATTGAGGTAAAATATAACATGATATAGAAACTATTGTACAAAATCGATCTATTTACCAAATCTGCATAAACTATTAGTATTAGTAGTTTGTTCGGGGATTTTTTTTTATTTTATTTTCAGGTTAATCAATTAACTTCTTTTGTTTTTGACGTAGATTTCCTGAATTACGTGGACAATATTTTTTTATTATGCTAAGAATCATATTCAAATCCCCTGCATGCGCATATTATTACATTTGCGCTGTAGCATAGTGCAGGTGAAAATTGCAAAAATAATTTCTATAAATTATACTAATTGTGTAAACCAAATTTGGCCGGTGGCTAAAAAACCACCCAGTAGGTATATTATAAATGTGGTACTGTACCGTACAGCTGCTGAAATACTTAGTCATAATTTTCAAAACGCGGAAACTTGCAGGAGTGAAACGATACGTTACTGAAACTGTCACTCACACCATATAACATCGTAAATATAAAAATAATTCTATAGCGATTTTTAATGTAACGACGAAGAGAGGTATAAAGAAAAAGTTTAGTAAATGCAAATAAACTATAAAAAAACCTGTGGTTCGGCATCTCTATTCAAGTCATTGCCAATGTCAATGTCAACAGATAATAAAGTCAAATACAACATTATTTCTACGAAAATATAACTGACCTAATAGTGAATCTCAATATTCAATAACAATCCTCGATATTAGATTTAGAACATTAAAATTGTATGAGCGTTGTTGCCATGTAAAACAATATCCAGATTTGTATTATATATGACATTTTAGGATTGATACAAATTCAATGTTGGTTTCCACTGTAGGTATTACCTACCTGATATCGATTCCTTGAACGTTGAATGTTAATAAAGTTTGGCGCAGTTATCTATACTAATATATAAAGCTGAAGAGTTTGTTTGTTTGAACGCGCTAATCTCAGAAACTACAAGTGGGATTTGAAAAATTATTTTTGCATTTGATAGCCCAACTCTTGAGGAAGGTTATAGGCTATATTTTATCCCGAAATTTCCACGGGATAAAAAGTTACGCGGGTAAAACCGCGCGCGGTGGCTAGTTTATTAATAATTACCTATACTGATTTTTGTTCAATTGTTTGAGAGATCTCTTGATTTAAAGGCACCGTATGGACAATCAAGCGATTTCGCAACGTCTGAAGCAATTTCAGGGCGAATTCTTCATACCTAGTTTAATCTAATAGGTATATAAAATTCTTGTGTCACAGGTTTCGTTGCCATACTCCTCCGAAACGGCTTGACCAAATTTTGATGAAATTTTTTGTGCTTATCCGGTATCTATGAGAATCGACCAACAACCATTTTTTTTTTTATGGCAAAACAACGTTTGCCGGGTCAGCTAGTAAATAATAAAATAAAACACCCAGACAATCACACTAACTACATGGCCCCAAAGCAAACATAGCTTGTGATATGGGATACCAGGTAGCAAACTAGGGGGGAATCTATAAATAGTTACATGTATAGATAAACACCTAGACATTGTTCCGTGCGCGAATCGATCCCGCGACTCCACGGTTGGCGAGTAGCGTCTATACCACTGCACCACGTCTTTATACTTATTTGCGCGGTAGCATGGTGCGGGTTTTTTTTTTTTTTTTTATATTGTAAGGATAGGACGTTTGTCTTCCATGCCACCTGATGGAAAGTGCGCATGAAGACTATGGTGTTACACGTCCATCCACGAGAAACCTATTCACTCGACACTTAAAAGTTCCAGGACTGTAGTGGTCAGGAAAAACAGACGCAGGCAGATTGTTCCACACCTTGGCAATCCGTACCAAAAAGGAACTATCGAAGCGTTTTGTTCGACTTCTTGGTAAATCCACTATATACGGATGGAAGTTCTGTCTGCGTCTGGTAGTCCGGTGGTAAAAAGGGGTGGGTTCAATTTGGTCAAAAAGAGCACTCGCACACTCACCAAAATGTAGCCGATAAAATACTGTCAAACAAGCAACCTTATGACGATGCTCCAGCGTCTGCAATTTTTTATTTGTAAGGTTGTTGTTATTCATGAGTTTTCGGGCTCTTCGGTCAACAGAGTCTAGCGCTTCGAGCTGGTATTTGGCAGAACCATCCCAAAGGTGACTACAGTACTCCATGCAAGACCTCACTTGGGCTGTGTATAAGTTGAGCAGCCGTTCAGGGCTGAAGTACCGCCGGACCAAAAATCGAGATAATACCCAATTTTTTGGAAGCCGTTTTTGCCATAGACTCAATTTGTTGTCCGAAGTTTAATTTGGACGTTATAGTGACGCCCAAAAGCCCTAGTTGATCGGTGATGGGAACAGATACATTCTGGAAAGTGGGCGTAAGAGTAAAGGTGCTCTTTTTTGCGGAGAATAGACACGCTTGTGTTTTGGAGGCGTTGAATTTGACCAGGTTAGATTCGCCCCAATCGGACACATTCCGCAAGGTCGAATCAACGCGCTCAATCTTAGACTCTCTCAAAACCTGGATTTCATGGGCGCTCGTTCGCGCATTGGATATATATCTCTCAACAACAGTGCTGTCATCAGCATATCCAATAATGCCTGGTGTTAGGAGGTCATTAATGTGCAGCAAGAATAAAGTTGCAGAGAGAACAGATCCCTGACCCTGAGGTACCCCGGCATTAATCGCCATTAGGTCAGAGGAATAGCCGTCTAAGACTACTCGAATCGACCGTTCCCTCAGAAAATCAGATATCCAGTCGCAGAGCCCGGTCGGTATGCCATATGCTGGAAGCTTGCTTAAGAGACCATCATGCCAGACCCTGTCAAAGGCCTTGGAGATGTCTAAGGATACAGCTATTGCTTCACCATGACCCTCCAAGGCCTCACTCCATAAGTGTGTGGCATACACGAGAAGATCACCGGTCGAGCGTCCACTGCGGAAACCATATTGGCTATCGCTTAGGAGCTCGTTGGTCTCAAGGTATGCCAGGAGTCGATTGTTCAATACACGTTCCATGACTTTACAAAGTATGGAGGTGATTAAAATTGGTCGATAGTTGACAGGATCAGCACGGCTTCCCTTCTTCGGTACTGGTTTTACGTTAGCCAGCTTCCAGGATTTGGGGACTTTACCAGATTCCAAAGAGAGTCTATAGAGACGCGTCAAAACGGGAGACAACTCAGCTGCGCAGCGTTTCAACACCACTGCAGGAATACCGTCTGGACCGCTAGCCTTATTCTCGTCTAGGTGCAGCAAGCACTTAAGAACCTCCTTTTGTCGAATATGAACGGTACCCATTGTAGGACCGAACTGAGGTAATTGGGGTGGGATTTTACCTTGGCTATCTAGACGAGAATTTTCCGCAAAGATACTGGCAAATAAATCCGCCTTTTCCTTAGCGGTGTGGACCAGAGAACCGTCAGGTTTCCGCAGAGGCGGCAGCGACGGGCGACAAAAGTTCGTTTCGACCGACTTGGTGAGGGACCAGAAAGCTTTACTTCCCGAGGCTATTCTGTCTCCGATACAGCCTATGTGGGCGAAACGAGCTCTCTTGATCACCTTTTTGCAGGACTTGGCGGCAGCATTGTACCTCTTTTTGTGTTCATGCGAATCCACGGCTTTGCTTCTGCGAGCGGTTGCCCAGGCTTTGTACGCTTCTCGCTTACGCTTTTCAGCGGAAAAGCATTCAGCACTAAACCATGGGCGAGCTTTGGTTTCAAGGGATAGATCAGCGTAGGGAATGAAGAACTCCATTGCTTGACCTATCACACTTGAGACTGCATCAGCGTAGCACGATGGATCGGTTGATGTAAAACAAGCTTGCCGCCACGGATAAGATGCGAAGAAATGTCGCATTTCATCCCAATCTGCCGACTTGTAACGCCATACTCGCCTAGAACCACTTGGTCGGGTGTCAGGTGGCGAGTACTGCGATACAGATTTCACCAGACAGTGATCGGATGTCCCTAAGGGTGCAGTGACGGACACCGAATATCTGTCCGGATCGGTTGTCAGCAGAAGGTCCAGGCAGTAAGCAGTGTGGCCAGCAACGTCTGGGATGCGCGTAGGCTCGTCAACAAGCTGAGAGAGGCCATGAGTGAGCGAAAACTTAAAAGCCTCTCTATCAGCATGGTCAGTGTCCTGAAACGGGTATAACCACTGTCCGTGGTGTGCGTTAAAATCCCCCAGGAACACCAACTGCGCTGTGGGAAAACGTTGCTGAACCTTGTCCGCTGTACTGCTGAGATAGTCCATAAGCCTCTTTGTCTCCCGATCTCCGCTGTGTGACCGATAAATACCAGCGTATACCATTTGGTCTAGGCCGGTATCTATGTGAACCCACATAACTGAAAGGTCCGGCACTTCTAAGTAACGGAGACGCTGGCAACAGATCTTGTCACTGGCATACATGCACACCCCGGCGTGCGGGTGGAATTTGGACTCCAGGATGTAACCTGGGTAACAAAGGTATGCCGAGTCTGACGGATCACAGATCTGCGTCTCCGTTAGGAAGAGTAGGTGGGGTCTCTCCGTCTCGAGGTGGTGGTGGACATCATTGAGATTGGAGTGCACTCCTCGGATGTTACAGAAGTGCACTTTAAACGAGAGGAAGTGCAACCGCTGTGTTACCTTACTCTTCTTTGGACCTTTCATTAGTTTTGGAGTGGAGTGAATAGGGAGGAGAACAGAAGTTGAGTGAAGCGCTGCAAATGGAACCAAGCAACTCGATAGGGGTGACGCACCATTGGGAAACTCGCTTGGAGACTGCGGGGACGCCCGAACCCCCCCGAGTTCGCCATCGGGTCCTCTCAAACCGGTCGCCAACCGGCACGATGGAGCCTCCCGGGATTTTTCGCGAGGTGGCGGGGCAGCCTTTTGCATGTGGCTGGCATGCTACTTGGGCCCCCTACTACCTGCGGTCGGCCAGCGGTGCACCGTGCTTCGGATCCCGCTACCCTCCAAAACGAGTTACCCGGTGAGTCATTATCCTACGAGTTGTAAACAGTTCTCCGATGCAGCACGATTACTCAGACCTATCCTCCTCAATGGCTACACTAGACATCATGCCGGAACGCAACTAGGTTACTTGGCGGCATGGTTTTGTCTAGTGGGTGGTGACAAGCCACGGCCGAAGCCTAACACCAGATTTTACTGCTCGTTTAGCACCACCCAGGGACCACGTACAAGGCATCGAGGGCTAAACCTTGCGGACGCGAGCAGTTTCCAGTCCCCATATGAAAACTGCTCGCGTCCGCAAGGTTTAGCGGTGACAGTTGCCTGAATGACCTAAAATTTATCGGTAGGTACCACTTAGATTTTAGAGGTCAATTAGATTTAATTATACATACACGTCTTTCGGCGGAAAAGACCGGACAAACGGACAAACGGACCAGTCGGTCGGGTATCAGGGCAAGAGAATAAGAAAACGACGAACAATTCGGGCAGATATCGGTATATTATACTTATGGTCTGTTTCACAATGTACAAATAAGTTCTACATAAGTTCCAAATAAGCTATTTATTACTTATAGGTAGGATAAACACTATTTTTGCGTTTCACAACTGTCAGATAGCGCTATTTGTCACAAAAGTCCATCATAAGTTATAAGTCCGATGAAGTGGCAAATAGTACAATTTATCTGAAATGGAAGAGATTTGTGTTTGCCATATTTAAGACAAGAAAACGTTGTGTTTTAATAATATGATGGACGTTTTTGAAACTCTTGAAAATGAGCTTGATGAATATTTTGATCGCATCACAACACCGCGCAGGAATCCTGTATTTCAGCATAGAACTAACTATGGAGTCATTGGATGAAACGGACTTTAGGACACGGTTCAGACTTACTAAAAAAAATAAAGAAGCCGTGATGTTTGTTTATTCAAAGACAACAATTGATTGATTTTTTAATAATATCATCAGACTTTTTCCTCGATAGGGGTAAGAGGAGGAGCAGCACTAGGGCCACCTCCTGTACGATAAGTTTTAGCATGTATCAAGGCAGACTTTTTTCTTATAGCCCTCTTTAAGCCTTCGTATTTAGCTTTTAAAGTTTTAGCACTGCGAAAGTTAAGCCCACTTGTGCTATTAAACAGCGCCTCCAGCGTCTTCCAGCATTGCTCTTTTTCCTGCCAGGTGACTGAGTCACTCTTTTTATTTTCAAGTACCATTTTTATGTTCAGGAACAAGCGAAGTTAGAAGGTCAACTTCTTCCCGGCTGAAATGGAAGCTTCTTTCACGTTTTAGCGTCGACATTTTTTGAAGTTAAAGATTTAACCACTCTCGAATCACAAAAACAACATACACAAACTACTGAGAAAAAATTAATACTTATTAACTTTATTTGTTCGTAACAAAAAGACAAACAAAAACGGAACATGCGAATTTTGGCACCGCAATCTCCTCTATGTTTCGGATAATTGTGTGCCGGATAAAATATGATTGTGAAACGCGAAGTTTCTTATTCGGAACTTTTATCTTCCAAATAATTTATGTGCTACATAGCTATTTGGTACTTTATCCATACATTGTGAAACAGACCCTTATTATTATTATTACTTAGTGTACTTACCTAACTACAGCTGAAAAACTAACTCATAATTTTGTTAATCGCGGCAAATTTCAGGAGTGATACGATACGTTACTGAAACCACAGTGCAGATATCTACAGTAATTCAACTCGGCCGCCTCTTTGAAATAAATTCCTATAGCGTCGCGGTCCGTTCACATGTGATAGGGCTGCCCGCCTTCAGAGTTTAAATTACATTTGCCTACTTTGTGTTCACTTTCATTTAGTTTTGTGACTGCCAATATACTTTATGTGTAAAAACAAATAAAATACTTTGTTAATTAAATAGGAAGTGTTCAACAAAAATACGTATTGTGTCAAAAAACCATGTTTACATTTGAATAACAAATCGGTCTAATAAATTAGCGACCGAAAAATACTTTAAGATAAGTAAAACACTTTTTTTTTTTTTTTTATAAGTGACTAAACCCGCGTTTGACCTCAATCTCACCTGATGGTAAGTGACGATGAGGTCGAAGATGAAAGCACACGGGTTTAGGAAGGAACTGGCTCTTTATACAATATTGCCGGAACACATTACCGCCGGAGCGGTAACATTTGGCGGCAGACTTTGTATAAAGGGTGGTCGCTAGCCAGTCGGACCCAGAAGGGATCCTACCACCAAGCCACCAAGCAAATTTTAACCGGATTTATCGCATATATTTACCTAAAACCCAAGATACTGTCAGCTCGTTTTGTGTTAATCCAGGCTGCAGTCGAAGACTGAGAAACAGATGGAGATGATGATGTATAACTTTTTCCATCTATCAATTCGACGCTTGACACCTCAGGCGCTCGTGACCGCGGGGTCTGCAAAGACACCGAAACGTCGAGTTAAAATTTAAAATGGAAATATACGCGATAAATCCGTTTAAAAGTGTTTTATTTAATAGTATGAATCGCGAAAACTTAAGACAATATTACTTTGAGATAATTTAAGAATGAATATGTATCGTGAAATCTTAAACAACCAGAACTTTTAAAGTTTTTGTTTTATCATCTGTAGTAGTCCTTTTATACAATTCTTTGCGGCACCAACGTCGATGCATCAAGGCCTTCGGAGTTTTTTCATGAGTACAACGATTAGCTTTTGGTCATGACTCCGTTGGCGAATAAACATTGTCTATATAGTATCCATAGCATAAGTTCTTAAGAAAACTTTATTTGGCCTAGATAATGGAAATATTTATTTATTTGCTCTGATTTTTATCAGAGCTTCATCAGTATCATACATACCTAAATTAAAACTCGCCTGAGTGACTGATAGACAACGTACAGCCATAACTACTAGGCGTAGAGAGCTGAAGCTTAAACATACATTCCTAGGGAGATGTAGGGGTAGGAGTGCACCAAGGCAAGTAACCCGAAATTCCCACGGGAACGGAAAATATATGACTTTTAGTTTGTATTAAAAACTTATTCAATGAGTGCACCGATGTGAAACTTGCTAAAAAAGTTCGTCAATGTGTCTGGGTAGGTAAATTAAAAATAAATAAATATTTCCAACATTCACACCACATTATCTAGGCCAAATAAAGTTTGCTCAAGCTTTGGATACAATGTTTATTCGTTTATTTAATGTTATGACTACGGAGTCATGAGCAAAAGCTAATCGTTGTACTCATAAAAAAAAACTCCGAAGACCGCGACGTTGGTGGCGCACAGAATTTATATAAAAGGAGAGAAGGCTTAATTGAGAAAACAAAAACCTTAAATGTTCTGATTGTTTACATTTTCACGATACGAATTGATTCTTAAATCATCTCCTAAACGAGTAAGCTGATTTACATGATTCAAATGGATAAATTAAGTAGTTTTATACCCAGAGCTTTCATTTGACATCAAAATCGTTACGATATCTTAACAAACAAAAATCACATTTTCAAGTTGCTCTCGTAATTATCCAATTTGCAATTCGAGTCCTTTTGATGTTGTCTAAAAAACCGACAGTTCACGGATTGCGTCGAGCAGGCTACTAGCGTCACGCACACCGGAGCAAGGCTCACTCGCACAGGCGCAATTCGTTCTCGCGAGCGGTGCTCGCGCAATGCTTCGTGGTAAGGCGTTCGTGCGCCCATCCAAATTGAGCATCGAGCATTTTTTGATGTTATTCAAAAAACAGAAAATGTACGGATAGCTTACAGCAGGCCACGAGCGCGCTCTACTGCGGCTCAGTGGCCCGATTCTCTTAACAAAACTGCAACTGCACTGCAACGTCGCGTCGAAAATATGTCAAAAATATATCAAATCGGTATTCCCTTAAATGATATTTGAGTAACCGCGTCAACTGCGCGTCAACGTCGACTTAACTGCAAGAAAACCAAAAAATGGTAGTCGCTTAAATTAGTTCGCAGTTACGTTGCAGTCAAGTCGCAGTGATTCCGTATTCCCATATTTTTTTACTTACGAGAAATGTCAAATCTCGCAGTGTTTTCGACGTAAACAAGACGCAGTTTCGCAGTTTATGTGAAGGAACTTTTACAAACTTTTCTCTAAATTTTGTGTATTAAAAATGAGTTTTCATTTGGCTTGGCACATTTTAGAAATAAGCCACGCTGAAGATGCACATCCAGCGAGGCTGAGACGGCGACGAGATAATAATGATGCACTATTTATAAAAAATTATAGACTAGATAAGGGTAAGCGATATTAAACATATTTTAAATCCTGCTTATTTAAGACTTAAAACTAAGACCGTTTCATTTCCAGATTTAGTCCAAATGCTTAACATTTCTTAAAGATATGTGATGCAGACTTAAAAATACTGTGCATAGATCCTAGCAATCCTGGATCAATGCATGATTCCACTATATGGACGAATCATCCCTCGAATTCCTATTTGAATTCCCTATTTGATGAAGGGGAACAAATATACCTACTAGGTAAGCAGAATAAGTATTGTTTAATATTTAAAACGACGGAACGAAATTTCGGTGTTGGCCATCTCAATCTTTCTCAGCAATGACAAAACATTTGAAGGTGAAATTTAATAACATGATTCTTCATTATAATGACTTAAATTTGGTATAATATGTGAGCATCGTCCTTTCATTAATTGGAGAGTCATATACCTTCGGGGAGAGATCTCATCAAAGTTCGCTAAGATTAAGGTACATTTTGAAATGAGATGTGGATGAACACTTCTTTAAAATGATTTTATGTTTATAGGTGACAGTGGTTATCTCTTAAGAAAACCCTCAATGACACCTTATTTAAATGCTACCCCAGCTACTCCAGAGGCACGTTATTATGGAATGCATGTGACTGCTCGTAATACTGTTGAACGTTGCATAGGTGTTCTTAAGGCTAGATATAGGCAAGTCAATAAATACTTAATAGCTACATAATTCATCAACAATAAAGATAATTTTGTATTCAGAATATAAATCTGTTTGAACATTTTTAGATGCTGTCTGGTGGCAAGATGCCTACACTATCACCCAGTGTTTGCTGCAAAATTGGTCAATGCATGTGCAGTTTTGCATAACATTGCAGTTCAGACAAGACGAAACATTTTGGGCAGTACATACGTTGAAGCCAGAATTCGGAAAGACATTGAATTACCACAAGCTTCCCGAAATATAGACTTGGTGCACGGAACGCTGTACAGAGATCTCTCATAAATGCCCTGTGGTCCAATAGGAACATATGATTGACCTGTGTAGATCAAATACCTCCTCCTGACTAAATACCTACGTGTAGGACGTTCTGTTGTTAAATAAAAAGCTTTAATAGAAAATATATTTGTTTTATTGGAAGCAACTTAAATAAATAATAATATTTTAAAGAAAACCAACAACATTCATTTTTTAGTCACCAGTGTCACCACCTTTTGATCTGAAACATATGAAAAGTTTAAGTAGGTACATTTGTGGAAAATGAAAAGATTATGATTGAAAATTTTATATACCTTTGCTGTAAATTGTTACTGCTATTTTTGTTTGTGCTTGGGCGATTGTAGAAATGGCATCTGCAATCTGAGATAGAGCAGCGGGAGACCTTTCTTCTGGATTGGCTATTTCTTGCCATAGCTGCTTGCTACAATGCCGCGCATCTCTACATTTCAGTCGGCCGAGCACTAAATCTTTATGTAGAGAGAATCTTTATGTAGAGAAATCTTTATGTAGAGATTCTACAAGTATTTCAAATTGCTTCGTAGATACAGTTTTTCTATTGAAATACTTCTGAAATTAGTATGAAAAGTGAATTTCGACAGCTATGTAAAATTTTAATCTTAAATTGTTTATTGAAATCACCTTTGAAATAGAAAATCGATTTGTTTTTAGTAAACTTTAAATCTCCCTCGGTTTGTTTACTTACCTACCACTGACATATATTTTGGCACTTCATGTCAACTTTCGAGACAAGAAGACATGCGCATTGACGGTTTTCATTCCTTTTGGTTCAGTATTCATTCTAATTTCAGCTGCTTACGCACTATTTTATGGTTTCTTAAGCATCAATCACTCGACGTTGACGTGCAGTTGAAGTGAAGTCGACGTGCAGTCGACGTTCAGAGTTTGAAATAAGAGATTACCAAATTTATCCTGCGCGTCAACTGCACTGCAACGTTCTCTTGACGCGCGTACGTTCACTTTTTATTAAGAGAATCGGCCTACTGTTCGCGCTCGAGAGGCGTCCAAATCATGGGAACTTTTTTTTGCAGGTTATATTACTAGTTGCATTACTAGCATTTTGTACGCACCCTAAGGGACTCGCCAGGTTGGCGGCACGCCTGACACGTCCACTGTGCCGTCCCTCATAATGTATTTCCGGTAGTTGTTAGTCTTTTCAACCTGGTCGCAAAGACAAAATCTTCGGTTTTCTCAAGGAGGTCCCCGAAGTGCAACCAATACACGGAGAATTTACAGTCCACGTGTGGCTCTTATAGAACTTTGTAAATAAAAAAATAGAAATAAAAAAAAAATTCATTGCTCAATGTAGGTAGGTATGGTAAAAATAGTCGTTTACAATTTATAATTAATGTCCCACGTACAAAACTGCTTTTAGTATTGTTTTAACCAGCATGTAATATTATTTTAATTAAAAAAGTAGTCATTAAATTTAAATGTCATATTAATTATATTACTTACATGTTACTTATATAAATTAAATTAACTAATCAAATTAGAACAATATTCTTCTACATTTAAAAAAGCTTGCAATTCAGGTAATTACATTTTGTTTTAATATTTAAGTATTTATTTAAAAGCTATACACCTATAAGGTTAAGACAGCTTTTGTTAAAAAAAAAAATTGTCAATAGAAAAAACTTAGGTAGACATCATTTGTTTCCTTAACTCTAATGATTTGCATCGAAAATATAAAAACAATTTTCTTTCATTAAAAAAACAACCACCTTGAAAAAAAAACCTTTAAACCTGCTTTGTCTTTCCACGTGGTCTCACGATCAGAAATGTTTAGTACCGCCGCCGGTGTCTCACATGCTCAAGGCCCAGATTGAGTGGTGTGAGTCCTTTATCACACGCTATGACCTCTCTATCTCAAGCTTTGACCTCGAAATAAGAATTGACAACTTTTATTATTATCAATTCTTATTTCGAAATAAAAACATGAAACAAATAAACCGTCAAATATTCAAGTGGAAGTTATAGGCGTGTCTTGAGATACATTCTATTTAATACCATTTAAAGCCAGGAAAGGCTGGGCGCAGATCACTGCTGTTAGTCGCCTAGTTTACTTTATTGAACGATTTACGGCTAAATATATGATCAGCTTGATTTATTCAAATAGCAGGCTTGTGAGTATCAAAGAGATAAATGCTGTCAGCGGGTTAAGAGCACGTCTAGTTTTAAAGCAATTAAGCTTTATTGACTTTGCAAGAGCGCGGAGATTATAGACATATAATCATTATGTGCCATTTACAACTCACAACAACTAATTTCGCCTAGAGGGGTAAATCTACTTTATTCAGGCCCGTCTTTTGAAAGCTTACCTACTTAAACATTGATCATTAGATTCGGTATGAGTTCTCTATAGAAAACTGTCTAATCTATTCTAAATTAGTGCTTAAGTTTAAATTCCAGAATATAAGGCTAAACAGCAATAGGCGGTGCCATAATCTCTATGAAATTCAAACCTAAATCTAAAAATGCGTAATCTGACTCATTCACTGAGTTATCCATAAAGTATCTAAGTTTTTATAGGTTTTTGTTATAAAAGCTAAGCAGTAGGGATTATCCTAATATCGACCTAACTTCAAGCCTTATTAAAGTATTGTATTTCGAATGGACATAAGTAGCTGAGAATCGAACTCAGGTGCCACAGGCGAGCACTCTAAGGGCACGTATAAAGACAGGCGGCGGCGGCGCCTTCCGTCGAGATTCGCGCGTTTTCTTTACGCAAACATAGCTCGTTCTTTAAGAACGGTTACAGTACAAGTAAATTTAGATTTTAGCTATTTTTAAAGTGAATGAAAATTTAAGTGACGTAAAGCATCCAACTCTAGAAATCAGAAAATCAAAGTAGCTATAATATTTTGTGAGTGAATTTTTTTTTCAATTTGATGTTATTACTTTGTAGAAGAACATCATTCGTTCACTTAAACCGCATCACTATTTTTTTTCTTCCCTAAAGTCTGGAACTTTCATTTTACTGCATTGAATTATTTGCCAGGGTATAGGCACGTTTAAGAACGTGGCGCGCCGCGCGGGGTCGTGCGTTTTTACTACGTCATCGGCATTTTGGCCATAGTATATACCTAGTATTACGACTAGGAGACCGGACTTTTTAACTTGTACGTTTTATTTTATCGGTGACTAAACCCGCGTTTGACTCATCTAAGGTAGGTGAAGATGAGGCATACGGATTTAGGAAGAAACTCTTTTGAGGACTGAAAACTACTCGCGTCCGCAAGATTTAGCCCTCGATGCCTTGTACGTGGTCCCTGGGTGGCGCTAAACGAGCGGTATCATCTGGTGGTAGGCATCGGCCGCGGCTTGTCACCACCCACTATACAAAACCATGCCGCCAAGTGACTTAGTCATGTTCCGGCATGCTGTCTAGTGTAGCCACTGAGGAGGGTAGGTCTGAGTAATCGTGCTGCATTGGAGAACTGTTTTCAACTCGTGGGATAGTGACTCACCGGGAAACTCGTTTTGGAGGGTAGTGGGATCCGAAGCACGGTGCACCGCTGGCCGACCGCAGGTAGTAGGGGGCCCAAGTAGCATGCCAGCCACATGCGAAAGGCTGCCCCGCCACCTCGCGAAAAATCCCGGGAGGCTCCATCGTGCCGGTTGGCGACCGGTTGGAGAGGACCCGATGGCGACCTCGGGGGGGTTCGGGCGTCCCCGCAGTCTCCAGGCGAGTTCCCCAATGGTGCGTTGTTCCCTACGAGTTGCTTGGTTCTATCTGCAGCGCTTCACTCAACTTCTATTCTCCTCCCTATTCACTCCACAATTCACAATGAAAGGTTCCAAAAAGAGTACGGTTCAACAGCGCTTGCACTTCCTCTCCCTCAAAGTGCACTTCTGTAACATCCGAGGAGTGCACTCCAATCTGAACGATGTCCACCACCATCTTGAGACGGAGAGACCCCACCTACTCTTTCTAACGGAGACGCAGATCTGCGATCCGTCAGACTCGGCATACCTTGGTTACCCAGGCTATATCCTGGAGTCACTTTTCCGCCCGCACGCCGGGGTGTGCATGTATGCCAGTGACGCGATCTGTTGTCAGCGTCTCCGTTACTTGGAAGTGCCGGACCTTTCAGTTATGTGGGTTCACATAGATACCGCCCTAGACCAAGTGGTTTACGCCGGTATCTATCGTTCCCATAGCGGAGATCGGGAGACAACGAGGCTCATGGAATACCTTGGCAATACAGCAGATAAGATTCAGCAACGTTTTTCTACAGCGCAGTTGGTGTTCCTGGGGGATTTTAATGCTCACCACGGGCAGTGGTTATACCCGTATCAGGACACTGACCATGCTGGAAGGGAAGCCTTTAAGTTTTTGCTGACTTATGGTCTCTCACAGCTTGTAAACGAGCCTACGCGCATCCCCGACGTTGCTGGCCACACTGCGTATTGCTTGGACCTTCTGCTGACAACCGATCCTGACAGATACTCGGTGTCCGTCACTGCACCTTTAGGGACATCCGATCACTGTATGGTGAAATCTGTATCGCTGTACTCGCCACCTGACACCCGCCCTAAAGGCTCCAGGCGAGTATGGCGTTACAAGTCAGCAGATTGGAATAAAATGCGACATTTCTTCGCATCTTATCCGTGGTGGCAAACCTGTTTTACTTCAACCGATCCATCGTGCTGCGCTGATGCTGTCTCAAGTGTGATAGTTCAAGCAATGGAGTACTTCATTCCCTACGCTGATCTATCCCTTGAAACCAAAGCTCGCCCATACTGCTTGCCTTGCCGCTGAAAAGCGAAAGCGGGAAGCATACAAAGCCTGGGCAAATGCTCGCAGAAGCAAAGCCCTTGATTCGCATGAACTTAAGAAAAGATACAATGCTGCCGCCAAGTCCTGCAAAAAGGTAATCAAAAGAGCTCGTTTTGCCCACATAGGCCGTGTCGGAGACAGAATAGCAGCATACCCTTCGGGAAGTAAAGCTTTCTGGTCCCTTGCCAAGTCGGTCGAAACGAACTTTTGTCGCCCGTTGCTGCCACCACTGAGGAAACCCGATGGTTCTCTGGCCCACACTGCTAAGGAGAAAGCAGATTTATTTGCTAGTATCTTCGCGGAAAATTCTCGTCTAGATTGCCAAGGAAAAATCCCACCCCAATTACCTCAGTTCGGACCTACAATAGGTACCGTTCACATTCGCGAAAAGGAGGTTCTTAAATGCTTGCTGCACCTAGACGAGAACAAAGCTAGTGGTCCAGACTGTATTCCTGCATTGGTCTTAAAACGCTGCGCTGAGTTGTCTACCGTTTTGACGCGTCTTTATCGACTTTCATTGGAATCCGGTAAGGTTCCCAAGTCCTGAAAGCTTGCTAACGTACAGCCAGTACCAAAGAAGGGAAGCCGTGCCGATCCTGCCAATTATCGACTAATTTCAATCACCTCCATACTTTGCAAAGTCATGGAACGTGTATTGAACAATCGACTCCTGGCATACCTCGAGACCAACGAGCTCCTAATCGATAGCCAATATGGTTTCCGCAACGGGCGCTCGACCGGCGATCTTCTCGTGTATGCCACTCACTTATGGAGCGAGGCCTTGGAGGGTCATGGTGAAGCAATAGCTGTATCCTTAGACATTTTCAAGGCCTTTGACAGGGTCTGGCATGATCGTCTCTTAAGTAAGCTTCCAGCTTATGGCAAACCGATTGGGCTCTGCGACTGGATATCTGATTTTCTGAGGGAACGGTCAATTCGAGTAGTCTTAGATGGCTTCTCCTCCGACCATTATTCTTGCTGCACATTAATGACCTTTTAACACCGGGCATTATTAGTTATGCTGATGACAGCACTGTTGTAGAGAGATACGTATCCAATGCGCGAGCGAGCCCCCGTGAAATCCAGAGTTTAAAAAGTCAATGATTGAGCGCGTTTTTTTGACCTTACGGAAAGTTGGGATTGGGGTGAGTCGAATTTGGTCAAATTCAACGCGTCCAAAACTCAGGCGTGTCTATTCTCCGCAAAAAAGAGCACCTTCACATTAACGCCCACTTTCCAAAATGTATTTGTCCCCATCACTGACCATCTAGGGCTTTTAGGCGTAACTATAACATCCAGTTTAAACTTCGGTCAACAAATTGTGTCCATGGCTCAAGTAGCTTCGAAAAAGTTGGGAATCATCTCGAAGGTACGGCGGTACTTCAGCCCTGCACAGCTTCTTAACTTATATACAGCTCAAGTGCGATCATGCATGGAGTACTTCAGTCATCTTTGGGATGGTTCAGCCAAATATCAACTAGAAGCGCTGGATTCCGTTGACCGAAGAGCCCGTAATCTAATTAACAGCGTCGACCATACGACCAAAAAACTGCAGCCCTAGAGCATCGTCGTAAGGTTGCTTGTTTAACCATGTACTACAGGATACATTTTGGTGAGTGCGCGAGTGCTCTGTTTGAGCAAATTGAACCCTCACCCTTTTACCATCGGACTACTAGACGCAGATAGACTTTTCGGAATATCAACCACATACTTCCATCCGTATGTGGTTGATATTCCGAAAAGTCGAACTAAGCGCTTTGACAGTTCCTTTTTGATACGGGTCGCCAAGGTTTGGAATGAACTGCCTGCGTCTATTTTCCCTGACCAGTATAGTCCTAGTACTTTTAAGCGTCGAGTGAATAGGTTTCTCGTGGATGGACGTGTACCACCTTATAGTTCGGCCGTTCAGAGAATGCGTTCCTGACACCTATCAGTTAGTCACGACTAGTGATGGGCACAACATAACACTGAGTTCTTTACCGTTCCTCCAAAATGAAACGCCGCGTTATTTTTAATATTATTTTCGTTTTAAATTGGCGGAATCATTTAAAATTTATATTTTAGTAATTTAAGTGGAAACCAAAAAAAGGTAAGTAATATAAATATAGTAAAATTGTTTTATTTATTTTTTGTTATAAAGTTACAATCTGAATTTCTATGCAATAAAGTACATTGAATTGAATGTGCGTACAGAATATCAACCAGACTCCGATTCGCTTGAGGAGGTAGTGTCTTCATCATCATCTTCGCCTACATGTATAATTATTTTATTATCAATAACAGAATCAATCCTGATATCTCGGTCAAAATTTTTAATCTTTCAACAACCTTTGCCCAGTCATCTCTAGTGACTTCCCCGCAGGCTTCTTTTAATAGGATCATCATCTTTTTCGTGCTGAATGGCTAGGAAGTATAGTGGCGGGCGGCGTAACCTTTTATTTGAGCCCAGTATAGCTCAATCGCGTTATATTGGCAATGATACGATGGAATTCTTAGAACGCGATGACCGTACTCCAGAGCCAGTTCATCGATTTCGTATCGCACATTTGCCACTTTATTTTCTTTAACTAATTTAATTAGCTCTGCTTTTAGCATCTGCATATTTGCGTCAATGCCTTTTGCTTGTAACCAACTTTTTTTCGCACATTCGGTTTGGTCATTGTTTTAGTTTTTAATTTAATAAAAGTTATCTTATAGTCCATTATTTTCAAATTCTTAAAAAGAAAAACAAAACGTATTATTTCATAAAGTATACCTGTTTAAGAACAGATTACGATACTGTTATAGCCTGTTATTGTTAGCACAGCACTACAAATATAAAGCTTTGAAATAACCTTGTAATAGCGCAGTATAGATTTTGAAAAATATTGTTTACCAAGTTATTTGACACTCAGTTTGGCACAAAATTATAAAATTTACTGATTATTGATATAATAATGTTGTTTTAATGCTCATTAATTGTTAAAACGGTAAACAACCAGCAAAAATATTTTTGATCGTAACAGCAACGCCTTTACAAAGTTACGTCGTCAGTTCAATCGCGATGTGTCAGGAATGCATTCTCTGAACGGCCGAGCTATAGTCTTCATGTTCACTTAACATCAGGTGTCATGGAAGACAAACGTCCCATCCATATTTTATAAAAAAAAAAAACATAAATGTAGCTCTAGAAGAATTTTCTATACCAAACTAGGTTGAAGGTTTCTATTTTTTATTTTTTCAGCATTATTTAACAATATCCATGCTGTTTAATACTAGTTGTACGTACAAACCTAAGTTGAGAACCAAAAACAGGAGGTTCTCAGTTTGACCTGTAAGTATGTATGTCTGTTTGTCCGCGATTTTCTCACGTTTGGCTGAACCGATTTGGATGCGGTTTTCAGAAAAAGATTTGTCATGTTTAGGAGAAGGTTTTAGTATATTGACCAACTTTAAAAAATAAGGTTCTCAATTTATCTGTTTATTTTGTATCAGAGATGAGCCGAATGTTCGGCCGAATATTCGTATTTCGTGCAACATTTATATTCAGCCGAATGTTTGATTGATTTGCCGAATAATTACCGAAGACTAGCAGTTTCCCGCAGATTTACCTGCACTACTTCTGATTAAAAGTAGCCGACTTACAAAGAGGAGTTTAACCTGGGTCTCGATTTGCCTATCTTACAAATGAGTCAATGGAGTCGTTATCAGCATGGAACGTTTGTCATCGATTACCTTGCGTTTGGCTGAACCGATGTTGATACGGTTTTTAAAAGGTTATTTGTCCCATTTAGGAAAACCTCTTACCTATTACTTACTTTCAATTTAGGGCTAGCTTTTAGTATTTTCATAGTAAGTAAGTTTCCATATTTAGATCTCCAAATATTTATCTTACTTAAATAAATCTTCTATCTTTTTTAAATAAATATCTTACTTTTATTGGTTTGGCACCGACTTCAAAAACTATGTAAATACCTACCCAGATAAATTGTTAATGTTCTTATTACATTCATTAATATTAATTAATTAATGGCAGAAATTTACTATACGGGGTAGTAATATGGATGGAATAGAAACAGGCATAGGATGGCGTTTATAAAAATTATTTAAACATTTTTAGTGGGTTGGTTTTTTGAATGCGGTTCACTTTTTCTTAAAAAGAAATAATTAGTTTGCTTTCATTTTGGTTTCGGTTTTATGACTTTTTTACTTATTTTTTATTGTAACGCTTGTATCGTCAAACTTTTGTTGTGCCTCTGTATAGGTAATAAATAAATAAAACAATAGTTTTCGATACTCAACTAGGACCGGTTATATGAAAGTCTAAATAAACCTAGAGAACGTATATCAAGTGGGTGATCATTATTTATTTAATGCCTTTTTTTACTTTCAAGACTTTTCTAGCTTGTTAGTTTTCGTGTTCGCTATAAATTGAAAGGCAAAAAGTTAGAGTATGTCAAGCATGTCCATTGACTGTCTAATTTATTATCTCCTCGGCTTCTAACAATCCTTTTGGAATGCGTTTCCTAATGACCAGAGAAGTGCATTTGACACCTTTCTTTTACCTTACATCCGAGTTCATTGAGTAATGTTGGGGTAATTTTTAGTTTACTTATATAAATTGCAAGTTATTTGTGGAACGTATACAATGTTATTGTTGCCGCTTAAGACCGAAATGTTTCACGTTTGCGTGTATAAAAGGTTTGCATCCCGAGATTACCAAAGCAGGGGTTATCTTAACCTAGTAACTTCAAAATAGTAACAGAAGAGATAACTCCTAAACTGGAATAATGTGGAGGAGGAATACTCACAAGGCAGGAGCACACCGTTGTGGTTCACACAGTTGGTATTTACACAAACACTTAGGATTTTACTAGAAGTCTAACAATCTGGCCAATAAATACACTAATATTTAGATTTTTCTCAGTTTTACTTAATTTTCACACTCGATATAATGTCGTTGCGTACGCGGTTCTTGCAAGACGCAATATAACAGTCAAAATCCGTTAGGTGGCGCATACGGCCGCAGTGCGTAAGGGAGCGGGAAGATTTGAACATTATGATGTTAGGATAAGGAAATATAGAAGGACTGTTCCGAAGTCACAACAGTTATATTTAATGGAAAATAAACTCTTTGAGCTTTGAAGCTTTTGTTGTATATTTTCAATGGCCAAAGATGTTGTAGGTACCCCAATACAAGACATCCAAAGATAATCATAGAAACAATGCTGCAAAGTAAAGTTTTTTTTAATTATAAGGATAGGACGTTTCTTTTCCATGCCACCTGATAGAAAGTGCGCATGAAGACTATAGTGGTACACGTCTATCCACGAGATACCTATGCCCTCTACACTTAAAAGTACCAGGACTGTTACTGGTCAGGAAAAACAGACGTAGGCAGATGGTTAGGAGACTTGCGCCCAAAATCCTGTTTGTATCAAAACACATTATCAGTCACTATTTCACTATACTCGTTGTATTTTTTATGAATGGAATGAAAAACTACATGCCCAATTTTAATTGACATAACTCTTGCAAAGGTTGAAATCTACGTTAACCAGCAGAAATAGTGATATTTTATCATAAATTTTTCACAGGGTCAGGAGCAGTACGAGTTAAACCACGCAAGCCGACTAGTTTTTAAAACCAATATAGGTACCATATTTTATGTTCATCAAAGCCTCATAAAAACTTAAGCACGTCTACAGCAATAAACCTACAATATTGGCAAAAGTTATTTAAAAAATGTTAAAGTATTGCATGTTAAAGAACCGACACTAAAACTTTAATTACAGTTAACAATATGTCTACAAAACGATTCAACAATATTTATGTTGACCGGAACCAAGAATTAATATCTACTTTCATAAATGTGTCTGTTTTGTCCGTGTGTGTCGGCTTAGGATACCTGTACAATGCCTAGATGCGTGTCATGCGTGGAGGGCGACTTATCCGATTTAATACCATATGTTGGATACAGCTTAATGCGGTACCGTTTTTATATAAAACTAATAACAGTTGTTGTGGCAACCGGTAGAATAGTTTAGCACCAACCTAGAGATGTTATATTAGGATCGATTTTTTATATGACTGTTAATTAACTAATATAACGCTTTATCAAAAACATGGTGTCATAACTGTTACTGGGTAACAGTCAAATAACAGTGAGAGTTTCTGATCTAGTTCGTAAAATGTGCTATATTCGGAAGTCGTCGTGGCGCCGTGGTTACTGTGTGTATCAAACGATATCACAGATCAAGCAACGTTCGGCGCGGCCGCTACTAGGATGGGTGACCGCCGAACTTTCATTTCTCACGGCGACTTCCGTGCTTCGGAGCGTTAAGCAGCACATTAAGCAGTCGGTACCGGGTACTGTATACTTGTATACAGTAGTCGTTAGGGCATTGTAGAAGCCATTTTCGGCGCCCTGAAAATTCTAAGATCCACCACCCAGCACTGGGCCAGCTTGGTGGATTATGGCCTATACCTCCTCGTCACCCAGGGGAGAGACTCTTAGCCCTGCAGTGGGCTCTTTACAAAGAGTCGTGATGATGATGAATATATTCATTCTATTACATTATAACATCATGATCATCATGATGACATTTCTGCCGTGTAACTGTTATGTATAACGAATATATTAGTCACACCTCTACACCAACGCTCACTCCTTTATGGGTGTCGTATAATAAGCGACTTACAATTTTGGCCGTTACGTGAATTACTTAATAAGGTTTGTGATTACATTCTTCAGACCACCACCCTATAGGTTACCTGTTTATTTTTTCTTTTCTTTTTATGAAGAAATAATTTTTAATTAAATTATTAAAATATTTTTGAAAGGTTTTTTTTGTAATTCTCTTTGTGAACTACATAGTTAAAATTTTCTATTTAGCATGGGACAAGGCTGTTTCTCAAATGAATTAATGACTGAGCTTGTTTTTCCGATATTTAAAATTAACGGGCATCCTACCGACCGTGCTCTATCTCGTTTATAAAATACTAAAATAAAAATGATTACCTTTCAAAACAAAAATGTTACAGAATAACAATAAAGCTGACAAGAAAAGTTATGATAGCTTTTTGACGTTCGCTGTGGCGCAGTAGTAAAGGTGAGTTCAAGCCAACAACGTTAATAATTTAGGTTACATTCCGAGTCGTTAAAAATCTCTATTTTTCTTAACGGCAATAGATCAGCATTTTGTTTTATTTTAAAGCATAGATAAAACCATCATCATCAAGGTCTAAGATGGCATACGGGTTTACGCGGAGGAGAAATAAAAAACGGGAGACTGTTGAAGGATTATCGGCAGCTAAGCGTACCCCTAACTGGATCTTACCACTAAGCGGGATCAGATCCAGGGGTGAGATAGGACAATTATAAACCGACCCTGCGCGGGCCAAAAGTTTCCATAGAATATGCAATTAAAAGCAAGACTGTGTCTACAATGTAACATGTAGCCATCCGGTAGGTTATTTATTTCTCGCAGACTCTACTATGTAAACGAGTCATCATGTAGGTACATAGTAGAGTCTGTGTAAATGTGTTAATGAGATCATCAATACTACCATTTATAATGAGCCCATTGCAAGAGTTCCGCACCGCTGACTCCAAGCTGGCGCATTGCTGGTTGGTGGATGTTAGAATTTTCAGGACAATGAAACAGCTTCTGAGCGAGAGCGACACCTTATGGTTCAATGTTCATAAGTATTAACCCGTAATTATGAACTGTAACAATTATCAAAGATCGACTAGTTAGATTGTCGGGTCTTTTCCGCCAAAAGAGGCGTGTAGTATTTGAGATGTCGAATAATAATTATGTTGTTTTGCCACGAGCTAATCTTTACGTTATTTATTTTAGTTCATTGGTCATCAAACCAAACAAACAAACGAAAAGCTATTGTTAAAAAACAAAACAGATTTTGTCAAATTTTGACCTATAAACAATGAAGAGTATTGGTAAATATTAACTTATTTATTTAAGTATTTACTCTTTATTGTATTATAACATATGGGAAACAAACAATATGGAACAAAAGTTACAAAAGGTGGTCTTATCACTCTAGAGCTATCTCTACCAGACAACATTAGAAAAATTGTTGAATTTTCAACCTTACTACTCAAACCTTAGAAACTTTCAAAATATCTTATTTATCCGCGTATCCTTGGAATTGTAGTATGATTATCATAATTGTGGATTTCTATATTGAATCTTTTTCAATTCATAATTCGTACAAATTAACAATCTAGATTTCAGCTGTCATGACCACTTTGGCGACGGGGTAAACCTGTCTGCCTCAGACGCCGATTCCCGGACGGAACAAGAAAAAAAAATGTTCCGTGGCTGGGTGTTTATCTATTTATGTATTTATATTCTAGGTTCCCCCCTAGTTAGCTACATGGTATCCCATAACACAAGCTATGCTTACTTTGGGATCATATAGTGGGTGTGGATTGTCTGGGGATTTTATTTATTTTATTATTTATTTATAGCCATGCACATTCGTCGTAGTACTTTAAATCTCTGATCGAGGGTTGAAATACAGGCGTGTTCTTAGGTGTGCTACACGAACGTGATACTAAGGGCAGTTATAAGGACATTATTGGGATATTACCTCTTTGAAGGAGGCCCTTGACCTTGGAATTAATTATTATATTTATCTATGTTTGTGTTAACTTTGCTTTTGTTCACATAAACAAATAGAACAGATACCTGCACTAGAGCCCTAAAGTTATAAATCAGTCATCATGATTTACAATCACTTAAACTTTAACAAAAATCGAAGTATGTACGTACGCATTACACATGATATAACCAGTAAAGTGAGATATCTTTGTTAAAGTTTCATCGAGTTTTATTTCTAAGTAAGTGCGGGATGAGGGAGGTCAAGATTACTTGGATAGATGAAAGAGCTTTCGCTACATACAGCTAAGAAGTTAGAAGAGTTAAATGAGCCTTTTTAGAGCTAAGCTATTTATGTTATGCGATGAAATATATTTGTTTTGATTATAATCAAAGTAAATAAGATATTTGCAACTTATGAAGGTAAGTAGGTTCAGACTGCGACATTTTTGAACTAGTAACTTGACGATGACATGAGACGGTTAGGTCGAAAAATAGCAGGTGTTTTCGGAAAGTATGTATCTCTGCACAAAACATTTCATTTCAAACATTCAACAAGGTGTTGTGTTTCTGTAGGATTTAATAATATAACAAAGATATTTTAGCGTCTGACTTCATTTGAAGTTCATAACCATAGCCGGTTGAGATATTTGAAGCTGTCCCCACATGCACTATCTGCTTTCGACTTTCGGGTCCAACTCCTAAGAAGAGAGGCGAAACATTCCCTCGATTTGTTAACAATACTTATAAGGCTGCCAATACTGTTCAAACATGTGAATTATAAAATGGTTCCCTTTGTTTTGTAGAGTTTTTTTTTCGCCAAAGAAAGATTAGGCACCCAGCAGAGTAAATAAGCTCAAACTGGGAAGTAGGTGTATGCTATTACGCACCCATGCTGACAATATGGGACTCACTCAGCTGAACTGAACATACCCACTCATCGACCTCTTGACTAATCGTGTATTTCTAGGGACACTGGATCGCAAAAGTTAAAGAATTGGCTGTCGCAATTTGTGATAAACGCTGCGCGTTTTGTACAGTAGGAACTGTTATTTTATGTAATTTCATTCTAGAAAATCATGATAGATTACGGTTTGCCTATCTGTCTAAGAAAAATGTAACGCAGATATCGCTACAGCGTTAAATATTTAAAAAAATGTCTCCTAAGATATCCATTTTTACTTTCCGAATTCCTGTTTTAGACAAATAGCGCGAGAATGGCAGTACATGATTTCTTGCCGGTAATCATGAAACTTTTTGCACAAAATTTACACATGATGCAGACATAACGTTCAATTTGGATATCCAAAGATTAGGTAGAGGTAAATTGCGTTCGTTAAAAACTTATAGATTCCAACGTAAATAAAAGTTCACCAAAGTAAAAGCCAGTAAGTGTAGCTTGCAAAGCAAGTATAAAACGTGTAGGAGCGAGGTTTCGCGTCTACTCGTTCAAGTACAAGGTCACTGCGCGCGTCGAGTCATTGCTCCGTGTGCATACATAGTTTAGGTGCTTCTGCGCAGCTTGACTGCGCTGGTGATACCCGTCTGCTGATCTGCTACCCTGGTAAGTGCGATCAGTGATTTATACTAAGATCTTTAGTTTATTAATAAGTTAATAGTCATTTATTTTATGTGAAAATAGACTTTTCGAAAATATGGTGCTAATTTTTATAATGACGTTATTATTATAAATCGATTTTGTCAAGTTTAATTTTTAAAGCAAACCCTTCCTTTAAAAAGTACCTAGAAAAATGGGAAACTAAAAACACTTCTAAAATAAAATAAGACAATTTTTCGTTAATAAAAAAGCAGCTCTCGGAAAAGTAAAATAATGTAAAGTAAGTGGTACCTGGTACGGGGAATTAGTTATTTATACTCAGCTAATTTAGTAATAATTGAAATTTTAATTGTGATTAATTAATCGAAAATGTTGTGCTTTCTTAAATTTATGTAATTTTTATCAATCGGTATAAACAAACTTAAAAGTCGAAAGTAAGCTCCTTAAAAAGATCAAACAGAAAAAAAAACAACTTTTTAAAATAAGACGGTAACTTTTTCATAAAATAAAAAAACAACTCAAATATAAATTATTATTGTACGTGATCTAAAAATACATTTGAAAAGTCCAGTTCCTATCAATTGGTTTTAAATTGACTCGTCAAAGTACCGTAATGCAAACATCAACAACTAAAGAAATAAGAATTGATACCTTTTGTGCCTCTACGAGCTTTGTAGAAGAAAAAATATAGTAGAGTTTGACCGGGAGTAATAGCACAAAAAGTAGCAGTGAAATTACTTGAAGAAAAAAGTTGTGTTTGTTGAACTAGTTTTTATTTTATTGTAAATTTCGGGTGAGCAGAATGATATTAAGTGAAAGAATATGTAAGTAAAATAATTTTCGTAACCAATAGGTAAAGCTAATTATTATACGAGTTAGGTAGTATTTTTGGCATAATAAAATAAAGTGATTTCTGTACTGTTGTCATCCATCTCATCATGTTTTAACTTTCTGTTCTTTTTTATACTCATGTATTTTATTTTGTTTTTTTCGATGTTTATAAAACATGCTTTTGCGTACATTAAAACATTAAGTAGGCACGTATTAGAAACAGTACACCTTAAAACAAATCAACCAAACAAATAATCGGCTTAGCAGAAGTAAGCAGGTATATTACTGCTACAAACAAATTTATAGTTATTTATTCTCCTATTTCTTCAATTTAAATTGTTCTTAATTTGGTTCTTTCTGAAGTAAACTTTTAAACATGGTAATTTTCCTGTAGGAAGCTTTTGGTCAGAAAAAACTACTATCTTTAGCTGAAAGGGCTTTGCCATTTATTATAGCGCTGTAGTGAACGAAGAGAAGAATTTTGCTGTTTCTCATTCATGTTTGTATTTTTATGATTTTCAGTAGGTACTTGTACTGGTTTTGTAACAAATGTAGTAACATAAAAAAGTTATTTCATTTTTAATAAGAAAATGGTATACTTAATAGTAATCAAATAAAAGAAAAAAAGAAACTGAAATACAACGAAAGATCATTTGATAAATTTCATCTTTATGAGCATTTTATCTTGGCTATAAAAATGGCTAGATAGTACTTATAAGTAATGTCTACCTTAATTACTTTGACTACGACATAAATATGACGTGGTTTAACGATTGTGTTTTATTTTATTTTTCAACAATTAATTATACAGGGTGACCCTATATAATAAAATATAAAAAAATTAAAATCGAAATTTATTTTTAAATTTTTATACGAAAGCAATAAATTTCGACATTTTTTTCATACAAATACAACAATACATTTCAAATTTTTATTTTTTTATATTTTTTCTGTAATCCTCATGGGTACTTGAATATATCCGTAAAGGTATTATTTAGGGTTTGCGGGACACCCTGTGTATTGTGGCAATGAAGGAAGTTCTAGTCTATTTCATCAATAACTCTAATTTTGTTAACCTTCAGTAGTCGACTCCTTACTATTCGTTCCCTCTTTGATAATTTGCTAGCAGTGACGAGCGGTTTTACCCGCGTATCTCTCGATCATGTAAGATTTTCTTATTAATTGATAGTACATAGACGAAAATATACATGGTTGTCTGGAAAAAAAGGCCCTTCAACGATAAGACCGCCAAGTTGTACTTATTAAACACACTGCTTTTTTTCATTAACTAGTATCTGTACTGTAAACTGAAGTATAGAATAAATAAATATTTTCTTCGATTTAGGCTATCAAATTTGACAGAAAAGAAACGCCTGGTAGCTTCCGAGATTAGCGCGTTTGAACAAACAACAACACAGATTTATTATGGTAACTATCCCCTGGCAAATAATTCAATGCAGTTAAAAGACAGTTCCGCGTACCACTACCCACTTTAAGGTAGAAAAACATAGTAATGCGGTTTAAGTGAACGTCTGTTTTTTTTTAAATAATATCTTTAAGTTGGGAAAAAGAAGTATTTTGACATACATACATAACGTGACGCCTGTATCCCTTATGGGGTAGGCAGAACACCAGCGGTTACAAGACCATCTGATGTCACGTTTGACAAATTTGGAGGTATGATAAAGATGGAGTGAGACTAATGTAGTGACAGGGGTCAGCCTATCGCCCACAAAAACGCCCTTAAAACCTCTGTCGTTTAAGTTACTTTTACAGTATGCCCGGGAAGAGAAACAGCTGGCACATTCTATGTTTTTCTTTCGCTCCCAGTCCAGCATGGAAGCAAAGTATTTCGACTCACAAAATATTTTATACTTTCACTTTCTCATACGTACAGTAGGGTTTCTTTATGTCACTTATTTTTCGTTAAATAAAAAATAGCTAAAAACTATTTTTACGTCTACTGTAACCATTTTTAAGCACTAGCTTTGTTTTGTCATTAATTATCTTTATTAAAGTTTAACTGTAAAGATAAAGTACACTTAAAATTAACATATTTATACATAACTTTAAAATGTTATGCTAAACGAATGAAAAACTACCAGTCAATTTCAATCATTCTCAATCCTTACAAGAAGAAGATTTTACTGTTGATATTATTATTTTTCTTTTTGACACTTTAAACTGTCACTTAATTGCATTGAATTATTTGCCAAGGTAAAGTAGATATTATTGGTACGTTTCTGCATATTTTTTTTGACTAGAAAGATCTAGTACACAAACATTGTCGTATATGTACCAACTCACTTTGTCAGATTATAACTGAAAACTATTTAAAAACAGAATAACCTAATCTTCTAATTAAAAAACGAAAAACTTAAACGCAGGTCTAAATTAGTATGTTATTGATTCTGTAACAATTACTTAGTGCAATATTTACTTTACTATTTTCAATATAAACTTTTCTTAATAGGATGCCTGTTTATATAATGCAAAAACAATTTAAATTTGGCTGCTACATATAATAGGACCTCAATAATAAGTAAGCTCAAGATTTTATAGGTGTATGCATTAAACAGTTATTATTAAGAAGAAAATTATTTACCGTTTTTTTTAAATGTAATTATCAGGATAACAGTTTACCTGGTATTATTTTTTTGTAGCAAGTAAGTAGCAAATAGTCATGTTTATCGGATCGCGAACTTACTGTAAAAAGTCTATTAGCGATTCAACTCAACAGCATTTCCCGTAATATCTTGACAGACAAGATTGATAGCTAAGGTGTTGTAGTCGATGAAGTAAATTTGCTTGATCAATACTTTGTGGCCACATCCTCTCATCACACAACATTTAAAAATTACAAACATTATTTACTGCTGCTTCGGGGTCGCTATTACTGCCGAGAAGTTCTGCAGGGGGTTTGACTTGTTTTCCAGTATGTGTTATATTTTTGATAATCTTCCATAGGGCTTTAGGGTCCTTACCCACTTTGATTAATTCTTTTTCTTCGTAATCTTTTTTCAGTTTACGTAGCAGGAGGTTACTTTCTGCACTTTAAGTGTAGACTATCTCGGTTCCTAATGCATCTCAATAATCCTGGCGTAATCCAAGGTTTCAGGTTGCGGAGTCTTCTGGGAACTAGTGAAACCGTTTTGTGTATATCTATAACAGTTTCAGTCAAATTGATGAATTTAATCGGAGCTTCATCATCGGTTTCTTAAGTTCTATTTTTATCGGAGTAGTTAAAACGAACCGAGGTGGATAGCTGTTTATTTTTGGTTTTACTTTGCTGAAGAACTAATAAATAAAGAGACCTTACTACACTTTTCGCGACGCGCTGTCTCAGTCAACACGCATACACAGAGTGTTCCCGGCACACGCACACCACCACCGACTAAGTATCTATTGCATTACGCTTATGTAACCATGTGTTGCGTAATGAATTCATTAACTTTCGGTTAAGTTTACTCAGTAAATAATTAATATTTATTTTCGAAAATTTCTCTCAATATAATTCAGTTATAAGCATCATGTCTTAGCCAAAAGCTCGCATAGATGTTCCATCTTCAACCCTTAGTCTTTTTGACTAAGGTGAATGTAAAGCATAAACACATAATAATAATTATATGATATTACTCGATACTGCCCGAATCGTTCGCCGGTTTCTTTCTCTCTTGCCCTGATACCCGACCGACTGGTCTTATTGTCGGGTCTTTTCCGCCGAAAGGCGAGTTGCTTTTGATATGCAGAATAATAATAATAATCCATTTCTCAAACCATCACGTCCTGGAATTTCGAAAATGACCCACCAGTCACCCTGTATAAAAATACAAAGGCACATGCAATGATAAGTAGGTAACGAAAATAATTCATTGATATGAGTTTAAGAGCTGTAATTAATTTAGATATTTCATTCAAAAAGTGGATAAAAATCTACGTTTATTTAAAAAGGCTTTCAACCGTGCTAAGTAGAGGTTATTAAGCAATTTATCTACCATTGTTCCCAAACAAGCTTTGGTCAGAAGTACAGTTAAGTTACTTCTTTCAAGTAACGGCAAAATACTTAATTATGTATAGAGCGATGTGTTGATTACGCAGTTCCCAAAAAACCTAACTTTTAGATTTTGTTTTTTAGATTTTTAAAATGCATATAGACCACTTTTTGCCATGTCCGTGTCTTTTATACGTACTTATAACGGTTTTTTGTATGCATATGTAAACAAATTATTCGAAATGACAAATAAACTTTTTAAAACCGGCGCGGCTAAAAGCATTATTATTATTATTATTTCTAGGATATTCAAGTTACTTCAAAATTCACATTTATGCAACTTATTTTATGTTAGCACTTGAATAATAAATGCAAATAGTAGAAACGATTTAAATATATTGTATATCTATATTGAATTTTATTTTTCAATCCAGATTGTTGCATGAAAAACGTTTTTGTTCCTTTTTTATCATAGACTAAGCCTGCGTTTGACAAGTGACGATGAGGTAGAAGATCAAAGACAGCACAATGCCGCCGCCGGAGCGGTAATAATTAGCGACAGGTTTAATATGAAAGGTGGTTTCCCCAGTCGGACCCTCTTGACAAAATCCTACCACCAAGCGGGGAAAATTTAATAACCTAACTTAATAGTGGCTACTTTAATAACCCATCCATAATAATCGTACCTGAGCAAGTAATACTTACCTTTGTTTAGTTAGTTTGATGGGCCGTTCCGCATTCTACCGGCGATTTTTCGACCGGTGAATATTTTTTTTATATTATATATTTATATATACATTATATATTACTTTTTGAATTAAACATTTTGTTTTAACCCGAAATCTATGTTTGTTTCTACCGGCAATAAATCATAGAGCCAAATAAACATAAAAATCTGGAAATTCTTATTCGAATTAATATTGAATGATAATTTTTTATAGCTTATCAGCGTTAGAAGGGTTCTAAACGTTTTGTATGCTTCAATACTCCATATTTTGGGTCACAGATAGGTAAAAATGTCGTATGATCATTGTTATACTTCTATTTAGTGCGACAGAGGCAGCAATATTATATCTTTTGAAATTGACTCTACAATGAGTTCATTATTTATCCTTTCACTGCCATAACACTTGTTATTTAAAGCAATTATATCCGTGAACACATGATTAATTCCGATCCTAGCGTGTAAAAAGTAAGTGTCTAGTAGTACTGAATTTTAAAATCCTGAATTTAGTTCCGTGTCTTCCAAACGCAGTGGACTATTTTATTAAGTATACAAAAGGATATCAGTTTTATTATAAAAAAGAAAAAACACGAGTTGTTTCACCCCAATCTCACCTGATGGTCAGTGAAGATGAGGTCGAAGATGAAAGCACACGGACCAAGGAAAGAACTGGTTCTTCATAAAGCATTGCCGGAACACATCACCGCCGGAGTATTTGGCTGCAGATTTTATATGAAGGTTGGACAGCTAGACAGTTGGACCCTGACGGGATCCTACCACCAAGCGGTGGTCCCGTGGATTAGTCACCTTTTACGACATGCTTATCCAGGAGCAATAGGGCTACTCTAAGCTGGCCCAACGGATTTTTTTTTATTGTAGGTATTACTTAAAGTTATTATTGTAACAATTACGTTATTTTTACTCATAGATTTAAGTTTCTGAAAAGTTAGAAATTGTATTTTTTTCAGTTTTATACCAAGACTAAGAAGGGCTGTGTATTGTTAACAGTGCTAAAATTTTTAGTTTATTCTATCTTAAATAAATTACTGTCATTTTTTATACCTACAGCGCAAATGAATCTATTACTTAATTGATTGAGTTTATAATAAAAAAGTATATTAAACAGATTTTTTTTAACATAAGTACCTCTATTGTTAATTTTATTGCCGGTAGAACCAAGAATGATTTTTGCTCGCCGGTCGAAACAATAAAAATTTATTGCCGGTAGCAACTTCACCGGTAGAACGCGGAAAGACCCAGTTTGATGTCTTTGCGAATTAAAGCACTCATTATTGACAAGTACCTTTTAGTGTCCAGCAGGATATCATTAATCAAAGAGAAATAGTCCGCTGTCGTCATTTGTTTTATTCTAGTAATTTCTCCATAATTTATTTTGGTACTTCCGCTTGCATTAGCTATGCGTTGCGCTATTATAGCGGTTGTGCTGATAAAAACTATCTTCATTGCCTATTATAGATCCATTAGGTGATCACACGAAGGTACTCCATTTCTTATTTAAAAGCCCCTTTTTAATGGTCTACTTTGAGACAAATTTGTCCCTCAGTCTGTACCTGCTAGTTATCCGAGTAAAACTCTCAGTGTGCATGAGTTTTTCTAATATTATAAATGCTAATATATTATTAATAATATTATAAATGAGTTTTCTAAGATTATTTATATATATCCTACTAATATTATAATGTGAAAGTTTGTGGATTTAGATGTGATTTAGATGGATGTTTGTTCCTCTTTCACGCACAAATGGGTTGACGGATCTGGATACAATTTTGTAAAGATATAGATGATATAATAAATAATAGGATACTTTGAAATAATAAATAGGATACTTTTTATTTCGATAACCCAGCGGGATTTGAACAGACTGTTATTCAGTAATAATTATAGATATATTTTAGCCAATACACACATAATCTTAATACATTTCACCAAGGTTTGAATTTATGAAGATTTTGACAATTATTTACACACTTATGAATCGCTCCGTCTATGCAATATATTTGTAACAAAGCTGTTGGTTCTCCAAAAATATAAATAAATAAGTAAATAAATAACCTTAAGACCCACCGTAAGTATATCATTTATAAACATAAACTTTGTCTAGTGCTTTATTCAATTACCTACTACATAAACTTGCCACTGGTGAGAACATTAACCATCTTGTTAAATTAATACCTATAAACTCACAAAGTATCGACGATTGAGTCGGTTATGAAAAACCTCACAGATAACCTGTTACTTATAAATGTAACGGTTTGTTTAAGTAATTTTATCTGTACAGTCACGTGTAATGAAATGTAGGTACACACTTTGCTTATTCAGTTGCAATAAGGTTTAGGCTGCGTTTCCACTCACGCGGAGCTGGGCGGAGAAGAGTGGAGAAGAGTGGAGAAGAGTGGTGAAAAGTGTTGAGTGTTTCCACTAAAGCGGAGCAGAGTGGAGTGGAGTTGAGTGGAGCATACTATGGCAATTTTAATAACATTTAAGATGAAAACTTAGTCTTAGATACATATTAATATTGTCTTAAGTTTTCAAGATTAATAATTTTAATAAAACACTTTTTAACCGGATTTATCGCATATAATTTATATTTTAACGTTAAATTTAAATGTAAAATATAAATTGTATGCGATAAATCTGATTAAAAACGTGTTTTATGGAGATATATATTTGCTATAATTTCAAACTTATTTTTAAAACTAAAATAAGAACGAACTATGAGTAAACATATGAAAACAGGATGTCAATAAATAACTCAGAATAATTCACCCAGTGATAATTGATGACTTTTTTATTTTTGTGTTTACGTATTTTAACACCCATTCAACAACTAAAACCTGGCTGCCATCCACTCTGCACCTCTACGCTGTCCTCCGCGCCGCCCCGCTGTCCTCCGCTCAGCGTCGCCTCGCTGTATTTATATGAATATCCGTTCAACTCTGCACCACTCCACTCGTGCTGTTTCCATTGAAGCGGAGCTATTACTTCGAGCATAGTGATTGGTCTATTCAGGTGCCGCTAAGCTCCGCTCCGCTCAGCTCTGCGTTGATGGAAACCCAGCTTAAAAGTCCAATGAATATGTATACATTTCATTAGATTTGACTGTACATTGCACCAACTTACTGGCAAGTAAGACCAAGTCACGTAGCTATTCAAATAGTGCGGTCAACGGAAGTGGTTATAACATAATCCATGTAATGCTAGCAATTGTTAAAATGGCTTTGTTAATACTAGGGTATTCTATAGGGTATTTTATTTTATCGACTTACGGTTTAAAATTGAACATTAATTTGTTGACTAACAAAAAAATGCTTTTTACACTAGGTTGGACAATAATTTAACGTACCTACCTAAATGCGGACTCTACATCGGTCGTGAGAGGCTTTTTTAGTTTTTGTTTAGAAACTTGTAGTAACCAGTAACGAATAACAGTATTTGCAGGTAATTACTTAGCATTTCTACGGGTCATAATTTATATCAACGGTTTTCCAGAAAACTTATGGAAGTCCAGTCATTCTTCAAGTTAAATTTACAACTTTTAGAAAGTTCAACAACGTACCTTTCAGTAGTGTCCTTGTAGTTGTGGATGTCTATGATTATATCATTTTTTTATTATTTTTTATTTTAATTTTTTATTTTAAAAAACAGTAACAGAAAAAATATAAAAAAAGTTATTTAATCAAAATAAAACCGAAGGACTTTGCTGTTTTAATGCCCTTATCTAGGAAATTAATTGCCCAATTTGAAAAACGTATGCATTTCATAGCTCAGATCTTGAGGAACGAGGTCATAAGATGTAATTTTAAGTATATTATGGAGAAATTCCTATGAAGTCAAGAGTTAAGAGGATAAATCGCGCGCGACTACAAAGGTTAATAATAATTAATGTCTTCTAGTCGGTCTGCGTCTGGATAATCAGATAATGAAATTAACTGCCTAGCATAATATATTTAAAATCAAATAATATGGTTGTGAGTACATAAAATTAGCCCTAATTAAATAAAAATTGGTTGTTCACAGCTATGTTCAAATTAAGAATATTATGTTTGAATTTGAGCGTTGCTATGACAACCGAAAAATTGGTCTTTTTTTTCCTTTTTGGCGAACTTTGGTTTGAAAATTGAAATGCAAACTAAGTCGACCCTTAAGAACCCATACCCATGGGAAGAAATTACATAAAACGTAAATGGTATAATAGAACCTTCCAGATTTATAACCTAATTTAAAATAAACCGAAGTCACTTCCTGAGAGTACTTTCAACAGAAATATAAATTAGTTATTTATGAAGCCATTACAGTCTCCACTTTAACTGTTAATAACCATTGCAATAGGATGTAATATAAACTATTACTAATAAGGAGATTTATTTTATTTGCAAATAAAATAAACGACCATCGAATGTCGGCCATGTTCGTAAATTGCATAATGCAGTTTAACGCTCGTCTCGTTTCCGATGTTTTTATTGGCTTCTGTAGGCTCCAAGAGCAATAGAACAACTCAAAATACCCAGTTCTTGGTCACAAAGCAATTCCTAGGCGAAATTAGACGTAATGACTACCATTGGAAAGAAAATATGTAGAAAAATACAAAACAAACACATATAAGCTGTACAAAAACGAACAGCATCTTCGCATCCATGAATAAGAATGACATTATAAAAATTATTAACTAAGCACATAACAGAAACTTTGCATAGGCTAAAATTATGTCAATATACTCGTATAGCTCAGAATTCCTTTAGCACCGTCAAACTAAGGAACCAAAGGTCCAACTAAGGAATCGCAATAGCTGTCGTAGATTTGATGTAGTAAGCCTGTAGTTAGAGGAGGAGGAAAATTTTCTGGCAGCCGAATTTAAATGTCCTATGGCCTATTTCAGAACAAGTGAATCCTTTGCCTAAATAACTGCACAGCGGTTGCGTGGAGTTCGCTTTCTGAGTCGCGAAATACTTACTATGATTTGTGTCATAAGAAACTGGCCAGACACAAAAAACTTCGGGTTCCTTGCCATCTTATCTTACTAATATTACTAATGTGAAAGTTTGGATTTATGGATGTCTGGATGTTTGTACCTCATCACGGGAGAACGGCTGAACGGATTTGGATGAAATTTAACATAGTGATAGTGTACAGTCTGGAATAGCACATACGCTACTTTTATCCCAAAATTCCCGCGGGATTCAAAATTGTGCGGGTAAAACCTCGCGCAACAGCTGGTTATCTACAACCTGTAACAAAATGGAGAGATAAAACTTAAGGGTTAGCTTCTATACAATACGTAGAATATACAAGAAAGAATGAGCATGATTAGTGCTGGTATAGACTTTCATACAAATTTATTGAATTATTTTACAACAAAATATTTTGACAGCCCTAGTCCACCTAATAATCTAAAACAAGACTTGTTCCGCAGTCAGTGACCTTATAACCTTTCCCGCGCTGGCTGAACTTTGTAGTAGGTATCTGTCTTAGTTACCCATCACTTTATTTTTACGCCATCTGTTATCGAATAGATTTTATAAAAGCTAACAGCTGTTTTTAGGGTTGACGCTTAGATATTTTGAGCCAAACTTTGAACTTGTTTTTCGGCCGAACCGTAAGGATAATTATGTTACTGTTACTCATAAACTACATCACCAAACATACAATCCCTTAAGTTGTAGGTATACATAAAACGGAATGTCTGCTGTCTGACCATTCAAATTTTGTTTTAATTTTTTAGCGTCAACAGAAATATTTATTTATTTATTTACACTTTATTGTACAGTAACAAAAATGGGAAATACACAACATGGAACAAAAGATACAAAAGTCGGTCTTATCGCTCTAGAGCGATCTCTACCAGACAACTATGTAAAAAAATACTGTATTACTATTACAGTTCATGAGATGCAGCCTGGTGGCAAACGGAAAGTGGAGTCTTAGTCTCGTTTGACCGTTTGGATACGGAACCCTAAAACGATTAGATTTTTTTTGTATTGGAAAAACCCAAAACCTCCTAGACTAAAAAAAAAACATTTGATAGCTACATCATCCAGGACAAACAAAGGCTACTTTTAATTACAAAATCCCATGGTCCTGCTGACCACAAGCTCATACCACTCGGGAAAAAACACGTGAAAGTCTCATATAACAGCCCGTTCACACATGGTCCGTTTTACTGGATAAGTTTTACTGGGCTGTAAGTCTGTTTACTTGGCATCAAGCCTGCACCTCAGAATACATACTACACCTTCAGTAATTAAAACGTGAACCCTTCTAAATAAAATACGCGTTACTGAAGGTACTTACGCACTATGGCATATCTTCATTACTTAAACATAAAAAATTGTTATTTAATTGTTATACACGCATTTAAATAGTTATTATTTTATTCAATAACCTTCATGATCAAAATTTGTTTTCTCGTCGTATCCACTTAGTCCTTTCTTATAAAAAGCGGTATTTCAATTTCTCACACACCGTAATGACTCTTCAAAAAGCTCTTAAACCTTTCGTTATATCCTAAGTAACAGTTAACTCTACTAGTTAACCTCTAGAGTTACTACATAATTATAGTTATGCAATAGACAAGACAATACGCCAATTTCCTTAGACGCCTGCGCACAAATTGTTAGGGAAGTTATTTTGTTCGGTGCTTTTAAAGCGGTTTAACCGTTGACTGACGTTAATCAGCTTTTACTTGAGTGGGTTTTCAATTAATAAATACTAGTCGTTTTTAAACGCAGTCGAATAGTAAAGTAAACACGGAAATGAGATAAGATTTTTTTTAATGCGATGGATTTCCATTAAATTCTTTTTAAAATTTAATAAGTTACAAACAAATTACATTAAGTACCTATTCCAAGAAATTCAAATAATTTGATGTTTTGATATTTGCGAACAAATAAAAGAAGTTTTTCAAAACTGTTATTTGAATTTATTAGGTAAGTACTTAAGTTTAGTGTTGAATTATTTGATTCATTGCGTATTCAATTTTAACTAAAATTACGTTTTATATCAAAAGCATGACAGGCCAAAACATAGCAGACTTGGCGATGATATAATATGAGGTAAGTATCTAAATGTGAAAACTTTTTTTTTGCTATAGCTTGTTGACTATGTTTTTTTTATAATTAGTCCTTAGTCCTAACTGTAGGTTTTCCTGTGAATCAAAAATAAATAATATATTATAATGGCTTAAGAACCTACGGTATCTCACGGTCCCAGCTGATAGTGATGGATGACACGGTAGATAAGTATCAGCCGACTCTCGTGTTTTGATGGGTTATGTTATAAGTGCTCCGTGTGGTAAACAGTGTTTATTAGAGTTTGTCTGCCGACATTTTGGAAAAAAATCACCTTGTGGTCAAATCGTTTCGCTACCTGGAGGGGAGACCGATGGCTTAGCTGGTTATTGATCTGGTGTTTAGAGTGTGTCATTGGAAAACTTTCGCACATCTTTTATCCAGGGAAATATGCAAATTTCTATCTTTACTTCAAGATAATTGTAATGTATTTACCACTTCCTTGTGGTAAATACATTACAATATACAACTTTCCCTCTCCCTCCGGGTTCGGCTACACACCCTCCCCCCTTGAAATGTGTCCCATTTTTCAGTTTATTAAAATTGTCAGCAAAACTGTATAAGCTAAGACGAAATTGTCAAAGTCTGATAAATTCATTAATAAATTCCCTACCTAAGTCATAACATTCATTTTGATATGATTGATGGTTTCAAAGATATGGTGGGTCAAAATTGATTAAAAATTAGTGCTTTGTATTTTACTTTAATACACAGTAACTGTTAGGTAATAACTAATATTTTGAAGTTATATCTAAATAAACTATTTAAAAAAAACTAAAACAAAAAGAATATATCCACTGTACGAGTATATTGCCGCTGTGGCACCAAGTGGTTCGTGTAATATTAGCTATTATTACTAAGTATTAATATTAGCTTTTATTGTATATTCTACGTATTGTATAGAAGCTAACTCTTCAATTTTATCTCTCCATTTTGTTACACGTTGTAGATAACAACTGTTGCGCGAGGTTTTACCCGCACAATTGTGAATCACGCGGGAATTTCGGGATAAAAAGTAGCGTATGTCCTATTCCAGACTGTACACTATCACTATGTTAAATTTCATCCAAATCCGTTCATACTTATTAGCTATATTACACGAACCACTTGGTGCCACTTTTGACCCTTCAATAACTCAAAACAACATGTGTTTAATCATATCCATAAGGACATGTAGAAGCCCAAATGAAGGTGAGAAAGTCGCAAATTTCAGCACTGACGAGTGACTGACATACAGTACCTAAATCTTTAAGTCAACTTTAGCGCATTATATCTTGTAAACTACCTATAACTTCTATTGAAACAATTGTTAGAACTTATCTGTAGGGAATTTATTAATAAATAATTTCACCCTCAAACATATGGTACTGAAAAAACTGAAAAATGGGATACTTTTCAAGGGGGGAAGGGGTGAAGCCGAACCTGGAGGGGGAGGGAGAGTTATATTTTGTAATGTACTCACCTCATGGTATAATATAGTGGCAACAAAACAAAGGTAAAAATTTTGCCGCTTTCCCCATACATTGAAATCTAGCAGGACTATAAGATATTGAAACCGTTTGCTACCCATGACTACCTATAAATTTTATTCGTATTATGGCAGTATCAGACTTGAAATTTACTATAACTAAGTTTAGATATTTTGACAGCTGTGTATAGAGAATTAGAGTGCGGCCGTTTCGGAAATGCGTTCCTGACAGCTCCTTATGTCCACTGAATAAAGTTTATTTCCGATTCGAAAGGGAAAAAAGCTATGATTTTGACAGCTGTCAGGAAAGCAAACTCCCACCGGCCGCATTATAACAACAAATCTATGATGAGAATGATAAACGATTAAGAAAAATTTTCTAATACGGACCTAAAGTTAATGATTGTAAAAAAATATTATTAAACTCCAATTGTAAGCCAAAATGCTAATTTAAATTATTAGATACTCATCGCAAGTAACACGGATATATGTCTTTAGATTTTTATGATTGATATCAGTAGATGAACACCCATCTCAATCAATTACTTATTTTTTTCATTCTAACTCGACTTGTTCTTTAGATTGTACTCTATGCAAGCGCTTATTACGCAAGTGAGGCAGATGCCTCAGGGCTTATTAGATCAGGCAAGATAATGCAATCATGTACCAATTTAAACTCTAAATGAATATGTCTTAGGGATGTTAATCTTGATGGCAAAGCAGTGCAAGGTTGTTGGCGGTCAGTAAACTATGATTACCGCACACCCTACGTTTTTTTGTTTAAAAATCAAGTTCATGTTAATGTGGTAGGTACAGTCAAGTCGAATGAGATGTAAACATTTTCATTGGACTTTTAACCTTATTTCAACCAAATAAGTTACGAAGTGTACCTTGTATATTTCATTAGACATTTACTGTACGTATTGAACTAGCTTGAAGAAGTTTGATGACTACAAAGTCAAAATTTATGACTCAAGTCTGCTTGAATAGTTCAGTAGCCTATTATGTAACCTTTTTTAGAAAACAAATTGCAAAGTAAAATTCAAGAAAGCATACCTTTGCCTACACAGGGTGACTGGTGGGTCACCTTCGAAATTCGAGGACGTGATAGTTTGAGATCATACACGAAGAGAAAAAATAAAATAAAAAATTATTATAATTATTTACTTATATTATTTAATTGAATGTTTTGTTATACTGATTAATTTCCGTTTTTTTTTAATAATAGATTGGGGAAAAATAAAACCATTATTTTTATATGAACTTCAGGACTTCGTTTAACGTGCTTCGGATTGTCAGATTGAGGGTCAAATATGCACAATTTTGATGTTAGATTTGTTACAATTTAAAAGGTAACTTCATAATGTCTCTCTCATAGAAGTCCTGGTTTCTATTTGCAAGAAACTCTAGTAGTTGATTTTCACAATCATCACTGCCAACTTTTATTACTGGAAAAAGATGGTTGTCGCTTGGTGCGAAGTCTGGGCTGTATGTATTAAAAAACTGTAAACATGTGTGGCCTAGCGTTGTCCTGGTGGCACACGACACCTCTCCAGTGGGGCTAGCATGCGACCGTCGACAACGATAAAACAGGCCTTTTATCGATATTTACTTAGAATTTGGCACATTTATACTATGTATTTTTTGAAGAATATGGCATATTTATGCATATTTGAGTATTTATCCGTGGTCGCATACTAGCCCTGCTGTACGATTATTCTGCCTATCATGTCCTATCATGTTAGCCAACATGCGCACCATAATAGATAGAATTACTCGATTCGATACCATGATTAGGCTCACAGAACCAAATATGCCATGTTTAAAAAAAAAAATACATACCTAATACTAAGTGCCATATTTTCAGAAAACATCAATATAAAGGCTCGATTTATCGTTGTCGATGGTCGCATGCTAATCCCGCTGGTTGTTTCTGCTCAATACATACAATACTGTTTCCCCAGACTTACAATCTGAAAATTGTGAAATATCACTGGGATGAAGAAAAGAACTTTAGCGCGACACTGTTTTAGCCATTTCTATTCTCAGCGCCATTATACGGAGTTAATTTTAATTAACGCATCACCTCTTGCGAGTACGCTCTCCACATCAATCCTAACAACATTTTTTCTACGACTTTTTACAAATCTTGATAAATAACACAAAAAATAAAAACAAAAAAGTTTTTGCCCCTTACTCTACATTTTGTTAGAAGTTCCTATTATTATTATGAAGCGATATTTGGCATACCTACGCTCAGAGTAAATAGAGTTACGCTTCTAAACAGAGGCTATACATTTTTTTTTGTAAATGATTTTTTTTTTTTAACTTTTAAATTTAAAAAGTTGTAGAACAAATGTTGTTGGGATTGATGTGGAGAGGCTACCTGCAAGAGGTGAAACACTAATTAAAATTAAACCTGAATAGGTAGTTGTGTTCCAGATAAAGGCATTACTTAATGCAATAATTATAAGGCGAAAGTATTTGTCCAAAGTCAATTCGTGGAGTATGAAAAATCCGTCACGTTTCTTAAAGACGTCGCTCATAACTTAATGTATTGCATCTATTTGATTTAACTTTTTTAGTTTAACGTGCTTGTGGTGTGAGTCCGTCTGTGGCATCAATGTTACCAAACGGATGATTCGATTTCTGTGAAGTCTATTGAAAACGAAAGCTTTGTCTGTTAATTTCATTCTTGGTTTTATTTAGTAAGAATCTAAACTACAAGATATTTAGCTTTCATTAGAACGTGGCAGAATTAATAAACTTTTGATTTGCACTAGTCCTGCTTATATGTTTGGTTCCAGTTTTATTTTCAACCGGTACAACAATATATGTAATTTAGTTAATTTTCAAAATGTAAAAAATTGTGGCACAATAATTACATAAGCCATATTTTTCAATCGAAAAGCCAAACCCTTTCTTAAATATAGAAGTTGTAAAAACTGAGAAAATGCAATTAAAGATTGATGTGCTAAGTCGTAAAAAATATAGTCGGAAACTGGTTATAATGGTATTAAAGATAATGTATTATGGCCTTTAGCCTCAAGTACTTATAAACGAATGTTAACTGAAATCATGATGTTATTCGCATTGGAATAATAAATTCAAAGTTATGGCCAGTTTAACTGTTCATACTTAAATGTTCTTACAACCTGAGGATATGAACACATTAAAGTTGTAAAGACTGATGCTTTTAAAGCAAACGCTGCTTACATGAACACTGGATTTAAAGTTGATAAATGTTTACTAATAAAATAAAGCAGGACCGTTTGTCTGTTTATCTCAGAAACCAAAAGACGGATTTGAAAATATATTTTTGCTTTTACAGGATGCATTTAAGAGAGAGTTCGAGCGCTCTTTTTTTAAATTGAACCCAAACCCTTTTACTATCATACTACTAAAAACAGAACTTTAATTTGCATGTGCAGGATATTTCAAAAAGTCTAACTTTGCGCTCTTTGACAGTTCCTTTTTGATACAGATAGCCAAGATTTAGAATGATCTTGCTGCGTCTATTTCTCCTCACCAGAATATTCCTTGTACTTCGATGAACGTCGCTTGCTCGTGGATAGCCGTATCCTTATGGTGCATACAGATTGCTGGTAATGTTACATTACAAGTTCCATTACAGCAATCTGTATGCATCATTAGTCTTCTTCACAACTTCTTCAAACTTTTTATATGGCAGTACTAAAATGTATGTCAAAGTCGTTTTTCTAGTGTCACTATTGTCAATGAAACGGTTGTAGGTGGTTTGGGTAATTGAGATTGTGGAATTTTCGTTTATGAAAATGAAGAAAAAAATGAAAATGAAAAATAGTTTCATAATCAATGTAGGAAACAGCGATACCAATGACTCTGACGATTCATTGCATGTAGAATTGCTGGATTCAGATTTTGATTACAATGAATAAAAATAATTATTGTATTTTGTTGTTTTGTTTTTAAACCTGATTAATACTAGTTGCCTGTCATTTTAATAATATAATTCTCATCAAAAAGTAGGACAATACCAATTTTGTTATTTTTTACGATACTTTTATTACAAAAAATAATCAAGTCTAAAGTTTGTTTAATCTATGTATTTGGTACTATTTTCGGAGTTACCATGATGCATTTTTTTTAATTCGCCAGGTTTTTCCAGTCCCTACTTTCATAAGCCAGACTATGTCAATAATAACCTACGGGATATTAAGTCACGCGGGTAAAACCGGGAGACGTATGTAATTGAGCTAGTACCTTATTAAATAAAGTATTTACTAATTCTTTATAGTCCTCATTTCGCTAAGACGCAGTCGTCGTTGGGCATGGCAATAAAATCTTATGCGCCGGCGCAGATTGCTATGTTTGGTGATACGTGCGTTAGTTACTTACAGAAATCGAACTAGTCATCAATACTTCGTATTATAAAATTGCTGAATTAATACGCAAGTAATAAACTAATTTGAAATAACCTAAATGACCCTGTAGGAGTCCTTCCACTAAGCATGTGTCGTTCTGATTAGTCGTTATTTTACACGCTGCCAGTGGTATTTTAAGCCGGTCCTGTACACGGTTTTTTTAGATGTAACTAGTGTTTCAATCGTTTGAAACGTCGGAAAAATATTTAAAATATAGTTGCACTTAAAATTAACATAAGTGAGTTAGATACGTAGTCGCAAAAACTTGAAAGCAGAAAACTGTTTAAAATAACTTAATGTAGTTTGCATTAAATGTCACATTGATCCTAAACAGCGAAACCTAGATAAGTTTGGCTCTTTAGGGGCGAGACTTAAAAACACACTCTTCTATGATATACTTTGATATTCGACTTCACCATCAACGTGAGATTAAGTTCAACTCTAGGTATGCTTACGAGCTTGTTTTCCAAATATCTTTTTATTCTCACAGTTATTTTGAAAATGTCTTCGGTCCTCCAAAATCTGCAACGGGGATCCTTTTTTACGTAAAACAATTATTAAATAAAATAATCCTCTTCGAAGCAACTCGGGGACCTACGAAACATTTGTTTAAGTAATTAATAATAATTCAATAACATACATACATACATAACTTCACGCCTGTATCCCTAATGGGGTAGGCAGAACACCAGAGGCTATAAAAACCATCTAATGTCACGTTTGACAAATTTGGAGGTATTATTATGATGGAGAGAGACTAAAGTAGTGACAGGGGGTCAGCCTGTCGCCCGCAAAAACGCCAATAAAACCTCCGTCCCTTAACTGACTTTTACAGTTTGCCCGGGAAGAGAAGCAGCTGGCACATTCTATGTTTTTCTTACGCTCCCAGACCAGCACGAAAGCAATAAGTTCCTATTAAATCTATATCTGTTAAATTATTACGACTTGGTATAACTTTACTAGTAAACAAACTACCAGAAACTGTCTTCCTGTATATTTATTATCATTTATAGCTTAGATGGATCTGTAATTTCTTAATAATAACAATCATATCTTATACAATAAAATTTTAATCACACTATACAAGCGGATATAGGTACTTCTCGAAGATCTAAGCTCACGATACTTCAATATTAATAACTGTGACAGCCCTATTATAAAGCTCTTTTTATAATAATAATCAAGACAAGTTAACTACCTCCATAACGGTGAATTTTGCGGAGGCCCGATGTTAATGAACTTCTCTACAACGCCTTGGGAAGATTAAAACGTAATTATTTAATACTTGATAACTTATTAAAACGTGCATTACGTGAACAGCTTAAAAGGCTGAACGATTGTTGGCATTATATTGAATCTCATCTTTGATCTTAGATTCTAACATTGTAAAGATTGTAAGCGTAGATAGCAGCATACTATGACCATCAAAATCTAGACTGCTATATTTCTAATAAAATCTAGGTATTCACAAAAATCACCTAGTGCCATCATAAGTAGGTACTCGCATTACTATCCAAATATCAAGAACTAAACAAAAACATCGTTAATATCCCGTTTCTGGAGTGAGGTATTTCAAATGGCCATGTATATTCCAAAACTTATGACATTTCCTTCAAGTAAATCATTATATAAAAAACTAGCTGTTGCGCGCGGTTTTACTCGCGCAATTTCGATTCCCGCGGGATTTTCGGAATAAAAAGTAGCCTATACGGATTCGGAAGAATCCCTCTAAGTAGTGGTAAAAGAAATTTTTAAATCGGTGCAGTAGTTTTTGAGCCTATTCAATACAAAAATACAAAGGTTTCCTCTTTAGGTATAATATTAGTAGATATATCATTATATTTTTCTTCACCAGGTAATCATGTTGCGGCTCGAAATTTTGGCTCTATGCCTGGCCTGCTGCGTGTCGTACATCGTGGCTAGCAGTGATGACAGATTTATCAAAAAATACGCAATGATGAAGGTAAGTTGTAACCCTTTTTTAACATTCAGAAAGGTTTGTCAAAAGTAGAGAGTTATAGCGGTTACGTATTGCACCCGATCCGAATTCGAGAAAAAATCCCGGATTTATATGTATATCTAGCATGAAATGAAGTATAACGGAAGCAGGATATATTATAATGCATAAGCTACCGTAGAAATAGTTCTACGGCTACGTCTTCGGACCATATTTTGTCGGATTCGGATCGGATTTAGTGTCAAACCGATGCTAGTGTTAGAAGTTTTTCTGTTTACTTTTTGGTGCAAGTAGTACCAGTGCCTAAGCTTTGTAGTCTTGCGATCCTCAAAAATGAGCTACCGTTAGATTTGTTTGAATTGTTCGTAGGTATCAAAGCTAAATTTAGTCAGCAAACCCACAAAATCAGATAGTCAAATGTGTTGGCACTTGTCACTTATTTTTCAAAGTGTATTTAGATATTATTTTAACTATTTATAATGGTTGTAGTAATTATCGTTCGCACAGAAATTTCTCAAAAAATGTTGGGTTCGAATCCTTCCCTTTGGAATAAGAACATTTATATAAAATCAGCTTGATTGAGTCTTGAAGTTTTTCTCGTTTTGTGAAGATCGCAAAACATTATGTTGTTATTTTAATTTTAATATGGCATTAATATGATAGTCAAAATATAATAAAAATATTATAAGTATTTTATAGTTTCATTCAGTCTTCATATAAGTTATCCATCTTAGAAACACTAACGACTAATGCAGTCCTGTCAATGGCATTGGAAGTGAGTGCATGTTCTCTGTATAACCAAAAAAATTTAATTCTAAATATGGTCCTATATCATCGTCGATTAACCAGTAGATGCTAAAAAAATTTACTGATAAACGAACCATTAAAAAAGCCACATGTCAAGGCATCAAGTCCAGTAATTATAGATATACCATTTAAAGCCACATATCACAGCAATGACTACGCCAGTTATTATCGAAAGTTTCCGAATCGAACGAGTTCTGTTTCCATATATGTATATCAGTAAATATTAAATTAAGAAGCCTTACTTTTAACGGGACTGGAACCGTTGTTTCAACAAGTTTTTTGAATTTCGAAAGTAGAGTAGATCTACCCATCGCTGATTTCAAACTTGCAGAAGGCAGCAGATCAAGCGTTCCTGTCCTGTCAAAAAGTTGTAATTGAATCTGTACTCTATGCGCTCGACATTAAGTTAAAAGTTGATTAGGGAATTTTTACAGGTTTCTAACGTTTCATCTGCTGCCTTCTGTATATTAATCTTCCTAATATCATAAATTTAGATGTATGGATGTTTGTTCCTCAATCACGGAAGAACGGCTCAACGGATTTCGATGCAATTTGGGAAAGTGATAGTGTAGAGTCTGGAATAGCACATAAGCTACTTTTTATCCCGAATTCCCGCGGTAATCAAAATTGCGTGGGTACAACCGCACGAAACAGCTAGTCTACTATATTGAATGTACGAATGAATATAGACTATAGTACCTACCTACGTTTGAAATCAATGGATCGATTTCGCGTATAACCGATCGGTGTGGAGAAGAACCCTTGACTGAGAAGAAGACCTTGAGGGTCTTTGTCCAGAAGTGGGCGTCCACTTGCTGGCTAAATGATGATTATGTTTGTGTTCATTATCACTTTCCATCAAGAAACATCAAAAAGATTAAAATAAGTATACGACTCATACTTCATATGAAAAATAAAAAACGTATGATACGTGTGTGGAAATGCAGAACCGTCTTATTTTCACATTAAATCGATATGAGAAAAAAAAACCGTTTTGTCATAAGCAAGATACTAACTAGGTACATGAAATAGCAGAACAGTCATATCCTCAGATCATACAAACTGTCATATCCCTATAATTTATCAGCCAATATTTTTACAATAATTTATAGGACACAACCCAAACTATAACAATTAATTAACTATAGTTATCAATCGAAAATTAATCTGAAGCAGTCATATTATCTGAATCCTGAGAAAATAAATCTAAAAAATAAAATCGTGTTTGGCCGGAGTGAAATCAATAGAGCAAAAAAAGCTCAAAACCTAGAGACTTTATTTTCAAAAAAAATTCACCTAGGTAGGCATAGACACAGTAATCAATAACAAAGAAAACTATATACGAAGAAAACTGTATTGACGACCGGCTGGTGTAGCGGTTACATACATTGCCTTCTATGCCAGAGGTCCTGGGTTCGAATCCCGGCGGCGGCGGATATTTGTGTGATGAACACAGATATTAGTCGTCAAGTCATGGATGTTTATATGTTTATTTATCTTTATTCTAATAAAAAATATGTATTTATTTAATATGTATGTTCATATATTTCTTAAGTATATCAGTTATCTAGTATCCATAACACAAGTTCTTTAAGAAACTTAATTTGGGCTAGATAATGTTGTGTGAGAGTCAGAAATATTTATTTATTTATATAAACCGTTTTAAATAAAATATAACAGCCCTCTGTTATCTTTGTAACGATAAGTATCAGATTAGCAGTGCGAATAATGACAAAGCCGTAAATAATGCTCACTAAGTGCTAGCTATATAATATGTATGCAATTAGATAAGCTTTTGTAACAAATCATTTTATGCTACTCTTTTTGAGGTTCATATTTTTCATGTACTTATGAATGTTATCTTTATACTTTTATAGGATCAGAAAAAGTAGGTATCCTACTTGACTTCAGCTATGAGTTATTGAATTTATTTAAAAATTACACGATATTAAAATGTGACATGTTATAAAAAATAAATATGCGAAAGCAAAAACTAAAAAAAATATGCAAAAATATTCGCAGTCGGTAGGATTCGAACCTACGCTCCCAGAGGGAATCTGATTTCTAGTCAGACGCCTTAACCGCTCGGCCACGACTGCTCGTGACAGACACGTCGAAATTACCAATTAGATTACCAAAATTATAATTAAAATATTGTACAGCAATAAAAGCCCTTAAATTTAATATAATATATTTGTTTTCCAATAGATATACGAAAGCTGTTTTGGCGCTGAAGTAGTTAAGCAAATCCGTAAGGAAATGAAAGAAGCCTATGCAAAATGTTCATCAGCGCCATCTTTTGACGACTCTCCGCAACCTACACCATCGCAACAAAACATTCCATCCATTCTGCTGGGAAAACTACCGCCCGGTTTTGCGATGGACCCGAGCACGCAGAGCATTATCAAACCAACAGATGGCGCTTTGCACAATATTGATAATGATTTGTCAAATAATCAAGATCATCCTCAACAACAACCATCGAAGCTCTCTTCACTAAGCAATGTTTTTGCTTTTAGACAACAAGGTGTAAGTATATAAATTCGGTTTAACTAAGTGTTCCCATAATAAATGCTGTATTTTGAACACATAACTAAAAAAAATCTTTAAAGAATTAAATTGACGGTTTTGATATATAAATTAATTGATGGATAGGCAAAAAAAAGTACAAAAAAAATTTTTTTGCTTCATACTTAAAAATTTTTTTTGGAAAAAAAATAACAATTGTAAAAAAAATACAAGTAAAACCAAATAAGTAAATATGAAAAAAAAAAAAACAAAAAGAAAACTTGATGCCTCCTGTGAGGATTGAACTCACGACCCCTGGTTTACGAGACCAGTGCTCTACCACTGAGCTAAAGAGGCGATGAGTGTTAGTGTGAAATTACGGTTAATATTCTATAAAGCTTTGTAAACAATCATGCGAACTGACGTCATTGATTTTTTCTGCTCTTATAAACAGTTCTAAGTGCTAATATAACTTTTAAGGCACGGTACAGGTATCTACAGTATTTCAACTTGGCCGCATCTTTGAAATAAATGCCTACAGCAGCGCCGTGGTCTGTAGGGCTGCCCGCCTTCAGCATTTAAATTAGATTTGCCTACTTGGAATTGATTAGGAAGTTTTCAACCAAATAGGGTTTTGTGTCAAAAACTATGTTTACGTTCGAATAACAAATAAGCCTTGACTAAGACGTACGAAATTATGTTTTATTAAATTTTAAAGTATAAAAAATCCGTATTTTAACGTAAATCTCAACAAATTGTTGTTTCTTACTGCCGCGACTGGCCACATGCCGAGCGCATGCCGAGATCGAGCCGCGTAGGTATAGCTCGCGTTTCGTCCGTTTGTATGAAGTTGAAATACTGAATAGATAACATTACCGTGTTTAAGGTCTTCAAACAAAGCACTCGCTTTAATATAACGCCCAATGCTAGCCCAATAATACCTTTTAATTTTTTTGTATATTTGGTGAGATTTAAAAAAGTTGTCAGTTAACTTTATCAATACCCAGCCAAAACGATCCTTCTTCAACGCCTTGTTTTTTGATAAAAGCACAGCAATATATTTGATCATTACTTGACGATAAATTCTAATATTCATAAATCAATCTAACAATTTCCTCCAGGGCTTCCCACAACAGCCTCCAGTTAACCCCTACATGATGGGTAATCAGCTCCGGCCGATGCAGCCAAACCCGTTCTACCAGTTTAACCCATACAACATGATGGTGCCGCCGTACAACCCATACGCATACCAGCAGTACCAACAGGGAATGCAGGGTTATTACCAACAACCTTACTATGGAGGCAACAGGATGTCGGTAAGTGGGGTTAAAAACAAATGAAAATCGAATCTATTGAGAATAGGTAGTCACGTACAGGTATGCGCGAAATACGTTTTTTTTTTGTAGTAGATTGGTACAGTCAGTTACAGATGTCAATATCATAATATGATATTGAACTGAACAATTTAATTACTTTCAAGGCTTTTATAAAAGTTTAACTGTCTAATTATAAGTATCTTCTTAGTAAACGGAAGTCGTTATCATACCCAGGTATTTCAAATTCGTGAGCGAAATGCCTGCCTACCTACCTAATTATGTAATAAGGTACCTAAGGCTAATAAGGTACTAGACGACAACATCCAGTGTAAAGAAAAAACATTTAGGTAACTTATTTATATTAATAATTTACCTAATAAAATTTCTTTCGATTTTCTTCTGATTTTGTTACAAATAAAAGAAAGCTGCGGAGTTTTTGTTTGTTTCAACGCGCTCTCTCTGAAAGGAGCGTTTGTATTGCAAAATCAATTTTTCCATTTCATAGCAGAAATAAAAACACGAACACTTGAATAAGCTTTTCATCAAGAAACTTATGGTATCAAAGAGTACGCGGACAAATTCAGCACTGGTATATTAAACTCGTATTTATTACCTTCGCATTCTTAAGCGGCAATAAGTATCATGCACATGTTAGTGGATTTTGTCCAATAGGCGCTTTTAGTATAATAGGTTGTTTTTCAAGTGGTGTTCGAAACATGCGAGTATGTTCTCTATTTAAAATCATTCCAAAATGAGGTATTTTAATACTCCTTTTAGAGTCGATAAATTATATTAAGTACTTCTTTTTTTTTTCAAAATAAAGTGATTTTATTCCTTTTAGAGTTAGTAGGTAGATGAATTGTATTATTTGATAACAAGGTGGCTCTAGTTCGGTTTGATTTCACCTCAGTACTAAGTTAGTAATTAATACATACAACTATTTTGTGTGTGCGACTCAAATTGCTGTCACTGTCAGAAAATTGAGTCTTTTTATGAATATTTTTTTAGTTAATACCTTATTCGTATTTCGAAAATATTCCAGTTGAACAACAAATGAAAACTTAAATTACTATTGGTATTGGTAGCAGGAAAACATATTATTATACATATATTTATATCGCGCAAACAAACTTCTTAGTGGGTTCTATTAAGTTCTTAGTTCTATTAAGTAGGTATAATAGAACCTTCACCTTGGCAAATAATTAAATGTCCGACAAGGATTTTTTGGCGCGTGGCAAAAATTGGAACTAACCACCGTCTTAGGAAATGTAACTTCATGACTTTTACCGCACATAGTTGTTAATGTACTTTTAAATTCAATATTAAGACATGAAATACGCCAAAAGTTACAAAATGTGGGCTTATTTATTGTAGTTATAATATTGAGGAAGTTGTTTTCGAAAAGAAAAACAATTTAACATTTCAATAAATCCCTTTTTAAGAGTAGGTAAAGAAGCAAGTTGCCTCTGCCATGGTTACATATTGCAATACTTCGAAAATTTTACTTCAGAACATAATTTATTTCATTTTTAAATTCAATAAAAAAATCACGATTTCAGGAGAATTGTCTCTTTAGAAAGACTGTATGAAAAGTGAAAAAAGATAAGCAGATTTTTTACAAACATTTTAAAATACGAGCAATTCTAGATAAAAGTAGGTAGGTACCTACCTAATAAAGAAAGTAGTGGTGACGAGGATGACGAGGAAACAATTTATCATAAAAACATGATATTATTGTCATGTTACTCTATTTTTGATACTTATATTTTCTTGCCTTATCATCTATTTATATCTTCAACCCTGTGTTTTTGTACCACTAACGTTTTTCTCAGTTTACTTGACTTCCTTTTTTTGCATAAAATGAAATAATTTCTGTTTTCGAACATGAAAAAACTAAAAGTTTATGCATTTATAGTTTTCCCTGAGAAGAGGGAAATTATACTGAATGGTAACCCTTATTTCACCCTCACGCCCCTCTGACGTCATCATCCAAGTGCCAAAAAAGCCTTGTCGGAATGTATCATTCATTACTTTTCTTTTTGACTTTTCAAACTGTCTTGGCATTGAATAAATGGTTTAATTTTATAATTGACTTTTACTCTATATAGAAAGTAATTCATATAGAAAATCTAATCAGAATATCCGCTTGTATAGCAGGCATATATGTTTTATAATTTTCACTTTTACTTAAAATTAACAGCACCTTCACTCTTCCCAGCGAGATATTGATCTCATCGATCATCTGATATAGATACTCTTATTAGGATTTCTTCTTGTATAGAAAGAATATTTTTAACCCCCGACGCAAAACGAGAGGGGTGTTATAAGTTTAACGTGTCTGTGTATCTGTGTATCTGTCTGTGGTATCGTAGCGCCCAAACGGATGAACCGATTTTCGTTTAGTTTTTTTTGTGTTATAGATAATTTTATCCCGAGTGTTCTTAGCTTAGCTATGTTTCATCAAAATCTGTTCAGCCGTTTGAAGATCATCAGCTCTTTTCTAGTTGATGAGGGGATCTGACTACCTTCCATATGTCCTTTCGATGCGAAATTTGGTACCGTATTGCTTCAATTATATTGAAAGTATATGGTATGGTAACCATGACCTGGTCAGCCGTTTGAAGGTCATCAGCTCTCTAACAGTTGATGAGGGGATCTGAATAAATTCCATATGTCGTATCGATTCGAAATTTGGTGCCGTATTACAACAATGATATTGATAGTATATGGTAAGGTAACCATGACCTGATCAGCCGTTTGAAGGTCATCAGCTCTCTAATAGTTGATGAGGGGATCTGACTAACTTCAATATGTCGTATCGATTCGAAATTTGGTGCCGTATTACAACAATGATATTAAAAGTATATGGTAAGGTAACCATGACCTGATCAGCCGTTTGAAGATCATCAGCTCTTTAATAGTTGATGAGAGGATCTGACTACCTTCCATATATCCTATCGATTCGAAATTTGGTACCGTATTACTTCAATTTGTAAGTGTATGGTAAGGTTACAATGACCTGATCAGCCGTTTGAAGATCATCAGCTCTCTTATTGTTGATGAAGGGATCTGACTACCATCTTCCTAATATTAAAACCTACTTTAAAAAGTACAAAATAAAAGTAAAATTAAAAATTTTAAAAACCCCCCGACACGAAAAAAGACCTTAAAAACTAACAAATAATATTTGAAACCTATTCTAATTATTATCGTCCCATATAATTGACTGTAAGACTTGTACTTTAAAATATTTTTATTTTCCGAGCGTCGTCGCCGCGTCGGGGGACCGCTAAGTGAGAAAAACGGTTGTCAGTTGCAGATTGCATCAAAAGAATTCACTCCGAAAAATTCGTAAAATCGACACAACCGTCAACGTCGTCTGCCCTCACGTGTCTGCCCGTTCGGGTTGCCGCACTTGGTGACCCCCGCCCCCGCGCCGCAAGCTGCACACCGAGCTCGCCGCGCGCGGCATTACGTAGAGCGTAGACTATGCATGAAACTTAAGATCGCTCATACCTAAATGTAATAATAAATTAGCTGTTGTTGGCTTAATACTTTATATACTTGAGCGGTCCCCGACGCGGCGACGAAGCTCGGAAAATAAAAATATTTTAAAGTACAAGTCTTACAGTCAATTATATGGGACGATAATAATTAGAATAGGTTTCAAATATTATTTGTTAGTTTTTAAGGTCTCTTTCGTGTCGGGGGGTTTTTAAAATTTTTAATTTTACTTTTTTAATGATATTTTTGGGTTATTTTATTTTTCGGAGACTAAACCCGCGTTTGACCTCTCACCTGATGGCAGGTGAAGAAGAGATTGAAGATGACAGACAAGTTCTTCATATAGGTAACATTACCAGAACACACCACCGCCGATGATTCTTGACGGTGGAGTTCAATGAAGGGTGGTTAGTAACCAGTCGAACCCTAGTAGGAACCCTTACTTCCAACCAGGGGGGGGGAATGTTACATACATAACAGCTTGTTACATACCTTTTTAGATACAAACCCAGCGTGACATCGATTCCTGAGATACCGTTTCGAAAACGTGTCCCTTGATAATAATATACTGATTAGAATAATTCGTTTTGTAAAACAAGAAGTTTCAAATTTATCATAGATACTTATTACAGGAGATGCCATGATGCTAATTTGTTTTAAGTCGATAAGAACGCGACTCAACCCGGCTGCTTCACTCGGTCTATGAGGATTTTTCCCATTTTGACATAAAATGAACACCAAGTCCACTCCTTCCAGCGCGACATCGACCTTCGCGACCGTTTCGAGCTGATCTCCCGCGGGCCCAACTCCGGGCGCGTCAAGAACATCACCTGCGTGATGCAGGAGCTAGGCTACATCGACCACAACCTGGAGCCCAACTACGAGCAAATCACGCAGCGGATCAGCAACCTGCCCGTGTCCAGCGAGCTGAAGGGAGATATACAGGACGGTCTGCAGTTCTGTCAGAAGTTCTCGGTAATTCTTTTTTCAAATAAAGATAAGCAACTGTCTACCGAACATCACCCCCGTGATGCAGGAGCCCAACTACTAGCAGATCACGCAGCGGATCAGCAACCAGTCCATGTCCAGCGAGCTGAAGGGAGACATACACGACAGCCTGCAGTTCTGTCAGAAGTTCTCGGTAAGTATTCTATTTAAAAAAAAGATGGGACGTTTGTCTTCCGAACATCTCCTGAGCCCAACTACAAGCAGATAGAAGCAGCAAGTGTCCAGCGAGCTGAAGGAAGACATACAGGACGGACTGCAGTTCTGTCAGAAGTTCTCGGTAAGACTTTTCCTATTTATATACAACTGTTCCGTGACTGATTCAGGTACTGAGTAACTGACAGATAACGTAGAGCCATAACCACTGAGCGTAGAGAGCTGAAATTTGGAATGTACATTTCTTAGGAGGTGTGGGATTGCACTAAGGAATACCCAAAATTCCCATGGGATCGGGAACATAGGATTTTTTTAGTTTATGCGCGTGCGAAGGCGCGGGCAGAAGTTCGTTTGAAGAATGGGACGTTTATCTTCTAACAACTAACAATAAGTAACTGTATGATAACGAAATTATCTTTTTATCCAGATTTTAGCTTGTAAACTTATAATTTACATTTTGACCTGATATTTCGGTGTTTTACCGACATCATTGTAGCCACGAGTCACTAAAGTCTAATAATTATAATAAATCGTGACTTATGACACTGTTAAGTCTTCAGTTTTCATTTAGAATTTAGAATACGAGGTTTTGCTTATTGGATTTTCAGACAGTCAAGGTCTAGTGAGATTTCTCATGATATTATAAGTCTTACTAAGACTTGAACTCTAAATAAGTACAGATTTTAACTTTTTGTTCTGTATCGAGAATTGACAACCTATCTATGCTTAATTCATATAATCAATGCTTATGCACGTTTTTATAATAAAAGCCCATAGTTTTTACTTATTTTATTTATTAGTTTAGTTTACTTCATACATAGTTACTTGTGTACTTGAAATAGGTTTAAAAAGAAGGCTAAAAAGCATGCTTAAAAATCACCATCACCTACGAACACCACGTAACACCAGGTGAAGGTTTCTTTGACAACATCCACTTATCCTGGGGCGGTAGAGCTACGCAGTGATTTCTTTGTACAGTCCTTTGTACAATTCTCCCGAAAGTTGAACTACTGGGACATCAAAGTTGTACTTTGTATTATTTTTATTTTAGTATGTTTTGAAAGAGAAGTGGATCTCGTGAGAAGTTAATTGTTATTTATGTTTTTAATAGAAACTGAAGACACATATTCAAGTGTTCATCAGATACCTACTAATAGAGGACATTTATATTTAATTTCAATCCAAAATCCTTGTTTGTAAAATCTTACATGCTTGAGTGTTGCCATGACAACCAAAATCCAGACTTAATTTGGTATATCTTTAAAACAAATAAAAAGTTGAATATTTTTAATGATCATCTTCTTTTTCCGTAAAGAAAGAACAAAGAAGATCACAAGAAATATATTGGATATTGGAAAATAAAATTTCTATATCGAGTCTTATTCAAATCCAAGATTTTTCATAAAAAAATTAACCTGGTTTTCGGTTGTCATGGCAACACTCATACATTTATGTGTTTTCAAACAAGGATTTTGGATTGCAATTCAACATAGAAATATGCTGTAAGTAGGTATTTGATCAACCCTTGAAAAATATGTATTCATTTTCTATTAAAGACTCAAATAATTTAATTTTTTTTGTCACCGATTGATCTGACTAGTTGAACTAGTGGGAACTAGATGCCAGTACAACTTTGATGTCCCAGTAGTTCAACTTTCGAGAGTTGAACTACTGGGAATAAAATTCCCATTAGTTCAGCGGGTTGAACTGGGCAGTTGAACTACTAGTTGTCCCACGAGCGTGAAGCGCGTTCCCTTCGTCCGTACAGTACGCGCGTAGCTACGTACGTAGCAGTTTCGTACGAATACGCGCGTAGACACGCGTGACGCAGTGTTGGTCCTAAGATATCAGCCAAAATATAACAGAGCATATTCTTTTGTTCCAGCAATGTGTGCCCGATGTAAAACGCGATGTGTCGCCGCTGTCTCAGGAACTTATCAAGCCCATGTTCTTCTTCCGCTGCTACAAGGTTTGTGCCAATCCAATATACTTACTTACCTATGTATAAACAATGAATTAAATAAAAAAATAGAATAAAATCCCCAGACAATCACACCAACTACATGGCCCCAAAGTAAGCATAGCTTGTGTTATGGGATACCATGTAGCGAACTAGGGGAGGAACCTAGAATATAAATAAATAAATAAACACCCAGACACGGCACAATTTTTTTCTTGTTCCGTGCGGGAATTGAACCCGCAACCACTGGCGTCTGAGGCAAACAGGTTTACCCCATCGCCAAAGTGGTCGTCAATTAAATTGCTTCCATGCCGGATTGGGAGACATGCTGAACGGGGAACATAGAATGTACCAGCTGCTTCTCTTCCCGGGCATTGTGAAAAAGTCAATTAAAGTACAGAGGTTTTATTAGCATTTCTGTGGGCGATAAGCTGACACAGCTATAGTCTCTTTCCACCATTATAATACATCCAAAGTCAAACGTGACATCAGATGGTCATATAGCCTCTGGTGTTCTACCTACCTTATAAGGGATACAGGCCTGAAGTTATGTATGTGTGTATGTTATAAATTAACTACAAAAATCATAATCACGACTCTTTCTAATGAGCCCATTTCTTCTGGTCCAGTGTTGGCTGGTGGACAGAAACCAGCATAATATTAAAACTTAAAAATCTGTAATCAATCTATCTCTCAGCTTGCCGCACGCGTTTCCTAACTAGAGCGTGGCAGAATTGCGTCTCGCTAATGCCGCCCGCGTATACCGCGCACCTTGCACGCTGTGTTTGGACACACCTTAAGAATTTAATCAAAAAAATATTACGGGATTCAAAGTCATGCGGGTAAAACCACGCGTTGAACATAGTCCCCACTTATCATCGGGTCGAAAACTGTTTTTAAACTTTCAGGATTCGAACATTACCAGTAATAGATATTCAAAAATAAAACGTAGATATTTTTTTGTACAAATTATAATTTTCAGGCTAAATAATTAACTTCTTACCCCGTTGTCATTATTAGAACATGGATAAAGGAATAGTATATTTCATTACGAGTGCGGAAAGCCTGTCATTATCAACGAGTTGCAATGACGGTTCCGCACGTGTAGGTACTGAACAACTATTTTTAATACAGTTGCGAAAAAATTAAGCAATTTTATAAAATATACAAAATGGCGCCAGCCGTGAAAGATTATAAACAGAGATTTTTTTTGTTTACACATTCTGGGTAGGCAAAGGGAACTATGCCCATACAGCCAAGTCTTTAGTAGATTTTTTGTATTGACATGAAATGAAAATTAATTTAATGAAATAAAATGAAATGAAACCTAACCTAACTCATTGCATCAAATCATTATATCTGATATTGAAAAAAATTAGTAGCTTCTTTTCAGAAATATTTGTATGAATCGTAAAAACTTCTATGAATTTTTTTTTAGTAAAAACTTCGTAGTTGATTTTTTCTTTTTAATAGACATTATTTTGACATTTGGGAAAGAGAACGCACGAGTGCGGAAAAGGTAAAGAAAAAGCACAAGTGTGTAATAGCCCACATCCCGAACGCTAAACGTCCCTGCAATACGCCACTTTTTGAGCAACTGTATTAAAAAGGTATCTTCAATTAAGATGATAATTAAAAGTACTTAGAACAAAATCTTCTCTTTACATATAGCTTACACTAAAGGCATATTAATTTCCATAAGTATATACATATACCTAATTTAAAATTAAAATAGAAATGTTTCTTATTGAAAAAATGCCCATGACATGGCATGTTTGCATATGAATAGGTGTCTGGCTAAGTTTTTTAACTGTCAATGCTAGACAAAATTCATCTGTGCGTTGCCACTGATTATCACAGTGCCCATAGATACTATGTTAAAAATATTAATTAACATTAATGCATATTTTTTGTTAACTTTAGGTCAAGTTTAAACGTAAAAAGTAATAAAAAAATAGTAGTTATTTATTGCAGTCTAGCTATAGACGTCATACCTATTAGCAATACAGGCGAAACAATATGAATTTAAGTAGTAAACAGCAATATTAGTTTTTTAAACCTGTGGACGTGACTACAAGCAAAAATATGCAAATGTTTGTTGACAATTCGTCAATTGCAAAAATCAAGTCATTAGTCTTCAGGATCAAAATTCGAAGCCTATCCAACTGCAGCGGGGCGTCAGGAAAGGCGATGTTATATCGCCTAAGCTGTTCACCGCAGCGTTGACCACGAATGAGTCGCTCGTGACCACGGGGTCTGCAAAGACACCGAAACGTCGAGTTAAAATTTAAAATGTAAATACCTATACGCGATAAATCCGGTTAAAAAGTGTTTTATTAAACATAGGACATCTAGTAAAACAAAAAAAAACATCTGTAATGATTTTCAATCTGTAATCATTTAAAATAAAGATCATTTTTATTCGTTACAGTTTGAAATTTAACATCGTACTAGCTTTCAAAGGTATAGTGTGAAAATGGCATGTATAACTCAATCACATTTTATTATCAGCTGTTAGAGACGAGCGTTTAAAACGTGACTTTTATAATAGGTATTTTGGTAGTGTTTAAAAGCCAAAATAAAACTAATTTTGTATTTAAAATTATGTATTGAAATGAAAACACTTGAATAAATTAATTTATTATACGCTCAAAATGTCCACCTCTTTGTTGCAAACATACAGTAAAGGAAAATGTGTGGGTTTCGAAGGCTAGTCTTTAACAGCTGATATAAAATGTTGTTATTAGGTTATAAATATTCCAAAATCAAATGATCAATAAAAACAATAAAAATTTACTAAAAACATTTAAACAAGATAGGTTACGGATATATAAATATTTGTTAATTTAATAGTATAATAATATAAGGAAATCTTTAAAATGAGTAAAATTAAATAAAATTTTGAACAACCGAAGCGGTGTACTCAATTACAATTATTTATGGTTGGCTAGGGTACTATTATATAAAAAAATATATATCTCAATACTTAAACAAATAAGATAAAAACCTTTTTTTAAGTACCGCTGTTTGCCCTAAGCTGAGTTCTACCTAGTCATATTGAGATGTGGTCTTAAAGATCCTAACCCGTCTAACTTATACAAAATATCTTATTAGATCTTGAGAATGTGAAAATCCAACAAGAGAGTAAATAAACTATTGGTCAATCCGATCAGATTTTTACTCACGTTTTACTCTCAAGAGAGGCAGTAGCACCACATTTAACGTAGATTTTACGTCTAGTAATATGTATACATTTTCATCATTTACATTGGAATTTGAACCTTATCACAACCGAATACGACTGTACAAAATAGCCCTACCACCCTTGGATAAGCTTGTCCTAAAAGGCGACTAATCCAGGTGGCCCCCGCTTGGTGGCAGGACCCCTTCAGGGTTCTCCTGGCTAGCGACCATCCTTCATGTAAATCTGTCGCCAAATATTACACCACCAGTGATGTGTTATAGAAATATTCTAAAAAAGGCCAGATTCTCCCTAAGCCAGATTCTCCCTAAAGCCAAATTCTCCCTAAGCCAGATTCTCCCTAAACCCAGGTCCTCCCTTAACTTTGACCTCATCCTTACTTAGGATCAGCAATATCTATATCTATCTTCTTCTATCTATCTATACTTATAATAAATCTGTAGAGAGGTCAATTCTGTACATGAAATATTTTTTCAAAATAACTATCAGGGGGTGATTAGTGATCGATACTGATGCCAAAAATGCAATCAGTAAAATTTTTGTCTGTCTGTCTGTCTGTATGTTCCTTATAGAAACAAAAACTACTGAACAGATTTTAACGAAACTTAGTAAAATTATTCTTCATACTCCTGGGCAGGTTATAGTATACTTATTATCACGCTACAATTAATAGGAGCAGAGCAGTGAAGGGAAATGTTGGAAAAACGGGAGAAGTTACTTCATTTTTTAAGCTTCCGTCGCGTGTGCAGCCTTAATGGTTAAAGCTACATAGAAATCATGTAGTACAGAAATATTTTTCATAAAATTATATAAAAAATATCCCACAACGTATATGTCTATATTTTATGGTCGACTCACAATAACACGTGTAAATCCCGATAGCTTAGCAGTTCGGAGCTTTCTGATTATATTTGTTTACTCTTGCGTTTTTAATACTCTCACTCATTCCTAATTAATAAAAATTAACATTATTACCTATTCAATAAAAAAAGAATCATAGAAATCGGTATAGAAACACCAAACTTATACATGAAATACGCTAATAACCCATCGCGCGTGAATACTGAATGATATAGGGATTATTTTTGCGTAACGGTTGCCGCGCTCGACGCGGCTCGCGGCGGTAGGGTATAAAAAGGCGGGAGGCGAGCGCAAGCTTTTGCGCGATTTAATATAGGTAGGTACAGAAGGAACAAGCGTTACATTACCTGTCAAATTTCCCCAACCAATTTTAACTTATTATCGAGGGTCAAATTCAAGTAAAAAATTTTGACAGATTTGTAACGCTTCATGTACTGCCTTCTGTACATACAGAGATAAAATGGAAATCAAGCTTTTGTTTATTTCATGATCGTTTCTGCCTCTTGGAAGTCAGAAACCGTAGATTTCTGCGGAATAAAAAGTTACGTATGTGTTAACTACTATACCAAATTACATTAATATTGGCTTAGCCGTTTGGCAGTGAAAAGCAGCCATACATAACTATAGGTAGTATTGTATGTACACTGATAATGGCTGGCTGGATGGATTTTTGCTATTCTTTCACGCAAAAACTACTTAGCTTTACATAGAATAACAATAAGCTAAGTATAGTTAATGAAGATATTGCATGAATTAAGTAAAATTGAAGGCATTAAATAAAACACTTTTTAACCGGATTAATGGCGTATAATTTATATTTTACATTTTAACTCGAAGTTTCGGTGTCTTTGCAGACCCCAGTGGTCACGAGCAACTGATAAAATTTAAAATGTAAATATACGCGATAAATCCGGTTAAAAAGTGTTTTATTTAATAGTCATACATAATAGTCATCGCGAAAACTTAAGACAATATTAAAATTTAAGGCACTTTGGCACCCGATTTGTTTATAACGCTATGTGCCTTTGTGATGTACCTAATAGATAGTTACCTACCTATGTTTGTGGTTAGGAGTTATACATATTATATGGGCGAAGATTCTTCATTTTTATTTTTGTTATTAAAGATAGTTAGGACCTTGGAGAAGAAAATAACCTCCTCGAAATACTAATTCAATACAGACGAAGTCGCGGGCATCATCTATGTAATATACCTACCTACCTATACTTTTTCACAAAACCTAGGTGAAACTGCGGATCACTGCTTTGTTGTAACAGTTTTTGAAGTAATTCTATCTGTTTATCTATCAGTAACGCTTTCACAGCTAAACTACTGAGTCGATTTTGACGAAATTTAGAATAAGGTAAGTTTTAACCTCAAGGAGGATATAATAATAGTATTTATCCAACTCTAATAAACGGTATCCACGCGGACGAAGTTGCGGGTCACAGCTAGTTTTCTAATAAATAAATAAATAAAAAAAGTTTTCTGTTTATTTAAAAAAAAATACTATAGAATCTCAATTTTCGTGGGGTTTATATTATGACCTATCCTACTTGTTGGTTGCTACTACTGACCATTGTGAGACACCCTCTTTCAAGTTAATTTTTATATTTTTCTAAAAAACAATTTCAGTGAACTACAAGGACAGACTGCCTCTTTGCTTTGACGTTACGGCCTATATAGGGAAGAAACTTTACCCACTTACCTTATGTATTGCAGCTCACAAAAAAGTTCTTAGGATAGTTTACAATTCAATTGTCAATTCAAGTCAATTTGTACTGTACCTATTTGTATTAATTTGATAATTCTGACTGAAAAAGAGTGCCAAGAGTTTTTTTTCCGCCGGCTTTTTTTGTCTCTTGGTCTACTGTAATATCTTATTTAACAACTAGTTAAAGCCGAAGTATGTGATGCCTGACTTCACCAAGTGTTTTGTGAAATTCCTAAGATGAATAAAACTTTTTGAATTTTGAATTTTACATACATATGTCCATTCCATGATTTCCAAAAAAAAAGTACAGTTAACAAGAAAAGTTTTTTTGTGATTTGTGACTTTTTGAGTACTCCAACGGTTCGTTGATACCGTAGAAATTTTTGATCAGCTCCATGAATAGGATCGATTGACATATTTTTTTGTGTAAAATACTAATTTTGTTGCTTACTATGTACATATATGATGATGAATCAAAATTCCTTAAAAAAATATGGATAATCCCCTTATACCATTTTCGTATAACTGCAACGGTGCTTACTTCTTCTAACTGCCTCACTGAAAGTTTCCGCCCCGTATTTGTAAGATAAATCTAAGTCATATTCTATTATAGCAGTTGTAAAGGTCAATATCTAAGTAAAACTTTATTTCAGCACAAGAAGCTGGAGGCGTGCATCATGAAGGACATCCGGGAGCGCTTCACTACTGAGGATGAGCTGGACACCGACACTGACTTCCGGTAAATATTACAAAAAAAAAAGCAATAGAAATGCTCCAATAGACTTCTAACTCTGATTAAAATATGAAATGAGGTTAGCATAATTACTCATGTGTATTTATAATAATATAATTATGTATGTTTATGTAATAGAATTATTCCTATTCGTATGTAATTGTATTTTTATTTATACGTATAGTAGGTATTATAATGGTATTATAAATATTATTTTACATAGGTACACCTGTGTATTTTTTCATGTTTCATTTTAGCTGTTGGTAGGTACATAATATGTTTAGAAAAACTACTAAAAAAATAAATACATTTATATAACTATTTAAGTTTGTAAACTATCTAAGTCAGCTATCATAGTTCTTATTTGAAATAACTTTAGAAACCGGAACATCGAAACATCCTTTGAATTGCACCAGTGCATAAACATGCTACGGCAAATTGACCACATAGCAAAATTTCTTATTCGAGTATGCTCCAGGCCACTACACGCCCCCATTTTAAAACAACCGTTTTATGGAAAAAATTCTTGAGGAAATACAGTTCAAATAAATGATGATTATTAACTTCTTTTTCCCAGGTCCCTCTCACGTTCAGCGCGTTCGATTCAAGACCCCATGCATGACCCAAGGTTCGAGGCTCTGGATGAAATGGCCGTGTACTTATATGACTTCCTCAGTGGGGGAAACGGATTCGATTTTGATTTCTACTAGTAAATAATAAGGTTCTCAATCGATCGCAAGATTTTTAGCGGTAAAATCCGAGCTGTATGTAAAAAGAGTTTGTTTGTAGGTTTGAACATTTTCGCGATAATTTTTTTTACGCAGACAACATAACTTATTTCATTTGAGAAATTTTAATTTTGCCTGTACCGAAGTAACAGTTTCTTTAAAGTTCTATGACAAATCTCCTCCTAGTTGTAAATTAAAGCTCACTCGTAGGTAGGTAGGGCTCAGGAACGCTCTACATTTTAAGCAGTAGACTGAAATTTACGACAGTTTCCCCATAAAATTAAAATTAAATAAAAATAAATAATATCGATAAGAAATGTTCTTAATATTTTTTTTGCTCTTCTATGAAAACGACGTTAAAACACGTAAGCTTTAAACTTGCTATGATTAATTAAAGCGTACCCTTACGTAAGAATAATAAAAATTGCAATTGTGAGTCTTAAACCCGGAATCGATTGCACCGCCAATTATCATGAGTACGGAACCGATAAGCGGATTTGACTCACTCTTGACATTTTTATTCACAACTTTTTCTTGCCATCAAAATGCATTTACTAAATTAATAAGTTGATATTAACCTTGTAAGTCCGTGCTATTTTATTTAAGATTATGATCTACTTAATTTCGACGGAAAGGTTAGAGCCTTAAGTTAGATAATAAGACCATTCCTAAAGTTGAGGGTTACTTGGAAATATGGTTTAAGTTTAGTTTAAGATTAAGGATATTCATTGATTTTGTTGTAATTATTAATTATGCTAGCTTCTTTAAGTAGCTGGCAAATTGTTGTAATTCACAGCAAAATCGGAGTTGGTTTTTGTTGAAAAAGCTTGAACTCTAGCTTTTTCTGATAACAACTGAATCGCACCGATTGCATTTATTTTTAAACTTTAATTAACTTTGTAAAAATTAATAAATCTTTTTGATATGTACAAAAGTGTTTTATTAACGATTTCTTTCTAGCATCATACTTTCTTTTACGATTTCAGTTCCTGCATATCAAAGTATGCCAGTATAATAGGCATTGCACACGGCCAAACAGTGAAGTTTCAGGAGCCCTTAAATATTGTGACATCTTATGTGCACCATTCTACGAAACTACTAGTTTTATTAAATTTATTTTAATTTAACTCTCTCTTCGTTGAGTCCGCCCCTGGATAAGCGTGACTGCAACTAATCCGAGTGACACCAACTTGATGAAAGAACCTCTTTAGCACAGTGCAACTATCAACAGCAATTCAACTTCTGCAGCAGCAATTCTTACAAACCGACGAAACGTGAGCTATACCTACGTACTCGTCTCGATCTCAGCATGAGCTCGGCGCGCCGTCAGCCTCGAACAATTTTTGATTGAGGTTTACATTAAAATGGGGATTTTTATGCTTTAAAATTTAATAATAACTTATTTCGTACGTCTCAATCGAGGCGCAAGTATTTTTCGGTCGCTAAACCGATTTGTTATTCAAACGTAAACGTCATGGTTTTTGACACAAAACGCATTTTTGTTGGACACTTCCTATTCAATTCATACAGTATTTTATTTGTTTATATTTACAATCACAAAAGTAAATGGAAGAAAACACAAAGTAGGCAAATATTATGAAGGCGGCGCGGCGGCAGCCCTATCAATTGTGAACGGGCCGCGGCGCTGCTGTAGACGTTTATTTCAAAGATGCGGCCGAGTTGAAGTGCTGACTGAAAAGCATTATTACCGTGTCTTTAGGGTTGGCCTGGCTAGCGACAACCTAACACAAAAATTCTGCCGCCAAATATCAGCTCCCTGCCGGTGATGTATTCCGCCAATATTTTATGAAGATCCAGTTTTCCAGAGTAACTAGTGCTAGTTTTCAAGTAAACCATCGCGTAACGTTAACTTAGTTTTGTGTGGGATCGAAACAGCGCAAAATGTGTGACGAAAATGAAAAACCGTATTTGTGAGAACGTGATTGGTTGATTTAAACTATTTTCCTCAATTAACGCGGTAATTAAGTCATTCGAATAAAGTTATGCAACTTGCTCTAGCCACATTGAAGTTTAGATCTCAAAACAAAAACACTACTGAGCGTTGAGGAAAAACATTTTTTAATAATTAGGCATGATAACATTTTCATAGCTATTCGAGAAGAGGAATAGCTACTAATTGTATTTCAAGTTTTCTACATTTGTGTGAAGCTTTCCCTCTATCTACCTCCAAAACATTTCTATCGCCTTTCACCTTTAAAATATTATGACAAAAATAAATCGAAATATCGCCCCAAACAAAACAACTCTTCAATGAATCGATACTTAGCGAATATCATATGGAATGTATAAAGGGCACGGGTGCCAAGTACTCACAAAGGGCTTGAAAAGGTGAAGCGTCCATCAAAATACATAATTTTGATATCGAATTCGAGTTATTATGCTGTCATTGGATTTTTGTACTGTCAATTTTTACGATTGACTACACTTAGCTGGAAATGGGGAATTCATAATCAATCGGCACGCGATACTTTTTTGAATTAGGAATTCATGGAGTTTCGAATGATACCAATTTGACAGATAATGGTGCCTTTGACATATATGTTTGACAGTAGGTTATGTTTTTTTTTCTATTCGTACTTAGTACATTCTAGGTACATTGTATGAAAGAGACCTCGCCAATGACGGCTACCATTCCTACCATTCTATAGAATTACACGCTTTTTTGTCCAGAATAGGAGGGCCCGAAAACATTAATTAAAATTTATTATTCGTTTTATCAGAATTATTCTGTAAATAAGTTTGTACAAATCTTAATATTGAATAATAAAGCTATTTAACTGAATTTATTTTATTTGTTTCGTCATGTCCGACAAGACATTTTTGGCGCTTGACGTTGTTAGCATGAGGGTGAAATAAGGGTTCCCATTCTGTAAAGTCACCATATTCTCAGGGAAAAACATAAGTGCATGAACTTGTTTGAAAATGGAAATTATTTATTTTCAAGAAAAAAGTTAGATCTGAAAAGTTAAAACTGATGATCAAACATTAAAAATATTTTTTTAATAAATATTAAATAAGAGTACCAAATCTTTAACTGTAATTGGGTTCGACAAATATCATATAAATAGATAACGAGATAAAAATATCAATTTTTAATTTCGTCAACATCGTCATCACTACTTTCTTCGATCTTTGAAAATAGTTCAATGATGAAAGGCTTTTCTAAATATCTGTCTTTCTTGCGAAATCCTTTACATGTGAACAATAACTGAGCTTTCAATAGCTCCTATGGCATTTAATGCATTTTCAAACATTTTAGGGATTTCACAGGGTTGCTTTCCAAGTTTGACTTCTGTTACTTTTCGTTTCATTGAAACTCTGATCATTTCGGACATGTTATGATCACACTGATATGGCGATAAATGCAATATCTGTAAAGTTAGGTGAATTAAACTAAGATGCAAAACAAAGAACCCGTAAGAAACAACAGAAAAAGTGTTTCCTAGTGTTTTTTTAATTCCATAATAAATTGTATATTTTACAATAATTGACTGCCTAATTACAATAATTAAATATAATTGACAACTATATCAAGTGCCGTATCAAAAAAAAAATGTTCTATTATTCTTAATCATCGTTACCATTTCTTTCTTCAGAATAAAATAATACAATTTAAATATCTGCTGAGTTTAATTCACTTTTCATAAACAGTGGCTCATCTCCTGGAATCGTAGTTTCATTTAAGTATAAGAAAAAAAATTACGTTTCAAAAATACAACTTTCAAATTATGGCAATATGTAAACATTGCAGAGGCAACTTTCTTGTTTACTCTTTTTATGGAATTATAAGGACTTTATATTGTTTTTCTTTCCTAAAACAACTTCTTCACTTTTACCACCACCATAAGTAAGCCCACATTTTGCATATTTTCGTGTTTTTTTAACATTTTTTTTTGAATTTAAAGTATAACAATAAATATGAGACGGCAAAAGTCATGAAGTGACACTTTATAAGATCTCGGTTAGTTAATTTTTTTGCCACACGCCAAAAGACCCCTTGTCGGCCTATACATTCATAGATATATACGGCATATTATTAAGGTGAGGTGTGTGTACAATGTGTCTTTTTTGTTAAATATATTGGGGTGTCACCTTGCGCGATCTATCCCTTGAATCTTGATCTTAAGTATAAAAAAAACCTATTAATTACCTAGTATTACGTATTACGAAAGCTCCTATTCAAAAATGTTCTATAAGGTAAGTATTACTTGGTGGTAGGCAGGTGTTCTTTTTCATGCAATATGACTTATTTTTGTACAAAAGCATGTTATAGGCTGGTTATAACATTATTTCATTATTACCATAACTTTATTTTCAGTGGTGTAGCTAACTGTACACTTGGTAGCCGGCAGATATATAAAATATGGCGGAAAGCCTTTGGTAAAGAACTAAAGACTAAAGTACATCCCTAAAAATTTTTGAAGTGATATTTAATATATAATAATATTTCGTGGCCTACACATTTGATAGTAAACTAAATAAAACATATAAATTTTAATTTAAAATGCTTGAAGAAGAGACATGTTATATTTTAACGGTATTGTAACGGTAAGGGAAAAGCCTGTTTAAACGTTTGCCTAAAACTGAAAATTGATAACACCTGCATTATAATTGATAACATGCTAAGTACCCGTCTGAAGTGAAACCCGTGTGGTAGCTAGTCTAGAACAGTGATGTAGCTTGAAACAGAACGTATGTTTTTTTCAACCGACTTCCAAAAAAGGAGGAGGTTATCAATTCGTCTGTATGTTTCTTTGTGTCTTTGCTACACGATATTTCAGACAATTATACTTCATAGTTGGTGCCGTGTAAATTTTATCGAAATTGGTTGAGCATTTCATTGAAAATTTTAAATTTTTTATAAAATAGGTATGTATTAGTTCGGAGATTGTTTACGTGGATGACATTATTACTTAGCCAAAGTTTTGACGTGAAGTCGGTTTTTTTAATGCTTTGAATTCGTTGATTATTTTATTTATTTATTTAACAATTTATGTAAGTACACACTAAAAATAATATCAAATATAATAAAAGGTAGGTAAAAAATAGACAGATAATCAATGCTAGAGTCGCGATACTCGACTAACTGATTGATCACGAGAGATTAGTAAACGTATGTAGTTAAACGCGAAAAGACGTGTTCATATTTCAATGGATTTAATTGTTACCTTAATGCCTATCAAAGAACTTCCACATTACTTAACTAGCTCTAGTATCATCGGGGCCAGACTTATATATTGCAATCAAGCTTAAAACTATAATGCAGTCTATAGCTGGGTTTTTTAACGCGTATATTTGTATGTCTGATTCTTGTTCCCTCCTAACTACTGCACGGATAGATGGATTTACAAACAAATAAAGTACCTATCAGTAAATTTGTATTAATTTCGCGCGAAACATAAGCTACATAAAATTCCAAGGTGCTGCCTGTAAATTAACATGGAGAGGATAAAACCAAATGATTTCCGGTTTTAACAATATGGGTATCAAATGAAAGCTTATGCGAAAACTTGATGATACTTCAGTGTTTTACCAAAAATAAACGAGATGGTTATTCATTGATCCAAAGCATAAACCACGCAGATAGGCATGGTACGGTACGTATAAGTAGTAACATACCTAATGCATATTCCTAACCATTAGAGTCTTTATCGTCTACTTTTTCGAACGTGTGATAAATTGTTAAGGTTCAAACTTGTATGATACAATATGAACGATAATACAAAATCATTACACATTTTGAGGCAAATTATGAACGCTTCTCGAAATCTGCACTCGAACGTCATTTCCGTTGACAATCATTCAAATAATAAAGGCTTACCTAATAAAAAAACACATCTGTTTGTGAAATCTAAAACCCTTTTGTGGTCCAAAAATATAGGCCGATTCGGAGAAAGGTCCAAATATTTTTTGCGGTTCTTAACCTATTTATATTTTATATAAAAAGTAGCATTATGTGTATTTGTTAAAGAGCAGATTTTGTACAAAACTTTCTCCGTTCTTTGTTTGAAGTTGGATACTTTTTTTGCGAATACCAAAAAGGTTTTACCTGTCGCCATTTTGTGGGAATATTCAGATCAAGGGGTGAGACATAGATTTATGATATTTTATGAATATTTACTGCGAAAGTAGCCGTTGTTTTGTAAAACAATAGATTTTTTAACAATGTTACTGTTTTACTTACAGTTTTATTTCGCGATTGTTAGTTAAACGGATTAAATCTTAAGACCGTTATGGTACCGAATGTCGGAATGGTTTTATTAAATAGATCAAAGACCTACCTTCTCATTTATTTAGGGGATTATAATTTTTCCTTGGAAACATTTTGTGTCCTTACTAGATAAACAATTAGTTGAAATTAGAAAGACGATAGCTTAGAAATACTTTTTTAACTTTTCTGTTGAACTACTTATCGGTATATTTTCAAAAAGAAGAGTTTTTTAGGTACCTATTAGCATGCATATGTCGCATTGAATTTGAATTGTTCGCCGTTTTACAAATGGCGTGTAAAAATGCTCGCACAGATAAATGTGATTTGCTTTGTTACTATACCATGGACCACTAGATGAGATTATTTTTTGAGTTTGATTCAAACGCGGCTTTAGTCACAGTTAAAAACTATTAGGTATGTACTAAAAAGCCGTCCACAAAGTATCTAATCTATGCCAGGGGCATCGTTCGTAGCTAATAAAAAAAAATCATAAATTATCTACATATGAAGAGAACTTCTTACAGTAAAAAGAAAACATTTACTGTGTTCAGAAACATATTTATTAACACGTTTAGAATATTTTATAAATACATTTGTTATGGGATCAGAAAATTATTCTGATCCCATTAATCTTATGGTCTTAATCTGGTTATATTAAAAAACAACCCGGATTCATATTCTGTTCATATTTACAAATAGATAGATATAAGCTTTCACGTAAATAAAAGCATAGGTACCTATGCTTTATAAAAATCACAACGATATCGTAATCATCTATATCGCGCGGTCATATAGGATAGCCTAAAAAGGCTTCAGTACCCAAGTATATCATTTCAATTATTTTAATAATTTTTTTCTAATAGTGATCAATTTAATCCGATGCAACATCTTGTACGATACAATAAATGAAATCAACGAACAGATGTTTTGGCAAATAAACACGTAATATTATAAAAGGAAACGATTGCTTTGCAAATCACTCAACCCGTTAAACACACCTTTAGAATAGGGTAAACGAACAATTTTAGCGGCCAGCTAGGCGGGCAGCGCGCAACTCGTCTTAGGCATGTGAGTCTTCTATAAAAATAAATATATTACCTAAAGAGACTGAGTTTAAGTTTATGTAATATGGAACGATTGTGATTTATTTACCTGACTAAATAGTAAAAATTGGTGCTAAAGAGCTTAATTTACTGCCATTCACCGATTTGAAAAACTAGTATCTGTATTCAAAGCACCTGAGTGTTTTTATGTCCACGATATTCTCAAGCACTCCTTATTTGTATATATTTTCATCAACGTAATAAACAAGCTTAGAGTTGCTTAGCGGGCAATGGAAAGGGCTATGCTCGGAGTTTCCCTGTGGGATCGAATCAGGAATGAGGAGATTCGCAGGCGAACCAAAGTCACCGACATAGCCAGAAGGATTGCAGAGCTGAAGTGGCAATGGGCAGGGCACATAGCTCGCAGAACAGATTGCCAGTGGGGCAGAAAAGTTCTCGAGTGGCGGCCACGTACTGGGAGACACAGCGTAGGCAGGCCCCCCGCACGATGGACCGACGACCTGGTCAAAGTCGCTGGTAAACGCTGGATGAGGGCGGCGCGGGACCGAGCGACGTGGAAGACCTTGGGGGAGACCTATGTCCAGCAGTGGACGACTACAGGCTGTGGATGATGGATGATGAATGAACTTAGTTTTTACCTTTTATTAGTCGTGACTGTACAGCAAATGAACACTGATTACGTCAATCATAAGACGGTACGTATACAGTTCTATAAAAAAAAACATCAAATGCGTACAGGCGACGACGCTTTGAAGCGATAACACTAAGTGAAATGGTTCGATTAAAAACAATTTACATTCTTTATTTTGAAGAGATATTTATTACATGTGTTAAAAGTGATAGTTCTTAGGTTGAATAAATTATTTAAGTTTATAACATTATGTATCGCATTAGGTAATATACCTGTAATAATACTGTTCAAATGTTAATATAATAATGTTCAAATTTTCTAAAGCTTTCACGATTCTTTTTAACATTTTTAATCAAGTAATTTCTATGGGGTTAAAAGTTCGTATAGACGGTTAGGTAATTTACTTATAAAAACACTTTTTAATCGGATTCATCGCGTATAATGGGGAGTTTTCTGACAGCTCATAAAAATTAGTTCAAAAAACCTCTATAGATGGCACTTTTAAAAAGCCGAAGGCGTTAAGTCTGTATACTATAATGTAGGTAAGTAGTATCTACCATTTATGGTTATTTATACGTTCAATTTCTGATACTGACGTCAATTAATTTATTTTAATTTTAAAAACGCAGTGTGGAATAAATTCTTCTCCTTCGCCCTTTGTAAAGCGCCATCTATCGAAGCCTTTTGTACCAATTTTGTACAGTTTTGTTTTTTTAATGAGCTGTCAGAAAACCTCTCATTACATTTTGAACATGACGTTTCTGATTTATAACTTTTTCCACTATCAAGACTGCAGTGCGAGCACAGAGCTTTGTCGACTCGTATTTTTACGAATGTTCTTATAGTATGGAGTCAGTTGCAAGTTTTTAGTAACATTGTAAATTTTAAATTTAACCGTTTTTAAGAGTACAACATGTTTGCAAACATTCAAAATTAATAAGGCACACATTTATTTAAGCTGGCCGTGCGGCAATGGATAGATTTCAACTATTGCTTACAAACCGTCTCCATACTATACGAACATTTTTAAACATACGAGTCGATAAAGTTCCATGTTCGCACTGCTCATACGTGATCACGAGAGACTGATTTTCCTCAGTCTCTCGTGATTAGGGTTCGCTGAGTACCGAAACGTTTAGTTAAAATTTTAAATGTAATGGTGTACGCGATAAATCCGGTTAAAAAGTGTTTTATTTAAAAAGTGTTTTTATTAGTAAATTACCTAACCGTCTATACGAACTTTTGACCCCATAGAAATTCCTTGATTAAATATAGCTGATACCTATGAAAAACCTTTCTCAAGGGTTGTATTGTTAAATGCAAAGGTTTTAAATTCCTTTATTTTGTGTTAAATTTCATCAATTGATATAAAGACTGAGCTTAAAATTAAAAAAAATATTTTGTTTATACTTGGCAACGGTAAAATCAAAAAATGTGCTATTTATACAATTCTTGTAATACAACACTGCATTTGCATAAACTGGTATGCTTCATTTTGAATACTTATTCTATGAATAATTTATTAGTAATTTATTAATAAGTTAGTACGCTTAATTACTTAACTTATTCCTGGATAATTTATCGTATACAGGGTGACTGGTGGGTCATTTTCGAAATTCCAGGACGTGATAGTTTGAGATCAAACATGAAGGGAAAAATAAAATAAAAAACTGATATTAATTATTTACAGACTAAACTTAACCGAAAGTTAAAGAATTCATTACGCGTTGCAGGGTTACATGAGCGTAATGCAATAGATACTTAGCTGGTGGTGGTATGCGTGTGACGGAAAATCTGCTGCGTGCGTGTTGACTGAGGCAGCGTGTCGGTAAAAGTGTAGTAAGGTCTCTTTATTTATTCTTATTCATAGGGATTTCTACTAAAAAATTAAATACTTACTTTAATTACATAATCATGATCAGAATCGAGCTCTCCTTCAGTATCTAAAATTTGTCACCAGTCACCCTGTAGTTTAAATATTTTTTGTTCTAATCGACTGGTTACAGTTGTTAAAATATGTTGATCTGACGTTTGTTGAAGGTGGTCATAAATTTATGCGATATACTCAAGAATAGAAATTGAAGTTGTGTTTTGGCTTTATAAAACAACATGGGTCAAAACAATGTCGTTTCAATATCAAAAAGATTATTTTTAGACGAGGGATTACATTTATGTTACGTATAGCTAAATATATTACCTACATGTAACCCTATTCCAATGAAGTAAATATTTTGAAGTACCTGTAATTTTAAGTAGGTACTACTAATTTTTGGAACCCTCATATCCGTTTACTGGTAAACTTACCCTGTTACAAGTAAAACACCTTTAATAGTCAGCAGGTAATTGACAAGAAAGACTTTGGCAAGTGTATGAAACGCAAGAAAGGTGCACAAGGCCCGGTACTGAAGGATTGAAACGATTGAAAGATTATTGATTGATCAGTTGACAATGATGCAGCAAGCCTTTTGTCGTTGCACATGATGTTTGTTACATTAATACTGTATGGAAAATATTTTGGTGATTTTCGGGTAACGCAATGTGTTTCACTCGATTTACCTGACTAAAGTCATGCACGGGTATAATGGTTGCGATAATCTTTTCTCATTAATTTCAATAAAATATATTTTGGTTAGTTTCTTATGCAGTCTCAAAAACAACTTGAGTAGGCATATAATAAAATTTGACACGTAATTTTCTAAGACTAATATCTACGTCTTACGTATGTATGACTATAGTGTTCTTAAGACATCGAAATGTGGAGTTAAAATCTTACTATTATCTATCTTTTTATTATAAATGTGAATGTTTGGATGTATGGATGTTTGTTCCTTAATCACGGCAAAACGGTCCAACGGATATGGATGAAATTTGGCATAGTGATAGAATACAATCTGGAATAGCACATAAGCTAATTTTTATCCCAAAACTCCTGCGGGATTCAAAACTGCACTGCACGGGTGTTAAAAATAAAACAAAACTTAGTGAAATTAGTAATTTTAAGTACTTTTAACCTACTGAATCGTGATGGGAGACTAAAAAAAAATATTCCGTTTAATTTATTTCAAACTAAAAAGTATTTCAGCTTCCGATTCCAAAGAAATCGTCGATCCACCAAACTCGGAGAAACTTGCGAACCTCTTAAAACTCATCTCAATCACAAACGCCGTTTAAACCTCAATCATTCAAACCAAATCAACTCTACTCCCAAAATCTTAAGAACGATTTTCGTATAATATTTACCTTAGTTATATCCTTAAGATTTCGATTGGTAGCAAGTGTGAACATCGTCGTATCAGCCTCTTGATAGTGTGAACTCATGTAGTAAAAACTTGTGAGTGGTGTCCACGTGCTAGGCAAGGCAGGTGTGGTGTGGTTAATGAGCGGGGTCCCACGGGACTTGAACCCTGAACCGACTGGTATTTCCTGAAGACCAAGGCCTTCGAGACACGAAACTGCCAATTAGAATAGTATGATTAATATCTTTTGGAGGTTAATGTTAAAGCGAAATGTGTACTTCCGCTATTTTGGCCAATATAATGTTGATTCTTGATCTTTGTTACAAATTTGCCACTTTGCCAAGTTATTAAGATAATCTTACGTAATAAGGTAGTTAATGCAGTTTTATTTAAGTAATTACAATTATTGAAAAATACAGGTATGCGAGTTTATATGGCAAGTTAATAAAGTAAATTTTTATCCCTTATCCAAACTAATATAAGACTAGCTGACTAATATAAGACGGCTCCACTCGAGTACAGTCACGTGCATTAATATGTACACACTTCGCAACTTATTCGCTTGTGATAAGGTTCAAATTCTAATGAAAATGTATACATATTATTAGACGTACGTACTGTACGTTTAGCTTTAAGTTTTGCTGTAGTTGCAGCTTTTTTTGTTAAATTCATATTTTCGGCGACTAACTCGGCTCATAGGTAATGTATTGTAATTATGTCTAATAGCCTAAGAAGAAGTTCTCTTAGGCTGTTGCACACGCCAGATCAAAATTTAGAAGACTTTCCTGAAAATACACACAGACAGAAGGTAATTTTAAAGGAGTAGAGATTGAAGGGAACTCTACACTAAAATGATTAAATCTACCTACTTAATACTGAAACATTTATTTTATTTTACAAAAATATGTTTTGATCTAACAATTTCTATTTGAACACGTTAAAAAGACTAAATTTACACGATGCATTTAACGTTTTTGAAACAAACTTATATATTTTTTCTAATAAGGCTACCTATAAAGCATGAGAACTCAAGGATCCCCAGGGTCAAATAAGTTAAAAATTAAAGGAAACACTCCACTAAGTCTATTCCCAGACCAATCATAAATCCCATAAATTAAACAAACTTCCCAAACTGCATTTCCTATAATCCTGCAACGGATATAATAAAAACTGGACTTATCTTTTTCTCATTAATATTATTTGTTTAGGCCGTATCTGCGACTTTAATGTAGATTAGTAAAGTGCCGAAATGTATCGGCATGGAGGTAGACAAGAAAAATAAAAAGTTTTGTCATAAAACCCTTTTTAACATAATAATCGATATCTTTTTAACAGCAATTGCGTCATAATAAAAGCGTTCAGTATTTGTTTTAATTATCTTAAAAATCTACGATATGCTGTATTAGTAAAGTGAAAAACTTATTTGTTACTCTCTTATCTATCTTATCTACACAATACTTAGCTATTTTTACTCGTTTTGTTTATCACGAAAGTTCTTGGGTATCAACAACGAGATACGCCCTATGAGAGTGGGGCAGTAACGTAAAGTCAACCAACTTTTTACCGTTTCGACCACGAGAAAAAGTAAAACTTGAAAAACTTAAAAAAGAGAACATTGCAGTATACGGGGCGAGAAAATATTTAGAGTCACAAAACCAGGTTCGAGTGGATTCGTCACACGAGTTCCGCATTACTTACTGGAAAAGTCCTAACTGAGTCTTTGATCAGACCTTATTCATGTGTTTATTTATAGTATTAAAGAATCAAATAAATAGTGAATAGGTACCTACTTCAATAAAAAAACTTAGTTTCACCAACTGAGGAAACTTGAGGAAAACCACTCTATTAATAAGTAAATTGCCTAGAAATTAGTTAATATTCATTCATTCATAACTTCACGCCTGTATCCCTATTGGGGTAGGCAGAACACCAGAGGCTATAAAACCATCTCATGTCACTTTTGACTAATTTGGAGGTATTATTATGATGGAGAGAGACTATTGCAGTGACAGGGGGTCAGCCTATCGCCCGCAAAAACGCCAATAAAACCTCCGTCCCTTAACTGACATTTACAGTATGCCCGGGAAGAGAAGCAGCTGGCACATTCTATGTTTTCTTTCGCTCCCAGTCCAGCATGGAAGAAATTAATAATTATTAAAATAGTTATTAAATAGCTTTTGGTATGTACTTGCTATCTTTGCAGGTGACGTTTTTTCAGCTTATATTTGGCCCTGGGTTTTACTACCTCATTCCATATTTTATAGACATGATAGCGTACCAGACAGACTATCGCATTTATAATATTAGTAGGTACGTTACTTGTTTAGTGCTATATAGACATTTTTAAAATATGTTTTTAACACTTACGGCATAAACTGTTTTTTTGATATTTCTTACGGAAACGAACGGTTTTTTCAGTCGCTGTTGTTTATGTGTTACTGACGAACTTACCCAATACCTCTTATGGACTTTGATTTTTTTAAATCCGTAGTTGTAATATTTTGTTTACCTTCCTCGAGTATAGAAGAAATCTGCAAAAACAAAATATGAACTTGTGACGTCACTAATTTCGTCATGTCACACCTACGAGCGTTTTAAAACTATTAGTTCATCGTAGATAATGTTACTTACAGTCAGCAGCGAAGGAATTGAAAAAGTTTAAATAAACTTTGTCAATAAGTCAAATTAAAGAGTAGAAATGATTTTTTTTCTTACATTAAAAAATTGATTTCAAATTTGCTGTTCGTCGTCAGTGAAATCCTGGGAGACGCAGCATAGCCAGGCACGGTGGAACGAATATACAGTCAAAGTCACTGGATGTGTGTAGAAAATAAAATAAAATGTGAGTAGTACAGGATCGACCGGTGGTGTGGGGAACCTTGAGAGAAGCCTTTGTTCAGCAGCTAGCCGTTTCCTGGCTGAATGATGATGACGATGATTTGTCAAGTTATTTTTTTCAAAAATCTTTGAGCACTTAATCAAATGCAAGTCACTAGTATTTATGAACAATCCAAATGGTGAAACCGCTAAGCACAGCTAGTGTTATACAAATATATTTTTTGCAAAACTTTACATCTCTAAGGATATCTATTTAATTTATCATGGACCTTATTTGCTTAGAACACCCCTTGCAGTGTTATGTACTCGTAGATAAGTTAGAAACATGAAAGGCCCAAGTGACTTGAATTAAAAAAGTGTGATAATAAAAAAAAGGATTCCATAAAACCTTTTTAAACTAACCTTTTTATCACTAAAAAGCATTGGCACCTTTTTTGACCATCTACAACTCTATAATCATGGTTTTAGTAGGTTCTATAAATACAATGACTAAACCCAATGGAAGACGTGTGAAGATGAGGTTGAAGATGACAGCACACGGACTTCGGAAGGAGCTGGCTCTTCATAAAAACATTGCTGGAACAGTGGTATTTGACTGTAGACTTTATATGAAGGGTGGTCACTGGCCAGGTGAGCCCTGAAGGGGTTCTACCGCCGATCACGGGTCAGTCGGAGTGGTCGCCTTCTAAGACACGCTTATCCTGATGCTGTTGGGCTATTCTAAGCCAACCCTGCGCGGATCATCATCATCATCACAACTCTTTGTAATGAGCCCACTGCAGGGCATGAGTCTCTCCCCTGGGTGAAGAGGAGGTATAGGCCATAATCCACCAAGCTGGCCCAGTGCTGGGTGGTGGATGCCAGAATTTTTAGGGCGCCTAGATGGCTTCTGACAAACCCTCACGACTACTGTATACAAGTATACAGCACCCGGGACCGACTGCTTAACATGCCCTCCGAAGCACGGAATTCGTCGTGAGATATGAATGGTCGGCGGTCACCCATCCAAGTACCGACCGCGCCAAACGTTGCTTAACCTGTGATATCGTATGATACACACAGTAACCACGGCGCCACGACGACTTCGTGGATAATAGGTGAGAATACCATACCATATCTAACCATTATTTACTGCGTGAGTTTTACACACTTGTTATTGTCGGAGGCGTCAGAATAGTTTCTGGCTCATAGTCATAAGAGTCCTTCATCTTAAGGGTTGATTGCAGCCGCGACAGCCTCCTTCCGACAGTGCGTAAAAGCCAATGAAAAAAAATATCTCTGATGAATGAAAATTAATTCCATGCTGGACTGGGAGCGAAAGAAAAACATAGAATGTGCCAGTTGCTTCTCTTCCCGGGCATACTGTAAAAGTCAGTTAAGGGACAGAGGTTTTATTGGCGTTTTTTGCGGGCGATAGGCTGACTCCCTGTCACTGCAATAGTCTCTCTCCATCATTATGATACCTCGAAATTTGTCAAACGTGACATCAGATGGTTTGATGGCCTCTGGTGTTCTGCCTACCCCAAATGGGATACAGGCGTGAAGTTATGTATGTATGTATGTATGAAAATTAATATTTATTAAATATATCGTTAGTGAGATTTAAACGTGAATATCCTAAGTATTAAGTAGTAGATAGCTTACGAGTAAATAAAAGACGTTTTTAACTGGAGCTTAGCTTTTTATCCTACTTTTAACTCGAAGTTTCAGTTTCCTTTCAGAAATATTTTGAATCTAATGCTACCTTTAAGTAGTACTTATTATGGCATGTATCATCATCATCATCAGCCAGTAGACGTCTACTGCTGGACATAGGCCTCCCCCTAGGTTTTCCACGTCGCTCGGTCCCGCGCTGTCCTCATCCAGCGTTGACCGGTGACTTTGACCAGGTCGTCGGTCCATCTTGCGGGGGCTTGCCTACGCTGCGTCTCCCACTACGTGGCCACCACTCGAGAAATTTTCTGCCCCACGGCCATCTGTTCTGCGAGCTATGTGCCCTGCCAATTGCCACTTCAGCTTTGCAATCCTTCTGGCTATGTCGGTGACTTTGGTACGCCTGTAAATCTCCTCATTCCTGATTCGAAACTCCGAGCATAGCCCTTTCCCTTTTTTTGCTGAGTGACTCTAAGCTTGTTTATAAGACGTATAGTTAGCGACCACGTTTCAGTGCCGTAATTAATTTCTGGCAACAGACACTGGTTAAACTCACAAATCATTTGTTGATTAAATATTCCTGGCCTTTTTTTACCATCAGATAAACCACTTCAGTTTTTCAAAACATCTTGTTATTGCGTTTGGCTTTGTTTGGCCTGCGAATCCATTGCCCGCTGAGCGACTTTATTAAAAAAATACTAATTTCGAATTTTTCGATCAAAGACGCACCGCGTAAATTTAATTTGCGCTGTACTTATATTGGAATTCAGAAAAAAAAAAATATAAACTTGATTATTGACGATTGACGACCGGCTGGTGTAGCGGTAACATACATTGCCTTCTATGCCAGAGGTCCTGGGTTCGAATCCCGGCGGCGACGGATATTTGTGTGATGAACACAGATATTAGTCGTCAAATCATGGATGTTTATATGTTTATTTAAGTTTATTCTAATAAAAAATATGTATTCATTCAATATGTATGTTTATATTTCTTAAGTATCTATATCAGTTATCTAGTATCCATAACACAAGTTCTTTAAGAAACTTGATTTGGGCTAGATAATGTTGTGTGAGTGTCAGAAATACTTATTATACTTATAACTGGATATATTAAAAAAAAACATAGGTATTATTTCTTGGTTTTGTCTGCGCAACTCTTAAAAAACTCGTCTTTGATGTGTGATGAAAGTACAAAACGTAGCTATACAAGCTATGAAAAGACGTCTCGATGCCACTAACGCTAAAAAAAACTTTTAAAACCGCGTTGACATTTGCCGATGCTCAAACTTTAGTACAAAAATGCCGAAAAACAACTCATTAGTAAAAAATATAACATTTTCGATGATTTATGGTGCAAATTAACGAGAATATATCCTCATTCCTGAACATCATTTCCTGCTAGAGCGCACTTGCACTGAGCTGAAAGTTGATCAAAAAAACAGCAAAAATGTTGACGGACGCTTTTTGTCACTTCACCCTAAACTCGGGTTACCGTTTTTTTACCTATTTCTAGTAACAGTTCGACTTGTTTCGGTATAAGAATAATAGTGTAACAGTCAGCGGACACATTTCACTATTGGGGACCACGCACTGGTCGTCGACAACGCACACAAATTGTCGTTTTTACTAGTAAATATTAGTATTTTCAAAGAATTACCATCAAGTTATTTCAAGATTTTGAAAACCATTTTTAAACGAATTAAGTGCCTCAACATATTTTTTTCATAATATTGTCTTAAGTTTTCGCGATTCATACTATTAAATAAAACACTTTTTAACCGAACGCAAACCTGCATTTTTGCCTTTTGTGAAGGGTGTTACAGACAAAATTTCAAACATTCTTAGGCGCGCTTCAATAAAAACAATATTTAAACCTAATTCAAAAATAAGTCAACATCTTCGCTCAGTTAAATGCAGCATCCCTTTACAAGACCCAGGTGTTTACAAGATTGAGTGCGGCTGTGGGCTTTCCTACATTGGTCAAACCAAAAGAAACGTATCAACCCGTGTAAAAGAACACATAGCTGATATTAAAAATCGAAGAGCTTCAAAGTCTGCAATTTGTGAGCATTCCATGGACAAGCCCAACCACTACTTAAGGTTTGACTCTGTGAAAATGTTATCTAGAGAGAAGCATTACATTCCTAGAATGATCAGAGAAGCGATTGAAATTAAAAAACACCCTAATTTCAATAGAGAAGATGGTTGGAAACTATCACCGACATGGGACTCTATCCTGAAAAACATTAAATCTAACATCCAGCAAGCTGCACGACCTGAAACTAAAGATACTGTCAGCTCGTTTTGTGTCAATCCAGAACGCTACGCTCGAAGACTGAGAAACAGATGGAGATGATGATGTATAACTTTTTCAATCTATCAATCCGACGCTTGACACCTCAGTCGCTCGTGACCACGGGGTCTGCAAAGACACCGAAACGTCGAGTCAAAATTTAAAATGTAAATATACGCGATAAATCCGGTTAAAAAGTGTTTTATTTAATATTTTTTTCAGTACGCAAACATTTATTTATGGCGGCAAGAAGTTTAAACTGTGACTGGACTGTTAAAAAAAGATATCTCTGACCTTTACACACATTTGGTTTAAGTAAATTTGCTAAAAAAAAACAATGAAAAGAAACAGTTCCAAAATTAAAAAGTCCATAAATTACAACCGACCTTTTCGTAAAATGCCAAAGCACTCATTTATGAAATAAATGAAGAGATTTGTGCTTGCGACATCCGCATGCCAATAGGCTCGTGTTACACGAGATTTTTTTTATATTTTCCGACAAAAAAGTTGGCATCACAGGAACAAGTGCGACCGAGATACGAATAAAAAGTTGCATTTATGCACATGTTATGGTATTATATCAAGTAAGGGTTTTTTTTTCGTGTTGCTTTGTAATCGTAAAAAACTTAAAGGTCTCAGTAAAACTTACGAAGAAATTGCCTAATTAGGTTTCCCAGTTATGTAGGTAATTGCTAGATTACTCATGGATTTACCAGCGTTAAATCCGATCTTGTTGGAATAACTGGACCTATGCTTGCTACTCCGGGACTTGCTCTATCTCTATGCAAAAAATCACCTCAATCTGCCTAGCTGTTTATATTTACTTTTCTTAATCATTATAAACAATTTTTATAGAATAAAATGTTATGTAGATATTTATTTGTATTTCTAAAGTAAGCTTTATGGTTATGGAATGAAGGCTAGGTTTAGGAACTAACAGATATGAACAACAAAACCCTTCTAAGACCATTGCTAACTGTCCTTATTAAAAATCAAACCAAGACTATAATTATTATAGGTACCTACTCTTTCTATCCAAACTCTTGTTTATAAAGGCCTCTTTTTTAATGTTCTTTGTATCTTTTCCTTTTATGACTGGTTCGACTTAACTGATCTAAAAAATAAAATGCTTTGCTCACAATTTACATGATAGTTTAGATTCGTTGATAGGTTTCTCCAACATTATCAGAGACATTTAATCAGGAATCTCTAAACTTAAAACAGCTGGTAACAATGGAGTCTGATTTAAAAAAAAAATTGTCATAATTAATAAATTATTTTTTATTTATTTATTTAGTAATTCATGTACACACAGTTGTATGAATTACATAATATCTTAAAAGCTAAACAAAGTACAAAGGCACAGCTTATTTCTAATAGAAATTTCTGACTTATTGACATCTAGAACTTAATAACATCTAGTAGCATTACAAATAGCTAGGTAAATAATGCTGTATTTGTAGTTGCTGCTTATTCAGCACAGGCTGAAGGCAGCAAGTATAACACACACTCTTGCAAATGCCAATTTTGTTTTATTTCAGACCGTAAAATGTATCAGTTTACAGCCTTTTACATTCCGAAAATATGGTCTGTCAACGCTGAAGACACACCCTCGTCATTGTCACTCGCAGTCAAACAGCAGTGCACCAATTTGAAACTAATTTACAAGAATTTTTCTAACAGTCTGTATGACAACAGTTGTTACATAGGTATTTTGGAAGGCCAGAGTAATAATTGCCAATCAATTTTAAAAAATGACAAATTTTATTTATATTGATAAATAAGAAAAAAAGAACGCATTACACTATAAAGAAATACCTAATGCAATTTTTTAAATGGGCAAAACTGTGCTTTACTGCGGCGAAAGGGTACCTAAGTCATTCATACGAATGTATTAGCATGCTCAGCTTTAAAAAGTTTATCCTGGCAAAATACAATCTTAATCAGATACTTACACACAAATTTAATCTCAATATCAAACTAAATCTTAGAAATCAGCTTAAACATCAGAATGAACATCTAACACAACTTGACAATACTAAGCATTCAAAATTTAAAAAGGCCACAAAACACATTCTCGACGGACATTATTGGCGCTTAAATCTGCACGGACTTACACAAAGCTTAACTTTTTTATCAGCTCACATCTGCAACCGGACACTCCAACGGATAACATTCCACCACAATAACTACCAGAGACATAAATCTCTTTTAGAATGTACAATTATTTTAGGATGGCCGTTCTTTCTAATTTTTTTAAAGACATGATTATTGATCGTCCACCCGCGCATCATGAGACTATTGTTAGTAAAAAGAGTGGATTTTTTCTGGTCATTTTGGTTGCTATTGTCTGTGGACGTGTCCCAAAATGTCCCCCTTTTTACTTAATAGCCAGCAGCTGAAGTTGTTTTTACGATTTGCACGATTTCACTTTGTGTTAGTATGATAGTGAAAAAAACGTGTTAAAACTTTGAAAAATCAAGGTAAAGATCTTAATTATATTTCAGAAACTACCCAATTAGAGGAATAAGTGTTACAAAATTCTTAATATCTCTTCAAAAAACAACTTTGATATACAACAATAACTGTTATTTACTTCCTGTCCTGATTAGGTTTTTTTTTCTGTAATCCTATGTTGTCTTAGTATTTGAAGGGTATTATTATAAAGTTCAAAGGCTTATAACCTGCGTGATTTAATAATAGTTTATTGTCAAAAAGAAAATTACAAACAATAATGAAAACAGTGGCTGCTACACTAGGCTCGCAGGCCTGACACGTAGCAACCGAAAAGGAACATTTACAATTTAATATTAATGTATTTTGAACCTTCGGCTCAAGACAACAATAACCTATGTTCAAGTATGATAAATATACCTAATACAAAAATTATTACTTTTCTCAAAAATTTGATTGTTAGTTATTTTCACAGCAACTTAGTATTTAGAACGTACTGTGTAATAAATTTATTTTCTACACATATTTGTCACGTTTTTTTAACTGTCCAGTGACACTGTCTGTGGTTTAAGGGTGGTCCAGCTACCATTGAATAATTAAAGGTTGACAAAAAACAAGATGACGTAATTCTTACTTCGGAATGACCACTGCGGAGCAGATATTTGGAAAGATAAAGAAGTTTGTTTCCACCTTTCTGCGTAATTATTTGACTTTATAAAGATTAATGGCCATAAAGGTGTAACTTTTAGTAATGTTTTGTCTTCTTTGGTTCTTAAGGTTATTTGTGGGTAGTATAGTTCTATGTGATTTTGTATGTTAATCAATAATTCGATCTGTACTAATTTGGAATTGTAGGTCCGTCTGCCTTATACTAATTAATTATTTGTGGGAATTGTTGACGATCGGCTAGTGTAGTGGTAACATGCATTGCCTTCTGAGTTGATTTGAGTTTATTGTTTAAAAAAAATTATATATTCACATATTATATGTTTCTTAAGTTTATTTTCCGTTATCTAGTATCCATAAAACAATTTCTTTAAGAAACTCAATTTGGGCTAGATAATTTTGTGTAAACCGCTATATTTAAAGTTAGATTTTTTAATTCTAAGCGTGCAAACATATTGCTCTACATTGATTTATGTATAACGTAGGTAGGTACAGCTAGCTGTTCCCGTAAAGCTAGATACCGTAAGAGTACTACCTAATTGTAGGATAAAAATTATCCTGCCATTTTGAGAAACTTTACCTGTCGGACCGTTTCAAGGTTAAAGAGTGGCAAACATCCACCCATTCTCACAATATACATAGGATATCGAATAGATCTCAACTTATCTAAATAAAATCTTACTAATATCATAAATGTGAAAGTTTGGATGTATGGATGTTTATTCCTCAATCACGGCAAAACGGGACAACGGATTTGGAAGAAATTTGGCGTGATGATAAATAAATAAATAAATATTTCTGACACTCACACAACATTATCTAGCCCAAATTAAGTTTCCAAAGAACTTGTGTTCTGGATACTAGATAACTGATATACTTAAGAAATATATATTAAATAAATACATATTTTTTATTAGAATAAACTTAAATAAACATATAAACATCCATGACTTAACGACTAATATCTGTGTTCATCACACAAATATCCGCCGCCCCGCCGGGATTCGAACCCAGGACCTCTGGCATACAAGGCAATGTATGTTACCGCTACACCAGCCGGTCGTCAAAGAAAAAGATGATAGTTTGCAGTCTGGAATAGAACATAGGCACATAAATTTTATGTTTAAATGTCATAATTTTTATCTTTTTTCCGATATTCCCACTGGATTCAAAATTGCACGAAACAACTAGTAAAATTGTGTTCTCAAACTATACAAAAATCTCGCTTCCGAAGATACCCGCATTGATAAGTTGTTTTAGTTATACTAAATTAGGAATAATGTTATAACCATTAATTTTCCAGCAGACAGTCTAAATAAAACCCATGGGAAATAAAGAAATCTATGTTTATTTTTATACATACAGAAATTAACTTTAAGAAATATTTGACTTTGAAACGAAACATTTTCATATAAAGTTTTTCTTTATTGACATTTGTTTCTAAATAAAATGGTTTCGAAATTGTTTCTGTAAAGTTAGAAAAAAATATCAATCTAACTTGTGTGTAAAAAAAAATGGGCCTCTATTTGCTCGTAGAAGGTACGCAATAAGGATCGTTGAGGTACAATAATTATCTGAATCTATTACTGAGATATCTTCGGAAGCTTATTCAAAAAAGGACTACTAGGTGTACTTAATTAATTAAATAAGTTTTACCCGATTCTAGCGAAGCAAAATTAACAAAAGAACGTTAAGCTTTGTAAGTATTGGACCGATGAATTATTTAAAGCACTAACTATACCTACAGTGCATATATGCTTGTTATATAAGTTCCAAAGAGAAAAAATACAAGTAAGGTTTAAAAAAAGGAAAAATAACAAATTTAAATCTCGAATCCCTATTTTTAACCCCCGACGCAAAACGAGAGGGGTGTTATAAGTTTAACGTGTCTGTGTATCTGTGTATCTGTGTATCTGTCTGTGGTATCGTAGCGCCCAAACGGATGAACCGATTTTCGTTTAGTTTTTTTTGTGTTATAGATAATTTTATCCCGAGTGTTCTTAGCCATGTTTCATGAAAATCTGTTCAGCCGTTTGAAGATCATCAGCTCTTTTCTAGTTGATGAGGGGATCTGACTACCTTCCATATGTCCTATCGATGCGAAATTTGGTACCGTATTGCTTCAATTATGTTGAAAGTATATGGTAAGGTAACCATGACCTGATCAGCCGTTTGAAGGTCATCAGCTCTCTAACAGTTGATGAGGGGATCTGACTAAATTCCGTATGTCGTATCGATTCGAAATTTGGTGCCGTATTACAACAATGATATTGATAGTATATGGTAAGGTAACCATGACCTGATCAGCCGTTTGAAGGTCATCAGCTCTCTAATAGTTGATGAGGGGATCTGACTAACTTCCATATGTCGTATCGATTCGAAATTTGGTGCCGTATTACAACAATGATATTAAAAGTATATGGTAAGGTAACCATGACCTGATCAGCCAATTGAAGATCATCAGCTCTCTAATAGTTGATGAGGGGATCTGAATAGCTTCCATATGTCGTATTGATTCGAAATTTGGTGCCGTATTACTACAATTACATTGAAAGTATATGGTAAGGGAACCATGACCTGATCAGCCGTTTGAAGATCATCAGCTCTTTAATAGTTGATGAGAGGATCTGACTACCTTCCATATATCCTATCGATTAGAAATTTGGTACCGTATTACTTCAATGAAATTGAAAGTGTATGGTAAGGTTACAATGACCTGAACAGCCGTTTGAAGATCATCAGCTCTTTTATTGTTGATGAGTAATTACTTTCAATACCTAACCTTATTTTAAATAAAAGCTAACTAATTACTTTAAATACCTTCCTAATATTAAAACCTACTTTAAAAAGTACAAAATAAAAGTAAAATTAAAAATTTTAAAAACCCCCCGACACAAAAAAAGACCTTAAAAACTAACAAATAATATTTTAAACCTATTCTAATTATTATCGTCCCATATATAATTGACTGTAAGACTTTTACTTTAAAATATTTTTATTTTCCGAGCTTCGTCGCCGCGTCGGGGGACCGCTAAGTGAGAAAAACAGTTGTCAGTTGCAGATTGCATCAAAAGAATTCACTCCGAAAAATTCGTAAAATCGACACAACCGTCAACGTCGTTACGTAGGCATTACGTAGAGCGTAGACTATGCATGAAACTTAAGATCGCTCATACCTAAATGTAATAATAAATTAGCTGTTGATGGCTTAATACTTAATATACTTGAGCGGTCCCCGACGCGGCGACGAAGCTCGGAAAATAAAAATATTTTAAAGTACAAGTCTTACAGTCAATTATATATGGGACGATAATAATTAGAATAGGTTTAAAATATTATTTGTTAGTTTTTAAGGTCTTTTTTTGTGTCGGGGGGTTTTTAAAATTTTTAATTTTACTTTTTTTATATTCGAAGTTTAAAAATAGGTACAAGTAGCACGTTTCCTCTAGAAGTACATACCTACAACGAGAAAGTATTGTAGCAGTTAAAATAATAAACATAACACTTTAATTAAAACTATAAGATATAATGTAATTTATACAGTAAGCTATTTACTCGTGCATAGCGGCTAAACTTTGAGAGACAAATAACGAATTTAAAAAAAACAACACGTGTTTGAATCCCGCCTACTTTACCGAAAAAGGCGGATCCATATAGTCCTAATTATGAAGGTTTTATGATGTTCGTAATTAAAAGCGTAACAGATTTTCATTCTACGTGATTATACAAAAAATCAACAAATGGTAGAGTCCACTCAGCTTAACATTATCAAGGAGTTTCTGTAAAATAAAAAGCTATGGTTAGTTGCTACCATTTCTGACCAGTGTAGCTCTTTAAGGCATTAAATTTAAAACTAAAAATTTAAGTATTTACCTAAACCTATAAAGAGTTTAAGCCACGTCAATTTTGCGTAAAAACTTAGAGACACTTCAATTTACCTTAACTTTTTTTGTGTCTCAAAGTTCAGGTGTTACCAACTGCCAGGACCGCAGGTGTTACAGTTTAAACTTTTTTTATCTATTTGGCCTGTGCTTTACTTTTTCATACCAACACATGGCTCTATATGCTGCCAGTATCAAGGGCGTAAAGCGTTCGAAATTCAAACGACAGCTGAGCGCACAAACTTGGAAAAGGAATAAATAAGCGGCCATGACACGCGCCGGTTTCCCTCCCTTTTATAATTATTTCATTTATTTTTAAATTGTTTTTTCTGCTCCGCAAGGATTCCCCTCTTTATGTTCTTCTTTTGAAAACAATGTTATGTTTCCCCTCGATAGTAATGGCTCCATTCGCCCGTGCGTTGTTTTAAATTGGATACGGGTCCATAATAATAAATTGACGGTTTCAACCAAGCTTAGGTAGGAGTCTGTGAATAATGATAATTAAATTGATCCTTATTTTCGGAATTTTTATTGTTGTTTATAGTTCTGTCATGATAAGTTATACTAATGTTACATCATTTATATAACTCAAATTGTATAACTTATCGTAAGTAAAGTGTTTTTATTACACATAAAGTTTTTTTCTTCAATGCAGGTAAGTGGTATTTCTTTACGGTTTTTAAACTATTACATGCTTTTAAATAGTCGTTATCTAAAATCAGTTGGCACCGGAAGCCGCAGTAACATGAGGCCACATCAGGTAAACATTACAATATCTAGAAACCTGACACCAAGTACGGACGACACGCGACTTACCCAAAATAGCGCCCACAGAGCGCATATTGACAAATCTTATGGCCTCACTGAACCAACACACAGTGTTATTATTAAAATCCCAAGTAACTCCAGTAATACATCAGCCAGTCACTCCCTTTACGGAAGGGGGAGCAACTATTTCTATTTTTAAAACACTTCCCTGCCATTCATTTTATATTTTTTCTGAGCGCGCTTACTTATTTTTACGTTGACAATTTTATGTTGAGCCGCAAGACGCCAGTAATCTGCATATGATTGTGGGTTTATTAAAGATTGTTCTGTATAATAATAAGTCATGCACCCATATGTTAGATATAAGTGAAGGAACGTGTGCGTTCCTTATTAAGAATAAAGCAGCGTGTGCTCGGCGCACGCGCCTCTAACTTTTTATTGGGGAGTCGCGAGCCAATCACAGTACTCTACATATATGAGTAAAAAGTGAGGGGAGTTTTTTATAAGCTATATGAGTTTTTTAAGTACTTTCCCTATACTTTTTATTAAATAAAATCTTCATACATATGTATTGGATGTTTTTTTCTCACGTAGTTAGTAAAGACGTGAATTGCAATTTGCATGATTTATTATGATTAATGTCTCTAACGTATTACTAGTTGTTGTAATATGAAACGTACCTTAATTAAAAACGCTTGTGTCTATAATAATGTTACTTATACTAAGGTGGTTTTAAAGTTTTTGACCTTTAAACAATCAATTGTTTCGATTTACGAAAAAAAAAACTATAATAAGAACGAGTATTGAGATGGTAAATTTAGCTTGATCAACCGAATATTTCAGTAAAAGATCAGTAAGGATCAAGGAGGTAAATATAGAAATACAATAATAATTTTATCTCAACTAACTATTATTTTCCTAATCGTATTATTTTCTAAGCCAAATACTTCTTATGGATAATTGATTACCAAACATCAGATATCTTCCTGTGTACAAAAGTCTGAATCTTATTGTGTTGGTAGTTCTTAGCAATTGATATGTTGTGTGTGTGTTTAAGAATCGCGGGCTTTTAAGTGGTATGTATTTGTATAGCATTAAGATTTAATTTAATAAGTAGATATTTATTTTTCTATTTCGATAGGTCTAAATAGATTTATAAACGGACGATCGTAATATGAGGGATAAGAGTAGTGAGCAAAGTTTCAGTAATGTTTCGATGAATTGTTGAAAGAACGGTGAGTTTTTTTTTTATTGATTTATTTTACGGGTTATAGGTACACAGTGGATTCAATAACCATACGAAATCAACAAAAAATCATACAGTTATTATAAATAGGTACAAAAAGATTATTGCTGTAAGTTTATAGTTTAGATTAAAGGTGCACTTAAGTTTATCCTACCATTTCATCTTACTATTCAATATTGAAATTTTAAAATGACTAAAAGTCATATAGAAAGATTTTATTTATAGGTAATCAACAAAGTTTATATTCTGAGTAAGTATGTCTTCACATAAAAAACTAAATTGTCGTTTCCGAACCTAATTTGGAAGGGATAATTATCCACTTGAGAAAGTTGAGATACAAAAAACTAAAAATAATAGGTACTTAAAGACACTACAGCGCAAGGAATCTGTACTAAAACAAAACATACGACATTTTCTTTCTTTCCATAAAAATATTGATGCAGCGTTTTGGCGAATCCACGAGGGGGCGGTCTCCCCGTTGCCATGGTAACCAGCGACCCTCCGAGGGGAAAAAACGGGTAAAAATTGCGGGAGAAAATAAAGTCTGTTTACACTATCCGACGAGCTCTTCAAAATTTATATAACACTAGTACCAATTGTTTTAAGTTTTGACGGTTCGTTACATTTTAGTGTAAAAAATAAAAGTTTTAATTTGAATTTCATAGGTATCATTTATTCATATGATCGTACATTAGGTGGTCACTGTATTCATTAAAACATAGCTTTGGTGTCAATATCATGATCATTCGTCACACTTTTAAATAATTTTATGAAAACAATGAAGTATACTTGTGGTTGTAAGTTCTCTTTTACTTCGGCGAATAATTTTACACTATTCAAAATATTTTGCAGCATCAGCACTGTTTTTACTTGATACAATATTATATTGCTTGAAATGCTTAGACATATAATATAACATACATATAATAAACTACTTATTACCTATCTAATAACCTAGACTTATCCATTTAATGTATCTTGTATATTTTTGTTCTTTCATGTTATTTTAAAGTTGATAACAACCTACTTATTAAAAAATTAACATTAAGTAATTAAGAATTAAACCACATTACCTCCCCCAAATTAAGTTAATTAGGAACGTTAATAATAAATAAATATAAAAAAATAAATGGAATGGGATCAAATTGCTATGTAAAACTCACCAGGATTCGAACCAGAAACCTCTGTCAAAGGAGGCGACGTTACTTCCATTACCGCAACACCAAAAAAACCACCTTCGACCTACTTCAACTTTTAAAACATTAATGTTCAAGAGCGTCTCAATTTTAATATTCAACTGTGTAACCAAAACAAATTTTTGTTTTGAAGTAAACAAATTTTTTTAATCACGTATTCGATAGTACATTGTTTTTCGGATTCACGACATTGACAAAATTATTTATAATAGATAAAAAATAGTGGACAAAGACAAACAGTTTTATGTCATTGTTTATTATACGGATTTCACTCACACGTTATTGTCGGAGGTGTCTGACTAATTTCAAGCTCGTATGGAGTCCTTCATCAGGTGAGTTTTTTATATTAGTTCGAAACTTCGAAGACAATAAACAAAGTTATGACACTCAAAACATTTTTAAATTTAGATTTATCTTACACAAGCTGTTTCGCGTGGATTTACCCGCGCAATTACGAATCCCGCGGGAATATCGGTATAGTCTATGTGCTATTCCAGACTACTATCACTATAAAATCATCCAAATCTGTTGAGCCATTTTGCCGTGATTGAAGAACAAACATGTATGGATGATTTCTCATTTATAATATTAGTAAGAGTATGATTTCTACAAAAGAACCTGAAGTTGAGTAGAGGTGAATGCTGCTATGCACGACAGTGTAGAACTACTCTGGAATGCGCGAACTCTGTAAATACCACCTTTGCTGACCGTTGCGTCTTGTTAGGGGCAATAGGTTATGATCTAAAGGCTGCACAGTGCGGAATTGACATAATAAAGTTACTTACAGGGTCACGGAAAAGATTTTATTAACGACCCAACTTTGCGCCTGAATTACTTACCTACTTTGTTTAGTCCCAACCAGGTTCGGCTTAGAATTCCCTACCGGACCTTTATTTTTCACCTGTATAAGCGTTTCGTGAAAGGCGACTAATCCTAAGTGGTGGAAGGTCCACCTGGCTGGCGACCACTCTTCATCTAAAATCTGCCGCCAAACATGACCGTTCTTATTTATTTATTTCACAATTTATGTACCTACACACTTATAAAAAACTACATTAAATAAACTTATCAAAAAAAGATTTGTGCAAAGGTACAGCTTATTTCTATAGATATATTCTATAGTTCTTGAGATGTTCCAGCTACATTTTACGAATAGTTAGCTCCTTCCGCATGCTGTCTTCTTCGACCTCATCTCCACTTACAATCAGGTATAAAAAACATTATTAATAATAAGAGAACAATAAAGAGATCTACTATCGTACAATAACGTTGTTACATTAGGTATGACTAAAAATCGTGCAATGTAAAGACGAGGTACGTGAAAACGGCCAATGGACGGTGATTTTTTATGGCATCGTACATTTTTTCCCGCCGAGTGCGACGCTAGATGACCGGGGAGGGAGCGAGTGTGAGTGAGCTTAACAGGGTGTCTTCAAAATGTTTATAGGTAGTAAAATGAGGAAATAAAAATAATTAGTTCGTTTATTTACAACAGACTTTAAATAAACATGATTGTGGTTCCATTTTAAAACTAGTTGCTAAAAATGTGGAATATAGGTGTCGGCGTACCTACTTACGTCTTAGATATACCAAGACACCTATAACACTAAAACTTTGATTGGATATCAATATGTCAGTTGAAAATTTAAATAATTAGAAAAAGGTGTAAGAGAATACCTAAAAATAGTACATTTTTGAACCACTTCTTCAATAAACAATAGAAATAACCATTTGAGTAAACATTGCTGAATTGACAAGTTATTTTTAGCGTAGAGTGAATGTTTAAAGTTGTATATAGGTGTGAAGTAGTCTTCATCGTCCCTTTTTATAAGTTGAGAGAAAACTTGAATATTTTTATATAGAGCTGTGTATAAAATAAAGATTTTTTGAGGCATTTAATTTATAATTACTTGATTTTAAATTAAATTTACCTTCAAGCTAAAGTGACTGTGTGCATTGAGCTGAAATTCTACACGCAGGGAAAGTCTCAACCTACAGATACGCTCTTTATTTACCAATATGACAACGAAAAGGTTTATTCATATATTAATATTTATTATTCAACATTGTATAAATAGGTAAAAAAGCAAGAATCGCAATTATTATTTTATTTACACAATACAGGGTGACTGGTGGGTCACTTTTGAAATTCAAGGACACGTGATAGTTTGAAATCATACATAAAGAGAAAAAATATAGTAAAAAAAAAATATTAATTATTTACTGAGTAAACTTAAACGAAAGTTAAAGAATTGATTACGCAACGCATGGTTACGCAAGCGTTGGCAGCGATTCGCGTGCAAGGTCAAGTTCCGCGATTGACTCAGTTGTATGTAAAGTCCATAGTAAGATAGTAGTATTTATTTATAGGGAATTCTAGTGAAAAATTAAGTTCCTACTTTTATTACATAATAATGATCGAAATCGAGTACAGAGTGCTCTCCGTCAGTATCTAAAATTTGTCACCAGTCACCCTGCATAGTATACCTACTAAAATATAGCTTAGAATATATTTAACTCTTTCGCTGGGTAGTGATATCTTCCAGACAACCATGCTCAGAAAAATGTATAAATGCGTTTTTTATAATAAAAACCATAAGCACACCCTGTACAACGTCCAGAAGTCTCGATGGACTGCAAAATCGACTTCTCGCTGTGTGCGTGCGGAGTGCGGAGGCAGCAAATATTATAAGTATGGATTTTACGGCCCTCCCTCTCTCTCACAAGACTCTATCCTTTTCTTCTCGTGAAAAAATATTCCCAATGTAAAATTATGAGTCGAAGCAAGTTTTCTTCGTAACGATAGTTATAGTTAGAGTTGTAAGAGTCGCGAAGAGGGGGTGCTTACTTCATCTGCGTTCATAAATCTTGCGATTCTTTGCTGATGCGATTGTTTACGTTGGAAATCGTCCTCATTACTCAAGTTTCTGAGGCTATTTGTCAAAATACTGGAGTAGGGACGCGTTTTTGATTGTATGTATCATGAAAAAATAGGAATGTCTCTGGAAAAGAGTTTCTGTTATTTGTTCGTGTAATCTGAAAATTAAAAAAAAAAACTAAATGAATAAAAGACGTTTGAACTGATTTTATTACATTTAATTATGGTATCAACATTTTAACTGAACTTTTCAATGCCTTTTTAGGGACATTTTCGAGGACCGAAAAATAATAATACCAGTTATAATCTTCGTAGTGTAGGTACTGAATGAGAATGATTAAAGTTGAATAGTTTTTTTTTATTCGTTTATAATAAAATTTTAAAACAAATGTATAAACAGATGTATTTGAGGTGTGTTCTTCATCTTTACAGTAACTTCAACGAGAAAAAATAATTACCAAACATAAAACTTGCTTTAAAACGGTCACAGAAGAAGTGAAATTTATTTTTTGCAATTTTTTCACAAACAACGAAAAATTAAGTGACTTAAAGCACCTCCGCTTTAAAAAATGAGACAATGAATGTACAAAATATTTTGCGAGTCAAAATATTTTTTTCCTTATATCGTTAAGATATTGTATTAAAAAAAAAAACATTAATTCACTTAAACCGCATCACTATTTTTTTTCTTCCCCACTGTAGGGAACTGTCATTTTGCTGCGATGAGTTATAAAGTTTTAATTAACTTCATAGTCTTGATCCAGCTTGCAATAGTGCTGAATTATCGAACACACAAAATATTTAAAAAAAAACTTGGTCAATTACCATGATATTTGATAACTTATGAGTCAGCTATAATAGATGATTTTGATATTATTAAAACAAATTTTAACTGAACTCTCAAAGTAAATGAAATCTAAGTTATGTTGAAATCCACTTACCGAATTGTCAAACGTTGACAATGAGTGACATGCGAAAAAGGGTTCATTTATTACACACCCCTTTTTGCTACACTTAAATCACTACACCCAGTGCGATTAGATTTGTACATAAAATAATAAGACGAGTTTTGCTAAAGAACCTTGATGCCTTGATGAACCTGACATAGCATTTTACGGTTTGCCTACAAAGCATATCCGAAATTAAATATTCAGGACAAGTTGAACTCAACGACATTTAAGTAGATTATTTAAGTAATTTCGCCATGAGTGCAAATCGGATATTCAATAAAATCATTCGCTTTTTATGCCAAATTAACTTTATTGAAATTAATTTCCCGCGTTCTAATCATGTTAAATTTAATTTTTAACAGAAACTAACATGTCCCTCTCTGTTTGCTTTAAAATTACTTTCTAACGTTACTTCAATCTGTTTCTGCTTATCTAAATACATTAAGTATTTTTTAAATTTTATTTACTGTGGAAGTGCTTTGATGCGTAATTGGCACTTTCGCTTTCGTTCGTATGAGTTTATGCTCACCATCACATCAAATCGCAAATCTACTCTTAATACATAACTTCACGCCTGTATCCCTTATGGGGTAAGCAAAACACCAGAGGTTATAAGACCATCTGATGTTCTTATGGACAGAGACTATTGCAGTGACAGGGGGTCAACCTATCACCCACTAAAACGCCAATAAAACCTCTGTCCCTTAACTGACTTTTACAGTATGCCCGGGAAAAGAAGCAGCTGGCACATTCCATGGTTTTCTTTCGCTCCCAGTCCAGCGTGAAATAGATTCATTATAGTTAATACTTTTCCGTAAGAAATAGATAGATTAGTAGGTATATGGTTCTGCGGTAACAGAGTCCGCAAAATTCCAAAATTTTATAAGTCGCTCTCAACCACGTTGTCTCTTTAGACATCGAAACGTTAGCGAAATCTGGTAAAATACGCCTATAATTTAATCCGAACTTGATCTTCAAATGGACTATACACTTACTTCATTCAGGCACATCAACCAGTCCAAAGCTTAATTCTGAGGCAACATTAAAACTTCTAACTATAAAGTTATATACCTACATAGTCTGCGTGCTACTACTAGGTGTGTGAGTAGGCACATACCCTCGTAAAATATAAACAAATAAGCGCGCGAAACTACGATTAAAAGCAAAATATAGATTATCATCTCTGATCGATACCCAACCCTTATATACTCCACAACATTTAACGAATACAACCCCTTCTTCGCATCACCTAAAAAAACTCATCGACTGTGGGAGCGTATCACATTTAATAAATCGGCATCGGAAGGGTTGAACCCCCTTTATACACACCCGGCTAGGCTGTCAAAGCGCCATCTTTTATTCATGCAGTGTGCCCGCCAAATCAGAGTTCGCAATCTTTTTTTTGTTTCTTTTCTTATTTTTCACTAGTTTTTCATGTAGCGTTTGATGAGTTTCGAAATTGCTTTTTTTTAATCAAAGAGGTTATAAAATACTATTGAGGTTCAATATGATGATGATTTTTTTTAGTGTGTGTACCTACTCTTTTTGTACTCACGTAAAATCCTTCTTTCGTTAATGTACCTACGGCGGAAAATATTTTCACATTATTGCATGTGTGCAATACTAACTTCACGCTAAAACTTAAAAGTAGAAAAAAAAATTACAAAATATAAAAATTAAATTTAAGTATTTTTCAGCCAGATATACTTAAATTTTTTAGTCCAGATAGACAAAATTTGATATAAAAATTAAGTTTGGCTCACTCAAATTTGTCAAGTACAACTTTAAAAGTTTCAATCGTATCGCTATACGGAAATCTTAGCATAAATGGGTGAAACATGTGACTTAATATGAGTGACCACCTGAGTCTGACTGGCTATCGTACATCCTTCATATTGCTTCCTAAGCTCGTATGCTTCCGTATAGCGTCACGCACGTACCATTAGGTGCAACGCGGATTTTGTCGCTGATAAAAAATAGGTCTATTTTTGTTAATCTCGTTCCTACTGCAAATTTACCCACCTAACGGTTCTAGGTTTAAGTACACTTAACTTCATTTTTACTTATAAGTACTTAATTTTTTCAAAACTTGCTGTTAATTTGTTCATTCTTAAGTTGCTGGACTTAATTTTTCTCAGTTTTTCTTCTACCTTCTTTATGATTTACCAAAAGTTCAAAAAATTATAATATGACCCATAATGTTACACATAAATCACAAAAGCAAATGCCTACGTTTCCTTAGACATAACATACTTTGAAATAAAATCAAAGTTAAAACTGCCTTGCATCGCAAAATCATACCAAGAAATCTTTCAACTCAGTATTCACCTACGTAATACTCCGAACTCGAATAATTTGCAGGTGCTACACTTGGCTCATCCATCACTTGTGGCATTAACTACCGCCAAATACGAACATTCGATAAAACTCTACAAATGGACAATCCTAATCGCCTTGTCCCTTAAAAAACACAAAAGACTTCTCAAAAAAGCTATTCTTTAAACCGTACAGTTGTATACCGTTGCCTTTGAATACCAGTTCCGAATATTTTTTATCTCAAAGCAATAAGACTGATTTTCCTGTAGTATGTGACTTTGGTAAAAAGTATCGCGTAAATTTATTTAAAAAAATACATCGATCTTGCGACATTGTGGTAAAGAATTCTTTTCTATTATTGTACAAGTCACTGTGCTTACAATTACCTGCCAGTGATATCTACAAGCAGGTAAGAGATGAATTAAAAAGCCCTTCTAGGATATTTTTGCAGTATGACGTTTTAAGGCTCTTTGGATTGATTTAGATGGATTTCCTGTAAACATAAGTAGATATTAAAAATTAGAAAGTAGGTTCTAGAATAATATTAGCTTCTTCGTTACAATTTAGTTAAATCGTAGATTTAAAATCTTTTCATAAGTGCCCAACAATTAAGCTTAATCCAAAGTATTATCTATCACTTTAATATGAACTTATGTCTCTATCTAGGTCAATCTCTGCTCATTATCTATATTTTAGATCATCCTCTAGCACTTTGTAGAACTACACTAGAAATATAATACCTACAGAGTGATGGGACTTGATAGTTTAAGATCATCAACGATGAGAAAAAATAAAATAAATAATAATTATTCACTGAGTAAACTTAACCGAAAGTTAATGAATTCATTACGCAACGCATGGTTACACTGGTACTGAAGTACGCACGCGCTATCAACACAGAATGGTTAGGTATGACTTCACGAATGGTCTTTGAGCCGTGATGCAGTCGTGCACTCTTTATTTACTTATAGGGAATTCGGGTGAAAAAATTAGTACCTAATGACATGATTTTGATCAGAATCGAGGACAGAGTGCTCTCCTTCAATATCTAATATTTGTCACTCTGTATACTTCTTCGAAAAGTTCAATTTAACTAGTTGTTTTGAGGATGCCGCTAGTTACACTGTGTGGTCTCCATGACTACTTTGGGCGTAGTCGGTGTGTCAGTATAGAGTATTTATTTAAAAAAATCCTTAATTTTAATCGATAATGAAATAAAAGGCGTTTTTAACCTTACCACAAGCAGCTTAATCATGAAATAAAATATTTATATTAAGTAGATAGCCTTTTATTTACTAATCATTTCGATAGTTCACTTCACTTTTCTAATACAAATATCGTATACAAATATCTAATACAAAAGCTTATAAAAATGGTGGCGGGGAGGCATAGCAGGATCGCGGGATCCTTGTACGTTGCAGAAGAAAAACAATTCAGGAGTGAAAATCTTTCAAATGTAATTCTTACATCTGCCGTAAGGTTGGTTGGTTTGCGTTTATAAACTCTTTATTTACAAACTGCAAGGCGCACACAAACCTTACGGTACGAAAACTTCGATATAAAATATCTACAGTGTCACCAATACAAAAGATTCATTTTCAAGATTAAGAAATTAAAATTTTAACATCGCTCATGATGATCACACCATGATCAGGTTAAGAAGCCTGAAGAAGAAGAATGTATATAATAAACATACCTACATATTTATATTTATACATACATAAATAGGTACTGGTAGTTAAATCTAAATTGAAAACGTACACAATACAAAGATGGGATGATGAAGTGTTTTTTTACTTTTTTTTTGTATACTTATTTTTAATGTTAATATGACTATGACCCTATCAAAAAATTTTATTATTGTTATAATGCTGGATATGAAAGGTCAGGCCTGAAAATCAGCGCTGCCATAAATTTTATACATTTCTGGCAGCTATTGCTATTGAGGTCTGCCCCATTATCACAAAATTCTTTTTTTATTTAATATTTTTAATAATTTTGTAACTTTTATTTTTAAATGTAAATATATGAATTTTTTTTTCTTATGTAACTGTATTAACTATTAAGTATTATTATTTTTTTGTGATCATAAAACTTTTTTCTTTCTTTCTTTCAAAAAGCCTTAGCTTCAAAATATTATTTATTTAATTTCACTGTACTGTATATTCCAGTAACATCATTTCTATATTAGAAAATAAAACAATCTCATTGTTATTTTATGCTGACATTACTTTTAGTTTCATTTCAGCCCAGCACTCATGTTTCCGTCCCCGACATGTCACACGATAAAATGACATATTGCAAGTTGTAACGGTCCATCAGGGCCTTAATAAACGAAGTGCTCCTAAAATCCGCCCTTTAAAATTAGGAACAGTGCCGTAATAAATCGTGTCAAGGGGTATTTTTGAGCCATTTTTAATTTATCTGCCCCCTGGCCATTATTTTTACCGAGGGGTCAAGCGTACAATGGGTTGGCCTTTGTTAAGATTTCACTGCGTTTTATTACTGCTCTAAATTTTGGACATTCATTTTACACGACGATTTAGTAAATAAAGCCCGGATTTCGAAATAAATTAACAGACAAAAAGTGCCTATATACAGGAACGAATTTCAGGGGAATTAAAGGTATTTCTCGAGTTGGATTTTTATTTAAGTATTTACTTACATATGTATCTTTTTCAAGAAATTATTTTTAAGCAATATATTTATCCAATTAAAATATATTTTAAAATTTTCAAAATATACGACAACAAAATTAAGCTATTTTGAAATTACACCAATACCCAGGCTTCATTACAGTAAGAAAAAAAAACATAAAGTAAGTACATAAGTCAAGGTATATAAAGTCTAAAATAGTATTTATTATTGTTGATGAGACTTCTGCCTCTGCCTGTCAACATATTAATGATGCTGTAACAATAAAAAAAAAGAATATATATGTTATTGTACTATGGACAGATTCAAAGAATATCTCTGAAAATCCCGGTGCACGTAAGGCGATCACGAGTGCATTCAAGCTTTCGCAAATTGGCGCTAAGCCTGCAGGGGTCACGCACAATAGCCACGGTCACACATATTGACACCCCAACAATACCTAGGGGTCATTTTTATTTGTTGCAGAAACTTAATTTATAATCTTTTCACACACGCCATTAAGAAGATTACTAAAATGTACCCTTTTACCCTGATAACAATTGAACATTGTTACATTTTTGCTAAAATAAAATTGAAACCGATGCGAGCGGCCATTGTTGAGTTTGACCGTTGCTTTCGATTTTGACACATTTTCGAATATCGAACGCCTTGTGTTCGATTTGTGATTTATGTTGGTAAATGTGGTGGCTTATTTCAAATTTGGAATCTTTAGACGACGGAAAAAGTTTGGATTACGGGTCAATAGATTCCTTTGTAGAAGACTATAAATTACGTAACGGTCAGAAGGTCGCACACGTCTTAAGTGATCTAAGGTTAACGGTCGTATCGATCGCCATTTATTTTCTATTGGGTTCTGCAATAAAAACCAGCGGAGCAAAAAACTAATCAAATATGGGTCTAGAATTCTAGATGTCGTTTATCTTTTACAGTTAAGACATGTTTAGTGTTTTCGTATAATGTTTAACTCTTAGTTAACTAAGCAATATACGCTGCCTAGAGTTGCGTACATAAACTAAAAATTAAATGTCGCATGTATTATGTAGGTATGATTTGATCACATTAAAGATTAAATTACGATATATGACCAAATAAATGAGCATATAAATTCCATCTAAGTCAAGTTTTGCACACGGCTTTAGGAAGACTCGTAAATTTTGAAAATGTGATCAAAATTTGTCAATTTCTTTTAGTAATTTTTAAAATTTGTAAAGTAATAAATCGTTGACCCCTGACCATTTTGACCCCTGAGGGATCCTAACAATGGGTCTGGCTTCTTATGGCTTCTGCCAGTAATAACTCCAATTGCGTTCAATTGAGACTACCTACATAAATAATTTTGGGAAAATTTTAAACTACAATGACATAATATATTATTGATCCCATTTTAAACTGACAATATGTGTCGTTTTGCAATAAATAAAAGACATTAGTTATAAATTTTATATAAAACAGTTCAAGTGAATAAAAAACATGGTACGAGCATAAAACGCTTAAATATGTTCACGTGTCATATCACGCGCTTATAAAAAAAACATATAAAGAAGAACCATACAAAAAACTCCCCTTTAAATAGGTGTAAACAACCCCCAATCAAGTAGAATTAACCTGATACAAGCCGATTTAAAAAACGTGAGAGAGATCAGTATCTGTATAAAAACCACCTCTGAACGCAGCGAGGGTAAAAAGAGTGAGGGGCGCCTTATTTTATCGTTTTAAAAAAACGAACGCACAGGTTTTTTTTGTTTTTTATTAACCTGACGCATAGTCAACGTGTAAACCGTGACATTGGTAGGGTGCTTTTTGTGTGTTACACTTTTTTATGTCAAGTTCAGGTGAGGCTTTTAGCGTTTGTTTTGAATGTGTTCTTTTTTGAATTTTATTTTAGATATCATCGCACGTTTTTTTTTGTAACATTCGGTCTTTGTTTTTTAGTAATTCATGCGTGATGATAATTAAAATAGATAATAATATATTTTAGCTTGATTAAGAATAAAAAGATACATTTCATTGCGAGTATTTAACAAAACAATATTTTTAGCAGTTATCAAAGAAAAAAAACATATTTCAATACACATTTAAGTACCTATGCTTTGTATCTTCACAAATCTATGAATACTTCCAAAGCATTTTTTAGAAACAAAAATAATCGATGTCCTAAAGAATCATGACCAACGATGTATGGAAATCCGTCTCAAGCTGAATGACAATAAATCTTTATTTATTATAGACTACGTTTTATAAACTATTAAATAAAAGTGTTAATTTTCACACAAGTACCCGAGATTTGAAGTAATCCAACAAATTCTAAGATAACCTAGAAATTATGTCGTAACTACTCGCAACTTATAAAATGACCATAAATCACTCATGTTGTTACAAAAAAACAGAGTTAGGTAAAAACAAAACAAGAGTAAGAGTATAACTATGAACAGACTTTTCATGTAGGTGGTCATTAGGTGTATTTAATATTAGAACAAGAATACCGGGTGATTTCTGGGTTTAAAAGTGAACCATTGACACATCGGCTTCTCATTATCACCGGCATTGGTTGATCAGAATCAAGCATCGACATGATTGATTAGGTACGAGTTCAGAAACACAACACAAAACGTACTGGCTTAATAAAACAAATAAATTGAAAACGTTCTGTCATAAGTTACATGAAACACGTTTAGTTTTTTAAAACAAACACACTAACGAATTTCCGTAAGGAATATCACTATTTAAGTGGAGAGATAAATCATTGTGACTATTCTCAATCGACAAATAAACAGTAATGGCGGCTACCGCAGGCGCCGGCTTATGGATGATGATAGTAGAAGATGACATCTATCTTGACAGTTGCACCTGCGTGAATCGAAACACAAATATAAATAATTTCACAACGGTACTATAAAATCACATACAGCACCAACGTTATGATATTACTAATTATTTAGCTATTTATGAGTCTAATATCATTTTTGTCTTGTTTTTGTGTAAAGGTTCATCAAGCTCATACTTACGTAACTCGTTCAAATAAAAACAATGAAAAGAACGAAACGTCAATCATGACTTTATTATATGGGAATGTATATATAGCAATCGTTAATTTACTGTTTATCTCAAAATCATAATTCCGGATGCGAATACCAAATTCCTGACGTGAAAAGCTTGTAAAAAATAAACCAATAATTTCTATAATTATTTAGTTTTCATACGTGCAGCATTTTGAGACTGCTTTTGGTCATGTCCTTTTGCATATTCATACCGATCCTATTGTTTCAAAACCTTTTTTAGTTACAAAAGAACCATACAGTTGCGGCTACTGTTTAGTTCACACAAAAACTGAGCTACCGCTGCGAGCGTTTTTAACTGATATTGTCTAGCACATTTGCAAATCCATTGTTCTTAACGTGCCCTTTAAGGTCGGCTGTTTCACTTTTCAAAAGACTTTCCGTTTTAAGTTATAAAACGTAGTTAAGAAAAAGGGAAAAAAAATCACATTGAAATTCACTTTCTTTGATATTTTGTGCAAAGTCCTTCTAGGAATCGGTAGGAAACAAGAGGTAGTATTTTGTTCCGGTACGGGACCAAAATACTTAAATAGGTTTCATTTATACAAATGACTAAATGTAGAGCTAATCGTATTGTGATTTTTAAGACTGTCAGATTAAAAAAAATATAGGAAAAAGAAACAAATCGCTTTGCTTGCACACAGAGTGTTATTTAAAGTAAGAAATAAAATATTTAATTGCAGGTAATGTGGTAGATACAGATACATACAAAAAAGTTAATATCCAAAAGTCCCAGACCCAAATTAAACGATTACAATTATAGATATTATGATTGAGATTAAATTTCAATAATCATTATCAAAAGGAAGGAGGTAAATGCTACTTTTATAATTTTTTGTTACCTATTTTTTTTTTATCAAAGCAGAAAACTGTTGGGATAACTAGCTAAAACATAGATTTCAAGAATAATTTGTACGTGCCTAATTTATGTTCCATTAAACCTAAATAAAAAACTTAGTGAACCCAAATCAGCATTGCATTGACTACCTGATTTTATAAAAAATTTCTATTGTAACTATAACTAAGTAACTTAAATTTCAATTATTGACAATTATAGTTTGATATTGTACCTATTTTGAAATTAGGGTATACTTTTTAAAGCATTTTGTATCTGAAAGGATTTATTTTTTCTAAACAACTTATATTCTTACTTATTTCGCTATACAATCGATGGCGAAATATTCGCCAGGGACTTTTTTATTAAGTAAACATGTTGTGAATAAACATTTGTACCTACTCAAGGTTTCGGCGTTCTTCCATTATGGTGACGACTGACGTCAATGAAGAATGCTCGAGGTACCTACTACTAGTTATGATTACTTTTTTGTTAAAAAAAAACACCTGAATTGACATTCCGAATTAAAAAAATAGAGTTAGCAAATTTGTTTTAGGAATTTCGATGTTAATGAGTTTATAAATTGTTTCGTGCTACCGAAATAGTTTACGGATATATTGATACTACTGCGGTAGTATCGGCTACGGACGTAAGTGGTGGCGGGTTCGTTTTCGCGGTACCTAATCAATTATTTGTGTGCACAGCTTGAATGAGAGTACTAAGAATATTAACGATGTATGCATTCATAAAAAGACAGAAAATACCTACGTATATTCATTCGTAGCTACCAAAGATGTTGGAGTAGGACGCTCTGTGTGAATTTAAATAAAAAAAAATTGTACTTTTTAGGTCCCTTTATATGAAATTTTATAGAACCAAGGGGTTCGTGCCAAAAAGTAGACTGTCCAACTTTCTAATGCCACTTCAAACGATTCTCTTTTTGAATATCTTGGCGACAGCTCTTGAAATCCAATAATTTGCATGTTTAACCTTTTTTTTAATAATTCGGAAGAGGAAGCACGGGCCAGCAGCTGCACAACGCGCCGCCAACAGTCTTCGTTATAGTTTTTGCGCGCTAAAATAACTGATTTTTTTTCCATGGTGAAATTGTTACACGTGCTTGTTTTTACATACCTACGCAAACGTATTCTTTTTATGAATGTCACTAGATTTGTGTTACCTAGTAGAGTATATACTTAAAAAGGTTTATGAACTTAGTGGAAAGTTGTAGTTTTTTTCCAGATTTGGTAACACATAATGAAATTAAAATAAACTAAATATGATTAGGGTGGCATCTAGTAATGTTTCTGTTATTATCAAACATATTAATCTTATCTGACTTATGAAGTATTAGCCGTAAATTAATTTAAAAAACGAACTTCAAACCATTCACAAAGCCCAAAAGTAGAATGCATAAAGTAATAAATTCGTGTAAAGTGATATTTTTGTGAGCGAATCGCTTTTTGCTACTGGTTTTTTGCTTCCGGGTTCTAGGAGATGAGGCAAAGAACGCCACGTGTCGATTGTTAGTATTATATTGCGATCGTTCTGCTAAAATGGAACGTTAAATTAGCTCTTAATTTTTTAGAGGATGCTGATTTTTCGTTCAGCGGGGCTAGCATGCGACCATGGATAACGATAAAACGGGCCTTTATATCGATTTTTGCTTAGTGTATGGCACTTAGAGTACTTACAGCACCTATGTATATTTTTAGAATATAGAGTACCTGCCTATGTATATTTTTAGAATATAAAGTACCTGCCTATGTATATTTTTAGATTATGGCAGTTTTGGTTCTGTGGGCTTTATCATGCTATCAAATCGAGTAGGTACTTCTATCTATCATGGTGCGCATGCTAGCTTACATGATAAGATAAAATAATTCGGTAATGAATATTATATATAATATTTTGCTTCCATGCTAGGAGCGAAAGAAAAACATAGAATGTGCCAGCTGCTTCTCTTCCCGGGCATACTGTAAAAGTCAGTTAAGGGACAGAGGCTTTATGGCTGGCCGCATGCTAGCCCTGCAGGACTCTAATTTGGGAAATTTGACAGGTTGGTAACGCTTAGTCTACGGTCTTCTGTAGGTACCTACCTAAGTAACTCAAAGAGGTGCGCTGTGAGATCTCTATAACAAAGGCTTAAAATATAAACTTACTTCGACACCAAATAGATAGTAGTTTTGTTGGTGTGTCTAATATAGGTTTTTTTTTATATTTTAAGGATAGGACGTTTGTCTTCCATGCCACCTCATGGAAAGTGCGCATGAAGACTATGATGTTACACGTCCATCCACGAGAAACCTATTCACTCTACACTTAAAAGTTCCAAGACTGTAGTTGTCAGGAAAAACAGACGCAGGCAGATTGTTCCACACCTTGGCAATCCGTAACAAAAAGGCACTATAGATGCGCTTTGTACGACTTCTTGGTAAATCCACTATATAGGGATGGAAGTTCTGTCTACGTCTGGTAGTCCGGTGGTAAAAAGGGGTGGGTTCAATTTGGTCAAAAAGAGCACTCGCACACTCACCAAAATGTAGCCGATAAAATACTGTCAAACAAACAAACTAATAGGTATAAAGCTTGCTGCCAAACACTATCCTGACTTCAGCAATGGCGTTGTCACATATGTATCGTAAAGAGCTTGTTTTATCGTCAGCTAGTGTGCTCGAACTTTGATCTCTTCGTCACTAAACTAATAAAAGATATATTTTATAGTAGGAACATATTTTTACAATCTTCTTCCAAGACAACCAAAATCACCAGATTGGATTTACGTTTAGAGATTGAAACGCACCGTTATGTGATTTGCAAGACACTGACGTTGCATAAAAAGCCACACAGTCCGCAATGTCTAGTTTGATAACAACTAACTAAAACACACATATAAATATAAGCTATAAGGAAATAAAATAAAATTAAACATCCACAACCAAAATCGATACAATTCTATTTTGATCTGCACAATTGTATATTAATCATTAGCCAAGTTGACACAACTGTTGTCTGTGTTTAGTTTCCCAGCGATCTTGTATTTTTATCTTACAAACGTATTTACAAATGTGATACTATAGTATATCTTTACATTTCAAATTAGCATAAAATTCAGAAGGTTTTTACCCATATTCATGGTAAAAAAAATGTTTTTTGGCACGTGTATCGCAGGCCTTAAATACCTACTTTTTACGGAAGTAACAAGAACTTTGGACTCGATGTTCGAACATAAGCAACGTTTCTTTGTAAAGGTTTCCCTCTAAGAAAAACTGATGAGGCCATCAAATTTTCAGTTTCTGACTATTTGTAAGGTTTATGAAATAATGTACTTTATTTGGTAATAAAGAGCAGTCATTCTTATAATTATCCCAAACAATGTTTGATGGAAATTGACAATGAGATTAGTCAATCTTTTCGAAAGGAAAAAGGTAAAAGACATAAGATAATGGTGTAGTTTGCCCTCTTAGTGCCAAAATTTATAGAAATTCATTAATTCCGCACGTTTTGCTACTCAGTCCGTAATACTAAGTTTAACCTTAATCACACCTACTACCCAATGATGGCGTGATAGTCAGGATGATATTTGACTGACTGACAGACAAATCTATCTTTTGAAATTGGACTGTACATCCTTTTATGATAAATTACAGTTTTAATGCAACTAAACGACTTTTATTAATTTATTTATAATTTATTGCACACCATTAAACTAGAAAACTTATAAAATAACAAAGAACATATAGATAGGCTCAATGGGTGGCCTAATCGCTGCAAAGCAATCACATCCAGACAACCTTAGACTACTTTTAATAAGATGGTATTCCAAAACCATTAATGATGATTATATTATATCACTATTATATTACTTCCACGCTGGACTGGGAGCGAAAGAAAAACATAGAATGTATGTACCAGCTGCTTATCTTTCCGCGCATATCTACTGTAAAAGTCAGTTAAGGAACAGAGTTTTTGCGGACGAAACTGCAATAGTCTATCTCCATTATTATAATACCTCCAAAGTCAAACGTGACATCAGATGGTCATATAACCATGTTCTAATAAGGGATACAGGTGTGAAGTTGAGTATGTATGTATTAACGATGAATATTTTTGCCCATTTTTAAACTTATCGTAACAATATTGCTCAAGGCGCTAGCAAATCCTCCTTAGGCTGCAAACTGGACGGCAGCGACAGCGACAGCGAGAGCAACAGTGGCGCGGGCAGCGATTTCCGCGACACGATAGAAAGTATTGAAATTGTATGAAATCGCAACAAATCGCCCGAGCGCCCGCTGACGTCGAGAACGGCCCAGATTCCCTGAGTCGCTGCCGTCCAGTTTGCAGCCTTATAGTGATAAAAACCTTCGATTTTTTTATGAGTAAGTAGGTACAGTACCATCAAACCACTTGCTTTGAGTTTTAGGTACATTTACCATAAAAAATCTTAAGTACCTACGCTTTTACAACCCGAGCCTTAAATGCTGTTTATATTGATATCCATTAAATGGAACTAACTTAAGTATGCTACGAAGGCAAAGGTGAAAACGGATAAAACTTTATTTGAATACCTACAGTTGTAAAGCTTTTCTGTGTAGGTCATGACAAGATACCTACGTCATCTACCACTACACCATCGAAACTACTCACATTTACCTCAACAAAATTACATAATCTTTGTGTTTTCCCATTTAACTCAGCTATAGCAGTATCCGTGTGAACTTTACTGTCAAAGTTAAAAACAAAAACCTTTTGATATTTACAGTTTGTTAGGTAGGCCGGATCAGTTTGGAAAATGATCTTTTTTATACTAGTTAGTGTACCTATGGATGTATACCTTATAGGATACTCCATAGGTCTGCTGTATGGATATAGCACAAGCTCGAATAAAACTAAATCTTACTTCGAGGCCTAATAGCTGTTGAATTTTTTTTTAAATTATAAACGTCCACCCTTGATTTACAGAATGTTTTAATCCCGTACGATAAAAACTTTAATAAGGTATCTTCCTTATGAGCTCGAACATCATTTTTTTTTTATTCAACTACCTACTCGTATAATTTGCTAAAACAAGCGCTATTAAACAAAAAACCGTTTAAATTACATTCGTTTTTTAGAAATTCGAAACTGCCGCTCAGTTCCACGTTCAAATCTGTGAGGGCTTTCTTTTCGTATGGACTGTTTAAAATACTTATACAAACACCTCCTCATCTACCCATGAGGTAGAGGGCTGAGGGTGTATATGATAGGGTGCAGGGAGGCTGCCCTGATGGAGCGCCCCTCCGGATAGATTTGAAGGCGCAATCATTTTTTATGCGAGGGGAAATAGCTAAGCACTGGGGAAAAGATGGCGGTATAGTCAGAGAGTTAAAGTCGGGACTTAGTTTTCTTTTTTTTAATAAAACACCGGAATAATATTAATATTTTGTATATTGTAGTATTTTTTCGACGTCTGTTTTCATTAATTTAAAGGTTGGTGAACAAATTACATACTTTTACCATCCGGAATTTTGTGTATACAATAGCTAGGTTTTTAAATAACTGGAATAAATTATGTTTAATTTATCTGTTACACTTCAGAATAGTCATTTTGTATTAGGTTTATCTAAGAAAAATATTCTGCTTGCTTGTATGAAATTATCTTTAGCTTCGTTTACGTTTCATTTTTTTCTCTATTGTTAATTTCTTACTCAAATATCATCGCCAGCCAGAAAGCCTTCTACTGTGCGAAGTTTGAAATAGTAGATATTTCTGTATTGAAAACGATTGTTAAGTTAAATTATTACTGTACTTATTACTGTACTTACTTGCTCATAATGTTAGGAAAATGCTCACGAAGTACCTACCCACATCACTGAGACGAAAATTCTCATCAGTCATACAACCAGTGTGCCTCAGCCTTATAAGGCTGACCCTATGTAATAAAGAGCGTGTCTCACAACTGCCATAAACCCCAGCATTACTTTTTACACACCACGATGCCATAGACCTGACTACCACTTTTCTGATCTAGAGATAATATACTGAATGGTTTATTATTAAACAACCCGTAAGTATAAGAATATACGGGAATATACTGAACTTATTTTTAAAGGTGAAGTTCTTGATGAGGTTGAAGAACAAGTAGCCACAAATAGAATGCCACTGTCAAAAAATAGCAACAATCTCGTTGAAAATTTTATGAATATTGCGTACGTAATGTTTTCAGTTTAAAGGACCATATTAAATTAAATACGTTTTTAACCCAACTTTGTAGCGTCCGTACCTACTAGTAGATACCCAGGTATACGTTGTACAATTTTAAAAGATTCAGGCCCGTCTGCACTAAACTTTGATCCTAAGTTGATATTTAAATCTGTATTATGACGTGCAATGAGAATTGATTGACTTTTATTTAAATTTAAATTAATTTGAAATATTCTCTCAGAAAGAGATTGTTTCTTCATGGCAAAATTCTAAATTGTTTATATTACTTACTTCACTTAGTTAATTATTTAAGTTATAAATAGTTCCATTCTGTAGCCTTTCAAAGTTCAAATATAAAGACTTCGAAATTAGTATCTAGGTACGGTTTGAAATCTATATTGAATGACCTTTAGTGACAGTTATTTCTAATTCTAGTAAAAAATGGAAATATTTCTAATTTCCATTTTTTACTAGAATTAAAAAGATTATAATTATTCCGTATAGAGCATGTCAGAATATCGAAGCACCCTATTTAATTTCAGACAAACCCTAACGATTAGGTACTGTATAGGTAAACGTCCAGTCATTGGACACTTAGGGTTCTTATGAAGGCATTTATTGGTTCACGAAAACAGTTAAAAAGCTGTTAACTAAAATTCTTATTATTTTTGTAGATTAATATCTATTTTGTATACTACCTACAATCTTTGAAACTATATTCGACAAAAAAAATAGCGAATAAATAACGTTATAAAAAAGTTGCAAAATATACAGTTATTGTACAGAATTTTAGTGGCTCATACTAGTTAATGGACAGTTTTAATGAACTTTTTATGTATGTTTTAAAAGGAAATAAATTAAATTAATATATTTTTATTTATTTCGTTTGGATCTAAATAAATAGAATGGTATCTTTATTAAGAAATTATCAATACGATAATGCAAAAAAAAAATATTAGAATTTACTTCTTAAGTTTAGTGTCACAACTAGGTATTACCTATTCAGTCTTAGCGAATAAATTTTGACATTGGGTTTTTCTGTATGATTAAGTTGTTCATGAAATAAAATTAAATATTTAAAATAAAACAGTTATTTTTACCTCATCTATCGCGTATTATTATATTTTACATTTTAATTTGAAGTTTCAGTGTCTTTCAGACCTCGTGATGCGGTATATCCGGGTAAAAAGAGTTTTATTTTATAGATTAAAGCAACAAATAAAATCAATCCCGGCTGGAACTCAAACCTAGATCTCCTGCATCTCTTATATTAGATAATTAATCGTGAAAGTTTAAGTAAATGTTATGAAATAATTAAATTTAAAAACTAAGAAAAGAAAAACATTTTACAGATATCTAAATTAAAGGTGATAAAATATTAATCGGTCGCATTTGTACAATCAACACATCATCGTGACGTTCTCCGTGGCGCAGTGGTTACACGCTACTGCGCCAATTGTTAGGTCACGGGTTCGATTCCCGTACCGAACAAGAAAAAATAAATCCGGGTCTGGGCGTTGTTTCTATGTATGTATCCATTATATTCTAGGTTCCCCCTAGGTATCTCATGGTATCTCATAACACAAACTTCGCTCACTCTGAGGCCATGTAGTTGGTGTGATTGTGTGGGGATTTTATTTATTTATTTATTTTGGAAAGGGCTATGCTCGGAGTTTCCCTGCGGGATCGAATCAGGAATGAGGAGATTCGCAAGCGAACCAAAGTCACCAACATAGCCAGAGGGATTGGGCAGAAAAGTTCTGACGATGAAGTTCGACAACCTGGTCAATCAAAGTCGCCAGCGAACGCTGAATGAGGGCGGCGCGTGACCGAGCGACGTGAACCTTGGGGAGGCCTATGTCCAGCTGTGGACGTGTACAGGCTGAAGATGATTTATTTTAAAATATTTTCGGACCATCCTGTTCTTTCAAGTATTTTTCAAGTGCCCTCCAAGTTTTTCGTTCTTTTAAGTTTACCACCATAATAATCGTGTTTTTTCCTGACCACAAACGCTATTCTTTTCAAAGATTAGATAAAGATGGTCGTCGTACCTACTTTATAGCATACATTGCATATAAAATAAACCAAACTTATATTTTTAATATTCATTTTAAAACCTACTCGCTGCGAGGCTTTTTATAAGTTAAAGTACTTGGTTTTATAGAATTTTCCTGTGTTAATTTCAGGGCTGATCCAATATTTGTAATAAGCTCGCCATTGCTTTTAATAAATACCACAACCTTACAGCGTCATTCTAGGTGACTGCTATGCCAGTTGTAGGATTCTGGAAGCATTCTGGTAGAAAGCTATTATTTCGATGCCCAGCTCTTGGCAATACTTACAATATAAATGAGATGGGTTTTATGACTATCTAAAAATGTACGACGGGATATTATGCGCCTTTGGTAAATGAGAGTGAAGTATGTTTGTTATGTATTCGAAAAAGACGCCATCCATCTATTTTTACTGCTACCAATTGTCTATTCTCTAGGAACTTCGTCTGTAATTTTCAGTGGTTTTCTCTTTTAGTTGAAGGCTTAGGTGGACAAGCGTTACCATCAGGGGAAAAATTGAACATAACTGTTTTGGAGTCTTTGCTACCTTGATGAATTTCGTGATCATTATTAGCTGCAACTTTACCAATTTTCAGGCATAATTTAATTCCACTTTATGGAATTAAATTATGCCTTTATTTATGGATAATATGTAACAAGTTGTTTTGTGATCAGTAGTCTTGATTTTTAGAAAACAATCGCCTTTTAATACGAAACAAACGTACTAGAGTACATTTACATCTTCACTGGTACGGTATTCAAAAACTAGGTGTCTTCTTAATAACCCTTTAACATCCTTGTTCTTCTTTCTTCGAAAATACAGTTACGAACACCTGCCATTAATTAGATTTCACTTAAAATAAAAAATAGTTATTGGACAGTTCATTAAAACGTATAAATTATATTTTAGGGTTCCAATTCCTATTAAATTCTATGCAAAATACTACAACATTTTATGGTGTTTACAACAAAACATATTATGATGAACGTAAAAAAAAATTGCTATTAACTATTATTGTTGGACTTACCAATTTCTTAATTTTTCACTTGAAAGACGACTGAACTTCAAGGACGCCGCAAAAATATACTTATTATTCAAATTTATGCTGCGTTTTATTGGATTGTCCAAAAATTTTGGTATTGTTATAATACAGAGTTTAAATGAATACCGATTGCGAGGTTCTCGTTTTTGAAGCAACCTTATTTAAAAGTTAATTATTATTTACTGTCCAATGACTGGTAGTGTCCAATGACTAGTTACAAATGTACCTATACAGCAACCGAAGTAAAAACCTTAACGAAGTCTCGATATTGTGTGATAAATTAATGGTCGATAGCTGCTGACCTTTCATCCAATTGAAACGGGCCTCAATTGCTAAATTTACGGGAAACGTATCCCATGATTATTGTATATACCTCTTCAATATCATAATATACCTAATACTTACTCGAATTTTCACGAAGAAACCGCATAATTGATCTTTCAACTATCGAGAAGTATCTTTAAAATATATTTTAAACTGGTATTAAAAAATTTGGTACCTATTTGCTGTTTGCTAAATAGCTTAGGCATCTTTTGATGGTCGCTCGCTAAAGGGGTTCTTTCAAGCGGGGTACGACAAAGATTCAGATCACTCAGGCTAGTTTTAGTCCATACTTCGAAAAAAAGGTAACATTTTATATTACAGCTCATAAATAGCCTTAGGTAATACCGACGCAAAATTTAAAACGACGAAAACTATTTCTAAACAACTTTTAGGAGACAAACCGCAGACTTTTTACACTTTTCTCAAACCGCGCTTCAAATCAAAATCCAATTAGTAAGCCGTTGTCAAACTATCAGGAAAAAAATATAAATTGATTGTATACAGCCTAATTGGTGGCCAGTGAGAAAAAACTAGATGTTGGCGCCAAGTTAATGACTCTCTTTGTTTAAATGATACATTGCTAGGTAAAATAACAAAATTGTTTGATTTCGATAAGTAAGTGGTAGAGTACGATTAAGTGACACGTTAAGATCGCTGGCGCCGAACAACAAACAAATTATTTGATATTATTTTTAACCAAGTTGCGCTTTGATAGTTTTATTTCTTATGAAACTTTATAGGAGTCTTACGAAAATTACTTAATTAATGTTATCTTCGATCAAACACGTATTTTAAATAAAATGTGTCCTTTGTCTTTTATGGAGTTTTTAAATGGAAATTAACTTAAAGAAACGGGATAAATAAATCTACTATGTTCGTTTTTGTTTTGAGTTATTTCGGCACTGTTTCCAGCGCCATGATTACGAGTATCTCTAGATACTCTTGGACTTTCAATCAATCACAATAAATAGAAAAAAAGTAATTATCTCGTTTTTAAAGTCTTAAATAAAATTGCAGCTTTCGTAAAAAGTTTTTAAATTCTTTACTTTTGACGTCTTAAAGTCTTTTTTTTTAATTCGCCATCTTTGTGACCGATAGAGATGGCTCTGTACCCAAATAAAAAAAATCTTCCTGTCCAGTATAACACTAGCCTCGACTTTTGATTTAATTTAAATTACCTGTTTTCATTTGATGAAGTTCCATAAGTTTATTTAAGACTAAGAATCAGTAGATATCTAGTAGTAGTATAGTAATTGTCCTTATTAAAGCTAAATCCACTTGTTAGGTACACAGCACCTTGTAAGGGTAGCATTTTTGATGTATTTTACTAATTAGAACAACTATGACGTTTTTGTTCATTGTTTAACTATCAAATTTTATTAATACCTATGAGGTTAAGACTTTTTTACATAGTCGAACTCAAACTCCTTATTTACGGAATATAAGACTAAAAAAGTTCCCCTCGCATAAGCTCGTTTTTTATTGGCGGCGCAAGCTCCATAAAAAAATATAGACCATTCCATTTTTAAAAGAGCTGCGGCGATTGGTTCATTCACGTTCACATAAAAAGCTGTACGCCCCTTTCAATCTTTTTTACCGTTTTTATTAGAATGCGTTCGTTACGTATATAAGTTTTATAACAAGAATTTAGTAGTTAGTCCTTGTGGCGATATTAGCATTTAGTATTTGATTTTACTATTGAATAACGTAATAACTATTATATGACTACTTTCAAGACTTAACCAAAACTAGCTATATTTCTCGAAATGGATTAAGCTATTAATTCTATAAGGTTATTAATCCCATTTCATGGCAAACAAACATAAATAATCCACTACTGTTAAGTGTAACAATAGAAAAACAATCTCATTTCCCTACCCATTCCGGCTTTATTATTCCGTAATAACGCTAATACCACCAATGTTTTATTGCCATACTTCTACAATATTCCATATTTTTTTAAACATTAATATGGCATACATGAACAATAATATCAAAATCCCCACCCACAGTAGCTCGAAGCTCGTATTGGCTCGAATAAAAATAGGCTGTGGGGGTCAAACAAGGACGCACATATCTGAAAGTATGTCCATCTCACTCGCTTTAGAAAACTGCTCGCTTTCAAACATAGAACATCTATCGATGTTTGGGGGCATAAAAATTGACAGATTTTTTCAGTACATTTTTAGTCGGCAAGGACGACAGTCGCTTTGCTCACTGCGTCTCGAAGGGTTGTGTTTTATAAAAAGGTTTGATTTGTTAGTTAAAGTAACTTGTTTGTGTATAAACTGTTGGTTGGCAAAGTGAAGTTAATGCTAGTTGTGTGTGTAGTGTTTACTTTTGTATATTGAAGCGGAAAAAGGTAAGCTTATTTTTTTAAGGATTTCTTTCATAAATACTAATTTAAATCAATAAATAAATAATTATTTTCACTTCTCGTTCTACGCGTTTAAGTCTTTTCTACACAATCTAAAACGATGTCGTTATTAATATTTTTTAATGAAAATGTCTAACATAAACATTAAAATAAGCTTATGTAGGTCAACTTACGGATACTTTGGTAGTTTTTTTTCTGTTCTTAAATACCAAACAAATCGATTACTGGGAAGACATTCTTATCATAAAAAGTATTTACCTAATGGCATAACAAAAAAGCCGACACTATAATTAGGTGATCTAGATTTAAAAGCAATAAAAATGTACTTAATGTCGGCGTCTTTATTTAATTAAGTACTTAATGGCTTTTAAATATTTACTCTATTACCCTAATATACACATTTTTATAATAATTTGAGGTGTCTTGTTTTTATTATTGTGTTGGTGAAGTCTAGAACTAGAACTTAAACTTAACACTAGTTTTAAGTACATCTACCTACCTACGTGACTTTGTATTTTGTTACTTTTTGCGAACTAAGCTATGTTGTATTCATTTTGCAATTTTTGCTTACTTTAGACTGTTAGCTTACTTTATAAGTGTCAGTGGAATAACTTTTTAATGATCTCATTAATCCAACAAAAAAATATATAGGTACTGTCATAGGTGAGCATGATTCTTTGTATTAAATTAAAGAATATTACGACGGTTTTAAAAATTACTTACTTTTTTTTATTAATTTACAACTTTATTCAATTTTTTGTTTTTTTGTTACAGGTATTATGTTAAGTTGCGCTTCTCCCGCCGGCATGGCACCCGCGGCCCACGCTTCACATCCCCAATCCTGGGCGGCTATGATGCAAGCCGCTTCTAACATCGTAAGTTTTACTTATTTCCTACATTATTTCAAGTTTATATTATGTATTACTTTAGTTACATTTAGTTAAATACTTAAAGGTCTATTCTACTTATAGTCAAATTCCCTTCCGTTTTACTTATAATTAATCCAACCATAAAAAAGTTATAACTATTTCCTTTTCTTTTAGAAATCGGAGCCAATGGAGGAAGGGAACTATTCCAAAGAACAAACAAGTGGATTCTACTCTGAAGGCTTCCACAGCTCCTCCCCAGCGTCGAGCAAGGACTCAAACGGTCATTCACCTCGCAGCATCGGCAGCGCGGAGGATCACTCCTCCTACTATGACAACATGTCTCTTAAAGCAAAAGCCAATCTCGGTATGCATTTAGATGCTTACCGCAGTGGGTTACCCTACAGCCTACTCACACCTCCAGGCTTTGAGCCACGAAACAATGGCGTACCCTCTCCGGGCTACGAAACGTCCTACTCGCCGCGAAACCTCGCCCCACCGACTCATGTCTCCACACCACGCCCTTGCTCCGACGCAACTCCGCCGAAATCTCCACCACGCACTCCAGCATCTCCTGATGGTGAAAGAAACGCTTTCGAAAGATTCCATGACTCAGGATTCGACGCAGCCTCACAAGGCATGAAGGAAAGTGACGACGGTCGCGATATATCCTGTGATGAAGACTTAGATGATGAACCAGGACTCAGAGTACCCGCAGTCAATTCACACGGCAAAGTCAAAACGTTTAAGTGCAAGCAATGCGAGTTTGTAGCCGTCACGAAACTTAGCTTCTGGGAACACTGCAAAGAGCACATCAAGCCGGAGAAAATGCTGAAGTGCAAAAAATGCCCTTTCGTCACCGAGTACAAACATCACTTGGAATATCACATGAGAAACCACATGGGATCGAAACCATTCCAATGCACGCAATGCTCCTACTCATGTGTGAACAAATCGATGCTTAACTCTCATCTGAAATCTCATTCAAACATTTATCAATACCGTTGCGCTGACTGCCACTACGCTACTAAGTATTGTCACTCTCTTAAGCTGCACCTGCGTAAGTACCAGCACAGCCCTGCAATGGTTTTGAACGTCGATGGAACCCCCAACCCACTGCCTATTATTGATGTATACGGCACGCGTCGGGGACCTAAACAAAAGCCTATCTCCAAAATACTCGAGGAGCATTCTATGGCTAACAACAACAATAACCAGCAGCCGCCTCTGTCAGGACATCCTTTGTTCGGAAACCACTTCCCAGTAAATTTGCCATATTTGCCCCCACTTCTTCCCCACTCGTTCTTATTTCCTCCAAATAACAACTACGAAGCCAGAACCTCGCCGAAACACGAGATGACAGTTGAAAAACAAGTTACACCTCCACCATCAATGCTCCACCACAGGCTTTCTCATTCTGACGCAGACCAGGTTTCAACTCCTCAGCCCAAATCTCCGGTGAGCCTTCCCCGCACTCCGCAACTATCGGGTAACGAGTCTCCAGCTCCTAACACTGACGCTTTAGATCTAACAAATACGAAAATGAGTGACGCTGGGTCTCCTCCACCGACGACAGGTTCAGCGCCCGTGACTCCCACAGCATCTAAGAATAGAAGAAAGGGACGAGCTTTCAAGCTCCAGCCAGCAGCCTTGCGCCTACAGCATGAAGATGAGAAGATGCGTGATGCTGATCACTCCGACTGCGAGTCCGATGCCTCAGCGGAGCCGCCTGTCACAGCTGCACAAAGCAGTAGCTACACGTGCCAGTATTGTGACATAACTTTCGGTGACCTTACTATGCATACCATACACATGGGTTTTCACGGTTATAACGATCCTTTTATGTGTAATAAGTGTGGCGAGCGTAGTGCCGATAAAGTAGCATTTTTCATCCATCTAGGCAGAGCTCAGCACGCTTAGATAGAATTTACTATTTAATTTATTCATCACTAGTCAACAATTGTTCATAATTATTATCCACAATGTATAACTATATGTTTAAGTTCTGTGGTGTGATTTAAACGCGGTTATTATAATAAGTTAAATCATCAAAATCCGTAGTGAACTAAAATTAAGGCCAAAGAATGGATGACTTGTCAAATTGCAAAAATATGAAATGTTTTCATTTACGAAGCATTTTTTTGTGTATTTAGAAGTAAATATGTATCGTTTTATTTAAAGCAAGTTGTAATATAATATAAGTTTAAATTCTAATGATTACTGACCAATGTACACAAGACTGCATTTCTGTATCAAGTACAAAGAATGTTTTTTTGCCCTTCATTCGTTAATTAGTTTATTTTGTTTATTTATAAGTTGTAAATATCGATTTGAGAACGGTGAAGTTACCTATTAGCATAAGAATAGTCAGAGTACGCAAAGTACCAACTTATTACAGAGTGTATTTATAAAATAAAACAAATAGGATGAAACATATTTTATTTATTTATTCTTGAACTAGTTGTAGTTAGTAAACAAATGTAAACGTGGTTACTCTAAACCATGGTTAGGAAGCAATGAAGTCTAGTATAGCGATAGACTAATAGTGCAGTTTTAGGTGTTCGTAAACTATAAAATGTATGTTTTCTGTTTTGTATTATTTTTCATGTATAAAGTTTATAAAATGTACATAAGGCTTCATTGTAATTAAGTTTGATGACGGTGGAACATGCTATTTTGTTTGTGTTTTAATGCAAAACAATAAATGATAATTTTAAACAGTACTAGTTTCTATCACTATTTCCTTCGCCAAATATGAATTAATTCACCAAAATATATCACTATAGGGCTAAATAAAACTACTTTACTACTCAGACCGGGTCTGCAAAGACACCGAAATGTCGACTTAAAATGTAAAATATAAATTATACGCGATTAGTCCGGTTAAAAAGTAGTTTTATTTAAATTATGAAGCGTGAAAACTTAAGACACTATAGGGCTAAGTTACAGGGTGACTGGTGGCAAATTTTAGATATTGAACGAGAGCATTCTGTTCTCGATTCTGATCATACTACTTAATTTTTCACCAGAATTCCCTATTCTAGATAAATAAAGAGACATCACTACACTTTTCCTGACGCGCCGTCTCAGTCAACACGGACACGGTAGTGTTCCCGCCACACGCACACCACCACCTGCTATGTATCTATAGTATTACGCCTATGTAACCATGCGTTGCGTAACGAATTCTTTAACTTTCGGTTAAGTTTACTCCGTGAATAATAAATATTTATTTTATTTATTTTTTCTCTTTATATAAATCTCAGACTATCACGTCCTCGAATTTCGAAAGTGACCCACCACTCACCCTGTATAATCTGCTACTCTAAATCAAACGTTTTTTCTCTCTAACCTATTTTGAATGTAACATATCTTTTTTGTATATAAATACAATTCTATTTTAAAAATATTCCATTCACTATTTCTTGTACGTTGTTTTTCTCATTACACTTTTTTGTGATCCATATAATTCACGCATATAAATAAATAAAAACTTGATTAGTATGCACGAAGGTAACTCTACAAATAGTTTCTATTTTTGGGTTTTTAAAAGCTATTGTTGTTATTTTTACGACAAGGTGATGAGAACAGTGTGAAAACAAAAACAAAATTTTAAAAAGGCAAAAGCGCATGACCCTTCTAGATTTAATATAAAATGTGATCAAACTTGTTCTTGTAAAAACATTTAGTTGAGTCAAGTTTCATTAAAACCGATTGATTGTTTCTGAATGGTTGCATGCCTCAAAATTTGAGTCATTCTTATAATAAAATACAATTCATTTCTTGTATTTATAAGTATTATGTGAAATGCCTACGAGCTTAAATAAAAAGGTAACTGATACAAAGTCTATATATTTGCTTGTAAATGAAAACAAAACTAAATGTGTTGATGTTTATTTCGATCATCTAGCATACCAAGCACATAATATCTGTCGGAACTGCTATCTACAAGCTAAATTTAAAAGAATCGATAACTTTAAACAAATATTGATTCTTAAAATACTATTAGGTTACTTTTTTAGAAATACAAAATGATCTACAACGTTGTCAACAGAAAAATAAAGCAGTCTCGGTTTGAATAGTAAATTTTATCGGTAAATCTTTTAGAATAATGTGCAGCAAATCAAGCTTTTATCCATAATAAGATTCCCAAAATGTACCGCTAAAATCAAAGATTTTATGTATAAGTCTTTTTACCGGATTTTTAACATTTTAACACGCCATTTTTGTGTCTTTGCAGACACCGTGATCACAAGCGCAGCAATTAGGTATACGCGATAAATCAGGTTTAAAACTATTTTATTTCAGATTATTACTCGTGAACAAACTTATATTTAAAGATACAGTAAAATAAAACCTGTAAAAAAATCTGACATTGTAGAGTAGGTAAGTATCTGAATACATAGGTGGTAATTATTGCAAACTATTTTAAAAATATCTCTTGAGGTTCTTGCTACTTTTTCTGGTCATACCAATTTCTTAAGAAAATCTTAGTTATAATAATGTGACTTAATTCAAGTACAATTTTGAATTTTCAACTTCCCTTTTAAATTAATAATATATCGACGGTTAAAAGGCTAATTGGTCTAAGCGACATTTTTTAAAAGTTACAGGAGAGCGATTTAAAGTTTCGTTTTTCGGAAAAAAAATCATTAAAAAAAAACTACTGCGTGGACGTTGATCTAATCAATACAGTATTTCCGTAAATACATATTACATCTTCCTAAATAGTTTTTATGTATATATAGGCGTTTTTTAATGAAATAAATGTCGCTTGACTCAAAATGCATTGTATTATTTTTTTAATAGAACAATGAAAAATGGTCTAACTGCCAGTGATTTATATTCAAGTTAAAAGTAAATTAGTTCAAATGTGGATATGGATATGAAACAGAACAAGGAAAAATAACATAAACTACACGAGTCCCTATGCATTTAGCATGTCAAAAGAGTTTAAGTAACATGTGAACTTGAACTGGAGTAAAGTAAATTAATACAAACAACAACAAATGTTCAAACAGAATCAAGTAAAGTGACTGCTTGCTATCATAATACTAGACGTAGGCTCTTTATTACCATTGTTAAGATTGATCATGAATACGTAAAGATGTAATGAATAGTTCATTTTAAAATAAAACCAATGTTTGAAATAGTAAAAAAAAATATTTGGACTATCCAAATCTTTTAACAAAAATAAACAAAATTAGGCAAAGTGTTAAACTTAAAATTATTGAAGAATCTTCTTTTTAAAAAAGTATCAACTTAATCTTTAAGCTTATGAGTATCTATTAATTCAGTCTCAGGATTCCCTATATCTCCACATCTAATCACAATGTTTTCTAAAAATATAAACCTTTGAGGTATTAACAAAATACAGCCTCTAAATATCTTAATTAACAATAATGCCTAATTAATTAGTCATGGCTTTTTATATGCAATGTGTGCAATATACATTACATCATAATCTGGTTTATGATGGGGCATAGAGTACGGAACAGTGTGAGATTTGTTTTTTTACTATTTATAAATGAATTGAAATTAACAATAAACAAAATTAGGCAAAGTGTTAAACTTAAAATGGAATCAACTTTAAATGTATCAACTTAATCTTAGTTATACTTATGAATATTTATTAAATCAGTCTCATGAATCCCCATATCTCCACATCTAATCACAATGTTGGCTAAAACTATAAACTTTTGAGGTATTAACAAAATACAGCCTCTAAATATCTTAATTAACAATAATGCCTAATAATCAGTCATGGCTGTTTAAAATTATAAAAATCAAAATCCTTATTCTTTATTAAATAGAATCAGATATTAAAGGCGAAGTTTCCTCATTATCTTGAATATCTGTGTCAACCAGTACATCCTTTCCATCATCGATGGAATACAATACATCGCTGAGAAAAACTTGCGTATTCTGAATGGAATAGTTTTGGTATAACTCCGGTATCACATAATTTTTTCAAATCATTGTACTTGGTTGTGGTTATGGGCAAAACTGATTTGTAATTTTGGTGATGCTGCTTTGGCCTTGAAATAATTCCCACTGTGTCATCTTCAGTGTCCTCTAGCATGCTGTATTTAATAGTCATGACATTTGGAGATGACTTTTTGAATGTCGCCACCCGTATTTTGCTTATCTTACTAGATAAGTTCCCTTTAAAATATTTATCAGAAAATTCCTCGAAATTCTTAAAGTCTTTATGGTTAAAACCTTCTACTTCATATGGGCGGGGATCCTTACGAGCCAACTGACAAACTGTGATCCACTGCGATGGTGCCCATATTATAGTATTTCTAAGAGAGTTTTCAATTGTAGCATGAATGCTATCTACGGTCATTTCGGTGTGTCCTGGCAGCAAATAATTCATCTGAATCGTCTCAAAATTGTTTGCTTGTAGTAAGGCATTGTGTATGGCGGCTAAGACAAGTTTGTTCTTATTTTGTTCAGAACAGGAATCGGAATATAAAACTAAACTTTTAATGGATCCACGTGAGTCAACATCAGCAATATACTTTTGAAGAATTGACGCAATCTCATTCCCACCTCTTTTCGCTTCGCTCCACACATAACAGAATCCGTTCCTCGTAACACTTTCGTAAAAACATAGATTGTAAACTGTATATTTCCTAGTGGCGTGTGGCGTCGCCTTAAGAATAGCGCTACCCCATCTCTTCCCGTGGGTGTCGTAAGAGTCGACTAAGGGACCAACCAGAGGACGGGCAGCAGCGTCCTTTTGTGTATATTAACATCACACTGCGATCGCCAACCCGCCTGCCAAGCGAGGCGATTACGGCATTTCCCCCCCAATTAATGAATCGCAAACAAAGGCCCCGGCCCCTAGTCCCCGGCGGTTCCACTAGTCTCGATCAAGGTAGCGATCGAGGAAACGGCGGGACAGGGGGTGCTAAGAATCCCCGGGTTCGACCAGGCTACCAACGACGACCCTTGGCCCTGGCGACATACAATGTTAGGTTTTTTTGCCAGTGATGACATACGGCACTGAGACGTGTTCGCTAACTATGGGCCTTATAAATAAGCTTAGAGTCGCTCAGCGGGCAATGGAAAGGGCCATGCTCGGAGTTTCACTGCGGGATCGAATCAGGAATGAGGAGATTCGCAGGCGGACCAATGTCACCGACATAGCCAGAAGGATTGCAGAGCTGAAGTGGCAATGGGCAGGGCACATAGCTCGCAGAACAGATGGCCGGTGGGGCAGAAAAGTTGTCGAGTGGCAGCCACGTACTGGGAGACGCAGCGTAGGCAGGCCCCCCGCACGATGGACCGACGACCTGGTCAAAGTCGCCGGTAAACGCTGGATGAGGGCGGCGCGGGACCGAGCGACTTGGAAGACCTTGGGGGAGGCCTATGTCCAGCAGTGGACGTCTACAGGCTGTGGATGATGATGATGATGATGATATTTCCTAGAGTAAAACAGAAGCATGCTTTGTCCGTGTGGCGTGTTTAGGACTTTTTGTAAATCGAATGAAGTACAAAGAATCGATTTTTTTTTTTTTACAGAGCTCACGGTGAAAGGCTAACCTCCTTTTTGAGGCTTCTTTTTCTTTTAAATGCATCATCATATCTGGGTTTTCATTCATATCTTTGCCTTCAAAACGTAAATATTTTACACATTTGTCCTTTTTCGGAACATGAAACCCGATGTTAAATTCTTTGGTAAAAATTTTCCGAAAAATTTGTTCACCAACAACATCGACACCTTCACTGGTTCGGGCTTCTTTATATATCCTATAAAGATTTTGAATGTTTCGAAATTCTGTGGGGAGATATAACCGGGTAGTATCTTTCCGACAGTAATGAGATGGTAGTGCCGGTAAGCTTTTGATGAAGTTTATGGTTGAATTTTTGACTTCTTCAGAAGTTCCAATCTTTTTTCCTTTGTGGAGGTAAACCCCAAAAGTGATCGAATATTTTTTTCCTTTTGGCATCACTTACTTCTTGGCAATTGTTGCCACATGCCTTGCCTCGACATGGATTAGGCTGTAAACATCTAGCGTTAACATCTAACGGGTGACTGATGCGCCCGCGGGGGGAAATTTCACAGTAAAGTACCTTAATTCATAATCGTACGACAATTTTTCGTTTGTTTCAAACGACGTAAGTATAATCTTTATTACTATTTTCTGATGACTTAACAGGCAATATTTTTCAATTTCAATTTAAGTAAAATGATGTAATTACCGAAACTATAAAAGTTTAAACGTATCTCAAAAGGATTATGTAACATTAAATATCAATACCAATATAAGCAAAAATGGTTCAAACGTCATTACAAAATAAAACTGGGCCAAGTTAAAATGGTTCAACCGACCAAGCCTCTTATTAAAATGGAAGCAAAATAGTTCAAGCGACATAGCCTATCTATATTAGGTAATGCAAAAATGTCTCAAGCGACAAAACCAACAAAGTCGAGCAAAAGGTCAAATGTCTTAACGCGCATGGGTCATTCAAAATAGTTGAAGGAAAAATGAATCAACCGAAGTATGAAAAATTCTGGGTCTAGTCTAAGTTACCAACTAGAAAATATTGCTCAAATTTTGGGTGGTTAGATCATAGATGTCCAAAATGAGAGCAAAGTTACCGTGGGGTTCAAGCGCCAAAAATATGCTCAAAAAAATTTGAAACCGAGTTCAAAAGACGCAGAAAAATTCGCTGATTCCAAATATGTATATAACTCAATATCTCAAAAAATGTCGCTTGAACCAATTAGCCTTATAACCGTCGATATGACTTTGACTTTTGACTTTGATTGTTAACACTCATTATCACTAAATTCTGCGTTTCAATAGACGCAAATTTTAAACAACCATACCTATAAAGAGATCACTAACTGGTATGATATATTTGTGTTATGGAATTATTCATACAAAAAAATAGAAAGTCACTATCTAGGAAGGTTTTGAAAGCGCTAACTGCCAAGCTAGTGATTTTTAAGTCAAAACTTATAAAAAGTTGGATATATCTAACTTAAAAACACACCTCCGAGTAGGTACAGGGTGACTGGTGACAAATTTTAAATATTGAAGGAGAGCACTCTGACTGAACTCGATTCTGATCATAATTATGTAATAATAGTAGGTAGGTATTTAATTTTTCACGAGAAATCCCTATGAATAAATGAAGAGACCTACACTCTTCCCGTCGCGCCGCCTCAGTCAACACGCCACACGAATTAGTTAGGTATTGAACTTTGAAGTTGGATAGACATCCAAAAGTCTTTTTCTTACACATAATATATACATATATGCTTCTATGCTGGACTGGGAGCGAAAGAAAAACATAGAATGTGCCAGCTGCTTCTCTTCCCGGGCATACTGTAAAAGTCAGTTAAGGGACCGAGGTGTTATGGGAGGCTTTTTTGTGGGCGATAGGCTGACCCCCTGCCACTGCAATAGTCTCTCTTCACTATTATAATGCCTCCTAATTTGTCAAATATGACATCAGATGGTTTTATTACCTCTGGTGTTCTGCCTACCCCATACGGGATACAGGCGTGAAGTTGTGTATGTATGTATGTAATATATACACACAGTTTCATCTAGCTCTAAGCTAACAATACTTACAAACTTGTGCTGTAGACATTGGATATACTTTAATATTTATTTCATAAATGTCATATCATTTTTAATATACCTACAAGAACTAACATAGGTAAACATGAAATCCAAATGATTGAATTGTATAGTATCGACCAACGATGTCTTATTACCCCATAACCACAGCGGCCATCAAATAATCTCCAGACAATCACACCAACTACATGGCCCCAAAGTAAGCAGAGCTTGTGATGTGGGATACCATGTAGCGAATATTTCGATGTATGATATAAACGGTACCAATATTATTCAGTTTCTTTTTTCTAAGAAATATTCATTAATCGTTTTTGATTTAATCACACATATGGCCTTAATATGAATCGTTTATGTTGAATATACAAAAAAACAATTGAAAGAAGAACATACTCTATTTTTAACGTATTGATCTGTTTGGAAATAATCGATTCCCTATCATTGTTGTACGTTGTTTTTGTACAAGTTTTTTAGCGATCTCTATTGGTAATTGTCGCATTTAAATAAAAAAAAACTTGATTAGTATGCACGAAGGTAATTTTGACAAATAGTTTTTATTTTTGTTTTTTTAAATGCTATTGTTGGGAATTTTAAACGGCAAGTAATGAAAACAGTAAGTATGCAAACAAAAACTAAATTTATGTTATTACCTACTTTTTAAAGAACTCTTTTGACATGCGGCCTTTGTTTATAGTACTTTTTCAACATATGGTAATTTCTTTAAAAAAGTTGGTGGAGCAGCATTGTTACGTGAAAATCATTTAATGTATAAAATTTGCTTTTCGTGTGATGTGATCTAGAAATACTGTACAGTCACTCTACGTATAAGTAAAATCGGCAAAATATCGGCATTTTCGGCTGTTTTGATTATTTTATAACAATCCAGTTCATTAAAAAACTTGGACCTATTCGTTACTTACTTATCCGAAAGAAAATAATAATCCTACTCGCATTTAAATTTGTAGTGACCCACATTTTGTTTTTTACTTAAATGTTAACAATGAGAAACACATCTTCAGTTTCTATAACTTACAATTAGTCACCAGTAACATAATTTAAATAGGCAAACAACTTAACTAAGTATTGCTATACAAATTTGGCTTTTTGTATTTGAGAATTTCAATTTTAAACCATTTTAAAATCTGAATAAGCTTTTTTGGGGACAGCGGTTAAAATACGAATAACTAAGTGTTTGTCGTCTGACCCAAATCCAGCGGATGTTGAAGATATGTATGAAAAGACAGTTTTAAGAAAAAACTTATAAAGAATTGGGTTGAATATTTCGGATTAAAATGGCGTAGAGTCTCTTTATGTCTAAAGAAATTTTCGCCAACCAAACACACATGAAATTCGTATATAATAAATTGATTAAATTAAATTTGAAGATTGACTTTATCTTGTCTTAAATAGCATAAAGCTATTATGCAATTATTTGCTTCATGCATACCTATAGGAATGAAATTTTTGCCTTTCATCCCTAAAGTGATTTTAAATTTAGACTCAGATTTAAAACAATAGATACAAAGTCTTTAAAATTTTTAAATACAAGCAAACAATTTTGAAGGGTTCGCTCCATAGTGATGATTATTAATTTTGTATTCTTATAATAGTCACAACTTAATAAATCAACAGTGGATATACTATATACAATATAAAATAATAAAAGCTGAAACTTGCAACTGACGACTCTACGGATTTCTCGGATTCCTTTGAATAAATGCGCGAATGGGTGCCAGAACATAATAGTAACTTTTTTGCGGAGATCGTGCGCTAGCGCAGGTGGCCATGCCTCTTGCACTATAAAAAATTATAAACCTGTATAGTGTATACGTATATAAATATGCTCACACTTGCTCTGTGATTCATGAAAATAACAAAAAAGATTTTGTCTTTTAGCACTAGTCGCCCTACAATTTTAACTATACCTAATGTCTGCTATGTTACGGCTATATTTTTTTATTTTCGTACGTTAAAATATGTAGGTTTATTAAAAACATACTAGTATTCACAAAATACTTTTAATACAATTTAAAATGAAAAAAAAAACATCAAAGCAAAACAATTTTTAAGATTAATAATACTTATGGTCGGAAAAGATTGCAAAAATGTTGCACTATCCCAAATTAATCAATCAAAGGGCGCTACATTTTTTAAAGGCCCTTTTTTGATCTTGCCCACCCTTATAACAAACCTTTAATTTGTGATTTTTCACACTTACTCCCAATAATAAAATAACAATGTAGATGATTTATAAATCTATTTCAAGAAATTGATGTGAATATAGCCAGTTTTCATTTTGTGTTTGGGTAAAAAGTATAAATGGCAATCTACAAAGACCGAATCCTATAAAATTCTTATTAAAGAATTTAAAAACTAATTTTTACTTCTAATAAAATTACCTAAATTTGAACTAAACAGGTTACCTATTGTCGTAAGTTTTCACCCCACATAGTACCTACCTATAGAAGACGTTTTTGAACGGATTTTAGAACTTTTCACTATATTAACTCTTTACATAAATTTTAGATTGACATTTCGGTGGCTTTTCAGACGCAGTGTCTTTTATATGTATTATAAATGATTTTCTTAATGCGGTCAAGGAAAGTTATGTAACTAAGTATTTATAAGAAAACTCACCTGCTTCGTTTGAATCGTATAGCAACTCTAAAGTTATATTCGTCATGTTTATTTGTATACCTACCCAAATGTTTATTAAGAAAAAGTATTTAAACCAAATCTAATCAAAAACATTTAAAGAAATAATTTCTTTAATTATTAAATAAGCTTTACAATTAAATAATTCGGTAATAAGGTAAAGTAATTTGACAATAAGTATCTACAGCAATTTAGGCTATGCGACACGTTAAGAGTTTGAATTTGGAGTAGCAAGGGGCTAGCTTTTCATAAACATCAATATGAAATTTGACTTAGAACGTCCATAACGCCTTTGAATATGCATGCCATTTACGGCGGCTAACTTTATTTATTTATTGATTATTTGCGTTTGAATTATGTGATATCGAAAATTACCTAGCGTGGTATTCCACAATAGATCATAGATAAAACATACTAACTATCTAAATGATATTAAGATGTATAAAATAATGTATGTATATGTATAAAGTATATATAATAATATGTATATGTATTGGTATGTATATTAATTCATATGTATGTATATTTAGTACACACTATTATTGCTTTTCAAACCAAACTCTCCAGTCATGGGTCTGCTGTAAGAAATTTCGTAAGAGATAAGCTGTACCTTTGTACTTATTTTTATTCTTTGTCTCTTAATTGTATCTCAACTGTGTGTACATAAATTGTTTAATAAATAAATAACATGCACAAGTAGTGTTCAGGAGGCACACCTACTTGAAAACTATTAGTCACTAACTAAGATTCACATTGTACGTAAATACTTTTTTATAAGTGAATTGTTGCTGAAACTTATTATGTCGTACGAATTAAGAATAAGGTTAATCAACTATGTATTGATTAACCTTATTCTGACATCAGATGGTTTTATAGCCTCTGATGTTCTGCCTACACCATAAGGGCTACAGGCGTGAAGTTATGTATGTAGGTATGTATGTAACTATTGTATTTATAATGCATGTTTAGTAGTCAACATGTAAATATATTTGAAATTCATTAATTTTAACTACTAGCTTCCCGATCACATTTTAATTCCGTTTTGTGTAAAATAACTTTTTTTGTCATAAGGTCGTTTATTTATAAAAACAGATTATGCACATTTGTTGAATTAGATTTAAATTTAACTTTTTGAACAAAGCTAGTTATGACCTTCAGTATTATAAACTATTTATAAGAAAAACGACTTAAAATAGAAATATACCTATTTGATCTAAAAAAAACTTTTGGTATTTTTTTAAGAGCCATATGGTTTGCCAAAACTTGACCACATACCATATCGTTCCTTCTAAGTAACCAAAAAAGGGACCGAGTATTGGCACGCCCAAAACGTCTATTCATACCGCGCATTATTTTTTCTTTCTTTTGAATTTGTATTTTTTCCAGCCAGCTGCTGTCAATTGACCACTCTAAAAAGTACCTATATCGGACATAGAGGTCCACTTATGTCAGACGATACTATGATTGAAGAGCTTCTTGGAAACAACAGATGCTGAACGTAAAAATGATTCAAAATACGAATAAATTTTTCCAAGCTCGCTCTGATCTGGGTCTACGCTTAGTAGGGATCTCCTTGTTTCGCTGCATAGTCTCCAGGACACAAACTTAGGTATTTAGGCTTACTCTATTGGTGTTGGCTTCATAATTGATGTTTTAGTTTTAATCATTTTAAAAAAAATGCTACTTTTACAAACACAGGAATATTGGGAACTAAGCCAATCTTGAATTTGACTCTTGTTAGTAGCTAATTTTGTTATTTTTACTACAGAATTATCTCTAGAAGACTATATTTTAACAAGAACTTATCTCGTTTTACTATGTTACATGTAACAATGTAACACATTTCAACTGGCCGTTTCGTTGTATATACAAACACTATGGTCCCGATTGAAGGACACCTAACTTTGAGTAAAAATGTAAATGCTAATCAAAGACGATGAAATCCGATAAAAAACACATTTAATTTAATAAAATGAATGTTAAAAACCTAAGACAATACTGGTCTCATTAACACTTGGTCGTAAGAATGCCGACTGATGATTAACAACTGCCGCCGACAAAGAAATCGTTGACGCTTGATGGCGAACTGCGTATTCTGACAAGTTTTCGTTGGACTGTCGACCGAGTGAAAGTCCGTTCTTTTTACTTGTCTTTTATAGTGAAAAATATTTACATGAAATGTTATCTTACTGGTTACTAATATTATAAATGTGAATGTATGGATGTTTGTTCCTCAATCACAGCAAAACGGCAAAACGAATTTTACTGAAATTTGCCATAGTGATAGAATACAATTTGGAATAGCACAGAGGCTACTTTTTATACTAAGATTCCCGCGGGAATCAAAATTGCGCGGGTAAAACCACTCGTAGCTTAAATAAAATGGGTCGTTGATAAGAACTAACTTCGTTAAAAACTTTTACAAACAGTCTAGGCTATTCTCCACATAGACCAATTCAGAAAATACGGACTGTACGTGAGTTTTAGTGCCATGAAACCCTTGACGTAAATCATTACTAAATTGTCATTCCATAGAGTAAATTCAGTTTTGATCAAGTTACAAGTTCTCTGTTTCAAAAGGAAAGAATTACCTACTGCGTATCTACTGATTATTGACTTCCTAAATCAAAACATGACATCAAAAAACCATCTAGTAATATTCTAAATATAGCAATATTTTTTAATAATCTTGATAAAAAACATTTCCAATGCATCTTTTACACATGGGCTTCCATGGAATTGCAATTTCGAACAAAAACACAACAAAAAAGTTGAAACTCGTTCTTAATCCCCAAAACAAGCTGAGACGAAAGAAATATTTGAATAAAAATCGATTTACCGCCTTCTGAGAAGTTTTTTTTCCTTTTTCTTTCAAACGAGACACTTGCTTAATCTGCCATCGCGTCACATGCTTGTCTATTATTTCATCTCGACACGTGTAGGACATTATTTTCTTCCTTGATCTTATTGAAAACATTTACCTAACTAAACATATTTTTTGTTGGAATGACGTCATGGTTTCTATAGTTTTATGTTAACTGGCTATTAAGAAAAGAAACGAAAATTAAAGAAAAACCTATCACGACAAACAACATGTAAGTAACAACAGCAATAAGTACGTATTAGATTCTAAAATATAAAAAAACGGCTTAAATAATCAACCTTTAGTGTGTTCTAGTCGTACAATCTACAAGGTGGAAATCGTAACTACAATTAAGATACACAAAACACGTGTTTTATGAAAAAATGTTAATTTACTGAAATTGAGGTCAAAAAATATAAAGCCCTAAAAATTTATCAATAATCGAAAACCAATCGTTTCAAATCAAAACCTTTAAGAACGACTTAAAAGATCCAAAGGTTTCATATCTCGTGACGGCAATCGACGCCAAACTTAGCGAATAATAGTTCCCAGGTTTGTATTCATAAAAACACGTATTATTCTATATTTAAATTAATTTAACCTGACGTAACCGAAGACGTAAGTTTTAATAAAACATCTGTTGATGTCTGTACTTTGATGACGACAATATATAGGTGAATCGTTTTCATTTGTTTTTGCAACGTGCCGCATGCCTTGTTTCTTTATGTATGACAGGTGTAGAGTAGCCAGGAAGAATTTAAAGCTATAAAGATGTATTTGTTTTGTTTTTGTTTTTAAAAGTGCAATAAATAATATAATAAATAATTAAATAACCTTTATCAATTTCTATTTAAACAAAAAACACATCAAACACACTTACATTCTTGGACCACAACTATGGGGCGAAGAGCTGGCCTGTCTCTACACATCTCCAGAACCTTGCGAGTCCTTGCATTCTATACTAAGAAACTTTCTAGTTTCGCTATGTGGCCTTCTTACAAAATATTATACTAAGTATTCAGGTTGACTTCAGACTTTATAATTGGTGTTTTAGTTCAGTTAGTATGTATTATTTTGCCTTCCTGAGCGATGGTGGCGGTGGTGGCGCGGTGCTTTACGAAAGAAATACTCGTAAAATTTAAAGCCCATAATTTATAAAAAGTCAAGGCTCATACTATTTCGTAACCGTAGACGATTGTATTTAGAAATAATATAAGTTTAAGCTTAGATTTATTCGTCTCTAATAAAATTACAAAAATCAAGTACCTACCTACTTATAAATTTTGTTGTTGTTTTGTTGTTTTGTTGTTGTAAGCAACTATTAGCAACAAATTCAACACAAACACAAATTATAATTTCAAATATAATATTGTCTTAAGCTTTCACTATAAACGAAAAACATTTTTTACACGGATTTATCGCGTAAAATTAAATTTTCGCTCGTGCCTACGTAAAACTTATCTTAAAAATGTAAAATACCTATAACAATACCCGATAGGTCCTATAAACAAAATATGTCTAAATTCCAATATAACAGCTCCATATCCTTGTAATCCTTAAAATACTCGAAAATACAGATACAAATCAAAACAATTCTACCCACGCCCACACAAAAAAGAAAGCAACATTTGTTACCGGCCACCTAAATCAGATTCACCCTCGTCCTCCAATGCGGTGCTGATTCGAAATTCAAATGAGCTGATGGAAATTTATGGCCACCCTGGTGAACCACCCTTCTGCCTTACCCAATAGTATGGATTATTTTAGTAACGTGGTTCGTCTGTAGGAGAAGCCTAAATGCTTAGGCTATATTTAGTTGAATGGCAATTTTTGTAGCTTAAAGCGTTTACATATCCTTTATAGCCAGTTTTTCGGTTTAAGGAGCTCTGGTGGCTTTCTCTTATGTAAAAATTATATTTATTTATTTCACTATAAAATATTTTACCAAACAAAAAAAATTCTATTAAATTAGGTTACTTACTAATAATAAGCACCTAATATAAGAACTTATTCACGTCATTCAAAGGACGTATAGAAGCTCGTATTCGTTTTAAATACTTTGCTTGTTTGTGGAAAGCCGAGTTCATTGATGAAATTGTTGCGGATATAAGTCATTGAGGTTGATAATTAAATTTGACAGCCCAGTTTAAAACTCAAATCGTATGAGTCTTTCTAGTCTTGAACCGCTTAAAAATCAATGTGAAGAGGTTCTGTAAAGTCAATAAAGACTCGAATATCTTCAACTCTTCAACAAGAAAAATGATTGAAATCAGCAAATATGGATTTCGTTTAACCTGGATTTCGTGTAAAAAGTTATCGGTATATATTAAATATTTTTGTAATATATAATTGATGAAATAATTTACTACTGCAAATATCTGATATAAACTTTTCTATTTTCTTCTTAAAAATCTATTTGTCAAAAAAACTTGCGTTATAATTGTAAATCCTGAAAAGATTCTGCAAACCTAATTCTAAGTCACAACATTAATTTTATTATCATGGCAAATTCTATACCTACCGAAAGGAAAACATTATACCGTCTTTAGTCGATTAATCTATTTCTATAAAAGTTTTAGTAAAAGCACTATATTTACCCTTTATTTTAAAACGTCGAGGATTTTTTAAAGCAACAAATACATAACGTTGGTACAGGAAATTAAAACACATACATTTCTAAAGAAAGAAAAAAAGTAACAGAAAAATATTATTTTAAGATGAATCCTTGTCAAACGTTGTCGGGATTATTGATTTAATAGAAAGTTTAAAAAGGAGGAAAGGAAATGCAAAAACTAGTGCGAGTTACCTGCTCTCACTGTCCCTTTGGCAGCCATGTGCAAAATCCATCTTCAAAAATACTTATATTCTTATGATTGCCACATCAAAAAAAAGTATCTTTCTAAAGTAATGCATCTTTGCCGTCCGAACCATTGTCATTTTGTAAAGGATGCATTGTAAAAAATTGAATATTCATGCATTTCTAATCCTTTTATGTTACGTTGAAAAACTAAAAAAAGAGTTTTTTCGGGTAAACATAATCCTGTTAAAATCAAAAACATAAATAGACTATTATTAGTAAGTACATCTGTAGATCTGGTACTTGTAAAATATTATTTGCTCGCGTTGTATTTGATATAACAAAATTTGAGAATTTTCAAATTTCAAATTTGAAAATTTGATTTTTTTTATATTCGAATCCTGGTCGGGTAATTTTTATTTATCACATGTTTCATTAATTCAATCCTTCTTCTACAGTGTAATGTATAGTGCAGAGGCCTATGACAGACAGAATACATTTTTCAACACACTTGCTCGTAAAGTGAGCGTTATTCTATTGAATTTAGAACTATAAACTGGGCTATAAGTCACGCGTGCATAATATATTATACCCTAGTGCATAATATAATGAATCCTACAAAGTTGAATTGTACCTTTGTGCAAATAACATGCGAGAAAACAGAGCATATTTTATTGGTCCGGGTTATACACTAAATATTCTCAGAAACAACAAAGAGGTTTTATACCGCTTCAAATCCATATACATTTTTAAATGTTTGCGCCTTATATTAGTAAAATAAATTTGTATATTAAAAAAAATATTCACAATTTACAATCATTTGTCATAAAATATTAAAGTATTTGCATTTACCACTACAAATTAAACATTTTCACTTAAAATAGGCTGTTGCTATACAGACATTGACACATTTGACGGACAAAAAAACCTACGCGCATGCGCGAGGTTCGGCGCCATTTTTCAATCACAATTCACAGCTTTGTTATCAAGTGTGTTTGTTATTTTATGACCACGTATGTCTGTCTTTTACTCACAAGTGTGTTAAAAAACGTCGTATGTAACTCGTGAGCGTTGCTAATTACAGTCTCGGCTCATTATTAAGCCCTCGCCTGCGGCTCAGGCTCCAATCACAGCCTCGACTGTAATTAGAAACTTCGCTCACTCGTTACATAATATACTATTATGGTCTTGCTTTAACAAATCATAAATATTGCAAAATCTGCTGCCATTTAATGAAATAATCTTTAATCACATAGGTTTTGAAAAGCAGAGCATTTTCCGACATATTTTCTTCTTAAAAGAGATCTATTCTGCCGCCGTAATGTAAAGTGATTTTTACAAATTCGTATTAGAAATAACCTAGGCGTAGTTAATTTAAAAAGCATTTGTGCAACGCGTCTAAAAAATTAAACCTGACGTGTGATACCTATCTACAAGTTTACAAATTTAATTTTTGTAGGTAGTAAATAAAAAATAATTTACTTCCTAAAGAACTACCTAAATAAACTTTCACGCAAATAACTGAAAAAAAATTAAATGTTTTTTTTTTCAGTTAGGTATTCGCGTGAAAGTTATATATAAGTGAAAAAAAATGATAAATGAGCATTATTAAATAAAAAACAGTATTATTAAACTTTCACGCAGTAAAAGAGTCATTTAAATCTTATACGTGTCAATTACTTCTCACTTTGTGACACACAAACATGGTGAAACAAATGACCTTATTATATATACCTTAGATACTGTGGATAATTATAGATATCAGCCCAAACATTTGTTTGTAAAATCAATATATATGTGCTTTTAAAATGTATGTGTACAAGCCAGCTTCTTTGTGTTTTTTTTTTTGTAAAAAGCTGACCTGTTTTTTTTTCTTCTAAAATAATATAAAAGATGTACTTAAAAGGTGGTACTTTATAACTCTACATCATATTTTTAAATCCCTACACATTTAAAAGTAATTCTCAATAAAATTATTTCGGCCCGATCAAAAACCGTTTGTAAAACAATAAAAGAATTTAAGCTGATTTCGGAGCATTTTTAATGTATACCTCCAACTCTTTGTTGGCCTGTCACTACTGCAATAAAAGTTTACGCATCAAAGGGACAAAATGCAAATTTGTCGACTCAGTATGCAAATACTGACGTTAAAACCGACAACAAAGCAGGAAGGCACCGATTGTCCTTTAAAGTCATAAAAAGTATAGAAAATAAACAAAGAAATTGTTCTAAATATTACCGAAGTAACGGGACGGTCGGTCCTGAGTAAAAAGGGTTGTTTCATCGGAAACAAAGCAGTTTTTGCAATAGAAAATCCCTTTACTTGATTAATGGTCAATAGCATTAATTTTTATGCTTTTGTTTGAACAGGTCGCATGGGATAACGGTGTCTTTCAGAAGAAAGCGCTCATTTTACCGACATTTCTTTTTGAGTTTTTGCGTCTACTTTAAGTTACTTTTTGACAAGTAAGTATACATGAAGACGAAAAAGTAAATGATACCGTCTTGTGTCACAGTGCCAAGATTTCTACTGCGGACAAACTTCAAACTGAATTTTGCTTTTATTTTTGTTTCCTTAAAGCGTGAAAAAGATGAAATATCTTATTTTAGAATTACTTTCTAGTTGATAAACTTCAAACTTCAATAATGTAGCATTTTGATAAGGTATGCGGTATGTGATTTACTTACCAGAAAATAAGAAGGCATTTCGGCCGGTCATCCCTACGGGCTTAAATAAAAAATTTAGAAAGAGTGTTTAGTGGGTGGGTAGCTGTTTCAGATATTGGCGATTGTAATTAGATACTTAGTCATAAAGATTTCATGTTTATGAGAAATGCTTTTTAAAAGTAAGAACGGCTATTCCGTTCCGATCCATCTAGAGCTTATCAAAGCTTTTTTAAAGTAACTTTCTAGTCTATCATTGGCTGTACGGTCTTTCAAAACTATTTTTTTAAATGTTTTTCGTTTATTATTGTGTAAATAAATATACAAATAGCGCACTTGAAACCCTAACACTACTTTTGTAACATACTATTTATTTGACCATGTAAAGAACGCGTACCTACTCAAGTAACAAAATGCAAGTATGATTCATACATTAAACCTAAATATATCAGGTACCGTTTTAAATACCCCTGTATTAATCACGCAGCCACCCTTATTACTAAATCTTAAGGGTGGCAACAATGCAGGAAGCGCGTGCGGCTTGACTTGTACCCTTAAAACACCCTACCCACCCTTAAAACACGACACGCGAACTCGAAAAAACAAGTTATTATGTATTTATAAGTTTTTTATTCCTCCCCTTACTATAAAAAAGCTCCCTACTTTAAAAACGTTTACGCATGACCTTTGTGGTTTTTTGTTAAAAAATTACAGGTATTATGCAATCAGATGTGTGGTTTTGTCAGGTGGTGATATCGTGATCGGTAATTTGTTAGTCATTGGAAAATATGTTGGTTTTTAGAAATTTGGTGTACGAAATAGGCGTGACAAGAGTGTTTGTTGACTAGCTGATGTTATGAGCGTGAAAGATGTGTTTTTTGCTTGTATAAGTAGAATAAACTTAAAAATAGTCAACCGATTTAAAAAAATATTTTAATATGACAAAGCTACTCAGAAGTAAACTATTCAGAAGTAACAAAGGTGTAAAAAATAAGCAATATTTTCTTAATTAATGTAGAAATTCCCGCAGGATTATAACCCACGCGGGCGAAACTGCGCAGAATCTCATTAATAGTAGTGAAATAAAAAACGATGAAAGAAAATTGAACTTTGTTGTGCTATCAAACAACTATTACTTTTGAAGATCTTCCAACCAACACATAAGTATTACACAGTAATTATATTTACCTTCGTAAGTAACATTATTTTTTTCTAAAGAAGTTTTAAGTGTTGTTGTTTATACTCGTATCATTTTCCTGTCTTTTTCTTTAAAAACTGTGGAATTTTCCATTGTTCTTTTGATTATTTTTGTTTAACATAGTATAAGGAAGTGCCGTACTTATTTTGTTTACCCACTACAAACTGCGAAATTTTGCAGTGTTGACTACAAAACGCAATTTCTAAGGTGTTGAGCTTTAGGCGTTACTTGGCGACAGGCTTTTTTACAAATTATAACCATGGACTTGCATATTATAGATTCAAAATTATGATACCCGCGCACGAAATTATGCTACTTATTGCCTTTTAAGAAATAACTAAATCATACTTTTTAATGTACCACGAAGTTGGATTGTACTTAATCATCGTGATTCAAATGGAAGTGATGGTTGTGTCCACGTTGTTAGTAGGTACTTGTATATTAGGGCGCTCTATATTCCTAAGAAAAAAAAATCTTTAATTTCGCGGGACACCACGTAATTTGATTATATACCATAAGAAACTATTACATTCTATGTTTTTCTTTCACTCCCAGTCCAGCATGGAAGATAGAATGGGCCAGCTGCTTCTCTTTCCGGGCAACTGTAAAAGTCAGTTAAGAGACGGTTGTTTTAATGGCGTTTTAGCGAGCGATAGGCTGACCCCCCGTCACTGCAATAGAGAGACTCCATCATAATAATACCTCAAAATTTGTCAAACGTGACATCAGATGGTTTTAGTGTTTTGCGTACCCCATTAGGGATACAGGCGTGAAGTTGTGTATGTAGAAACTATTTAGGTATTTTTTTAATATTTTTTGAATAACATTTAGAGGTCGCTACCAAGGTTTGAAATCTATATAAAAACTCTATTTCTATAGAAAGGGCATAAGAAATATTACAAAATTATTGCTTTTGTTATGAATTTAAGATATTATGTAGATATTTGTGTCATTTATTTTTAAGATACAAGGCTTGACTTGTTGGTATTAGGGTACTTATTCCTATACTCTTTTACCAACGGTACAGAAGACGGGAGGATGGGATAAGGAGCGATTGTCTGTGCAAGTTTTACTTGCACGTCAAATGTGAATAAACACCAAATTAAACATTAATGAAACCATAATTCAAGCTGTCCTTAAACGCATTTGTAAAAATTTTGGCAGCTGGTAGCGACCTCTAGATAAATCTTACCAAAAAGAAACAAAAAAAATATTTCACATTTAGAGGAGGTAAAATGAAAAAGTGCCCCGGGCATAATTCAAAAGTCGAAAAATAAGGACCACCCTATTGTACATGTATGATTCGTTATTTAATTATTTAAAATATACTCTCTAACTCTGCACCTACTGTTTATCTCAATATTAGGATTACATTTAGCCATAGATTTTTTTTTACATCTTTAAGCCCATCAGTCATTATTACGCATTTTAAAAAATACCCTTTTCGTTATTTTGAGGTGTTACATATAATATTCTTATATTGCCCTGTAATAATGATCCTAAACCAATATCTGTTATCACCTAATAGAGTATTAAAAAGTGAAAAAAAAGCGAACCTCAGTTAAAAAACGTCATGAAGATAAAACATGATAAAAACAAGGAATATCGACTTTTTTTTGGACTAGACTTTCATACAATAAACAGATGCTATTCCGAAATTTTGCGGGATTAGATATACTTACGTGGTATTGTTTTGAGTATAATTAAGCGTGAGGCGAATCCCGTCTTACTTTATAAATAGTATGTATCTTTAACGCCTATAAAATCTAGGATTTTGCGGGGCAGAATTATCTTTTAGAACGAACAGAAACTATTTTATTATAAGAAGAAAAATCATTATCTATACTGTCCGATGCATGTGCATTGAAACAAAAAAAATATAGTAAGTAATAGAATATTTATTAAAAACATCATATAGGCAAGCCTCATGTGTCAGAGGCTCTTGGTTGGGTTCTACTTATTTCCTATCTTTCTGCCATTATTGTGTTACGGACATGCGGATTTAAAGAAATTATTACTCCGTGAATAACAGAAACAATCGGCTTTTGCAACTTGAACTTTGTGTCGACATCAGTAATAAAGATGGTTTATATTTTTTGGTAACATAAGATGTTTTAGAAACTAAGACCCAACTACGTAAAAGTCGCGCATTTTATGTCCTCTAAAGGGCGCCATATTGAATTCAGTGTGACGTCATACATCGTGTATGTAGTAATAAACTAGCGGACGACTTATTCAACGATAACTTATTTTTCTAATTATGACAAATAGCTCAGAACTTATGCGGGAACACACATACAAACGTAATATGGAAGAAATTAAAGTTATTGGAACTAAACGGGTAAAAATTTATTTAATATTATCCTTTCTCATTTATTTACGTTTCGCAGATAAGAATTAGGTAAGTGGATATAATAAGGTCTACGAGAATCCTAAGAACATAAAACCAATTTATAACAAAAGCTTCTTCAATAGGACACGTGGGGAGGAATCGTACTTACCTAGAACCTCTGAGGACACAGGCACACTCAAAGTCCGTTATCATTAAAGCTTTCTTGAGTGTTATCATGACTCAAGCATAGATTCACATAAAGCATAAAGTCTCCACAGAGAACTGTCAAAAAGGTAAGTACTATCGAACCAACTGAATCATGACCCATTTGCAAAATTCGTTTGAAACTGTTTGAAACGGAAACTGTTTGAAACTTGTAAGGTCTATTGCGTATAATGCACTTATGACTTTTTAGATACTGTACGAATTCTGTACTCATGAAATGTCAGTGTCGAATGAAATGATAACAAGTTCGTCACCAAGGAAACCTATATTCAAGCAAATTTCGACCTACTAGCATTTAGTCGATTTGCCAAAATGAGCTTGTTGGTTCGATAGTACATAAGTAGAGTTCTTGTCTCAGTATGATTTCATAACATGGAAGTAAATCTGCGATTACGCCACAAAACAGGCAACTATTTCAATTTGTTTATTTCCTTTCTAAAACGAAATATACACTTTAACGCCTAAACGAGTAACAGCATTAGAAATATTAAATTTCTCGGCACGCGCTCTCACGTCACATCAAAAAAGTAAAATCCAATTTCACGTTCAATCTACAGACATCTTGATTAAAATCTCGCTTTTAAAAGTAAACCGTCTCTTAATTTTCACCATCAAGATGTTGTAACCGATCCCAGTACCTACATAATCCATGGATTATCAGTTCGTTGCACAAAATGTTTGAATGCCTGGTCAGTCAACAGCCTATATCTTTATCCACACTTTTTTGACTTGCTCCAACAAAGGATATTATCAAAAAGTGACCCCAAAGAGTACTTGGAATTGTGCGCCCTGAATGCTGATCGTCCAATCGGACAAAACGGCAGCGGTGCATCGCAAAAAACTTTATAATCACGTATTTGCAGACTTTATTTTTGGTTACTATAAAGGGTGTTTGTAAAATGAAATATTAGAATTTAATAAAAAGCTCAATTGATTCACTAATTTTAACTTCGTAGCTTAAGTATACTTGCTTTGGGGATTATGTAGAACTGCGCATCTTAGATAGAAATGAGAATTACTACATTGTTATTAATGAATACATCACCTTACATTGCCTTATCAATCAAAAAAAAAATTAGATATGCAGTTTAGTATTATTCTAGGTATATTAACGAAAAAAAATACCAACCAACCATACTTTTTCAAAAAAATCTAAGAAATTTTCATGATGGTCTGAAATATTGAAGTATTTTTTTTCTTAAATGAAGTGTCCTTGTTTGCCAAAAAATATTTTATATGAAAAAACTAAACAGTTGAATTTTTATAGATGATAACTTTTAACCACTTTATAAGGTCTGGGTTTGGTAATGTAGTAAATTTTAGTTAAATATAAACTGAACTCTCGGTATTTTCATTTAATATTATTTTATAAACTAAGCAAAATATGTATCACTCTGTATTCTTAGGGTGCTTTACTGTTGCCCACTCTACACAATGTCGAAGCAGCTTGTCCCTTTGATATAAAGGGATGGACGCATGCCGGCCGCAGCCTCTATGACACACCTGCCTTGTGCCTGGTGAAAAAATGCATCATCGGAACCAACATTAAAAAGTTAAAGTTTACGCACTACAGCAATTTAGGTATTGGCATAAAGGGCCTTTAACCATGCCATAAACTCCTAATAATTGCAAGTTAGGTATGGTATGGTTAAATAAAAAAATCGTTCCTATAAAATTTCGTTATTGCAAAGTAGCTTTAAATGTCTGTTTAGTGAAAGTTAATCAAAATATATGTTGCCATATTAATTCGACATATTAGTTCGACATATCAGTTTTAATCAAAACCAAAGAACTTTTCCAAAACAAAACTCACAATATCCTAGGTATAAGAAAACACCTCTGAACTCAAACAAATGTAATATTTTTACTTTCCCAAGTACATAATCCTTATTTCTCCGCGACAAAAAAAAAACTATACTTGAGCTTATAATATAACTGCCAACACGGCCCGGATCAATATAGCTCGCTCTTTCATCACATCGATGGGAAAAAAGAGGAGAAAAAATACATAACTTTTTAGGGGCAGGCATTCCCCCTTGCCACCTTTCCCCCATCCCGCATCGAGGGGAACCTTACACACATAGCGGAGAAAAAAACTGGTAAAATGTACGGCGCGTGCTAAGAATGCTTCCCTTATAAAATAACGTATCAAATTTATATAAAGGGCACGAGCAAGGAACAAAAAAAGGTCTTTGATTTCAATTTTGAATGAGGAATCTTAGGGATGTTTTGATGAATTGTGACCCTCGATTTTATTAGGAAGTTCCGATCCGGAAGAACATAACTTAGTTGATATGAATTCAAGATTTCGTAAGGAATTAATTGAATTTTATTTTTAAATCACATGATTTTCGTTTCTAAACGTTGTCACTTTATTAATGGTTTTTCCGCACTTACCTATAACAGACGAGAATAGTTTTCTCAGTTTTGCATACACATTTATTTACTAAAACGGGTCATTGAATATTTGGATTTTTATTGAAAGTTCTCTTGTCGATATAAAAAAAAGAAATATCCTAGATGTTAATTAACAACTTTATGATGATTTGCCTAATATTTTCAAAATTTTAAACAATATTTACATATCAAATACTTTCGGATTACTTACTTAAATTTTAAAAGTATTTTTGGCTTGACCCTTTGCCCCGAGCATCTTGAGCTTACTTTTTTCTACAATACATAAAAAATTATGTGCTTATCCATTTGTTCCTTGTTAAGCTCGAAATGAGCTAAAATTATATAGCTAAATCCGTAGCAGCTCGAGTTGCTCCGTGTCATTGAAATATATGTAAGCAGTTAGTTCCTAATTGCTGCAATTGTTAAGTACTCTGTGCGCAAAATTTTTGCATGATAGTTAAGTCCACACAAAATCTTTAACAATACGATACGTTGATGCTTACAATTACAATTTTGTGAAATCGTTTTTTGATTCCGTACTTTAAAAAATAAAGAGTCACTTTGCTGACCGTCTGTCTGTCTGTATGCCTCTCAAGACTTTTTGTCAGGAACGCGTGGTGGTACGAGTATCAAACAGAAATATATTAATATTTTTAAGTTTTTGCCTTTTATGATGCTCATTTATACTTAAATAACTGAAAAATGGGAAAAATAACTAAACCAGGACTCGTACCTGGAAATTTATTCCGTATACTCAAGTCTCCACCGACCTGCACTTCTTACTTAATCCAATCGAAAGAGACGATCTTGCATGCTCCTTTCACGACGCATGTTTTGAAGCTCTTGATTATCAAAATGGAAGTCGTCGTGGCGCCGTGGCTACTGTGTGTATCAAACGATATCACAGGTTAAGCAACGTTCGGCGCGATCGGTACTTGGATGGGTGCGCCTGAAAATTCTGACATCCACCACCCAGCACTGGGCCAGCTTGGTGGAATATGCCCTATAGCTCCACGTCACCCAGGGGAAAGACTCATAGCTTTGCAGTGGGCTCTTCACAAAGAGTCGTGATGATAATCATAACCTTCAGTGTGGGCACTTCCCGTTGACCTAGATTCATGATATTTAAGAAGAAGTGGGTACAACATAATTAAATGAAAAAACGAAAAATTTACAAAAACCCTACGAAAACCTCGGTACACGAGTTGGATTCGCCTGTGACCTTTTTTTGTTTTCAACCGACTTCCAAAAGGAGGAGGTTCTCAATTCGTGTGTATGTTTTTGTTTCTTTGTAACACGATTTTTTGGACAATTATGAATCGATTTTAAATATTTTTGTTTCATATGATAGAGGATACTTCAATGGTGGTCGCATTTAATCAAAATCGATTGAGTACTTCAGGATTTTCTTAATTTTTGAAAAAATATTTATGAATATGGAGAATAGTTAAGTTGATGAACTTATACTTCAGCAAAAATTTTGACGTTAAGTCGGTTTTTTTAATGCTCTGCATTCCTTGATTATTATTATTATTATTTATTTATTTTCAAAACTTCAGGCCTTATTAGGCGGAAGGATTTGTTATTATTATATATATATATATATATATATATATATATATATATATATATATATATATATATATATATATATATATGTGTATTTGACTTATAAGTGAGATTAGTACTTAATTAATATGTCCTCCTTTGATAGCAAAGGTAATTCTATCTGGTTTAAATAACACCAGCTGCCTTCCTAAGCTTCTCTGAAACCTTCTTTTCTTTTTAAATCTTTCTTTATTTTTATTAGAGACTGAACTCGCGGCTGGCCTCAATCTCACCTGATAGTAAATAAAGATGAGGTGGAAGATGCCAGCATACGTGTTTAGGATGGAACTGGGTCTCCTGAGATGAAGGACATTCCTACATACCTAAATCTGCATATAAATCCGTTCATTAGTTGTTGCTTGAAAAAGTAAGAAGCAACCGTAGACCAATTACATAGGTTATTTAGGGCGCGTATAGGCACGATCCTCAAGTACTCGTAAAGAATGATAAATTGCTTGAAGTAAGTATTTGTTTTAATATGCACATTATCAGAAGAAGCTGGGAGTGAAAGAAAAACATAAAATGTACTAGCTGTTTCTCTTCCCGGGCATACTTTAAAAGTCAGTTAAGGGACATATAATAAGGAATATATATATAAAAAGGAGGTTAGGTATATTGGCGTTTTTTGTGGGCGATAGGCTGACCCTTCACAGCAATAGTCTCTATAATATCCATCATTATACCTCCAAAGTCAAATGTGACGTCAGATGGTCTTTTAACCTCTGGTATTCTACCCATAAGGGATACAGGCGTGAAGTTGTGCATGTATGTATGTCAGAAGATTTATTTCAGTGTAACAATAATCTCATTTCATTTCAATTTTAGCTTAGACATTCAAGTCTAAGCTAAAAATAATGTAATTTACTAGTAGAGTATTTTGTTATAAGTATTATATATTTCTGAAAACAGTGTATAAAACCGTTTAATATGTAAAACCGTTGCATCCCTATACCTACTGTCTGTTTAACAATTTTTCTATCGATGCAACTGAAAATGCCACATCACAGCAACAATGAATTAAAAATTCATAACGACCCAATCTTTAAAAGACATTGTGAGTGTATTTGTTAAAGAAAAAAAATACCAACATCTGGCTATTGTTTAGGGGTTCGCGGGGGTGTCCGGATAAAATAAAATAAATAAATATCTAACAAAATGTCGCCACCGCACGCGTCATTATTCAGTTGGATTGACAGCCACTTCCATTCGTCCACAATGCGAGGTTGCGCGCGCGCTCAATAATACGCCTACTCAAAAAGCTGAGCAACTGACTATAGTTGAAGAAAGTGGTTTTGATATTTGAACACACTTCCATTTTCCAATATAACTTTGTTGGGGCGTTGGTCTGGACTGGATACATTAGTAATATCATCATTCATATTCAGAAATTTAAGTCAGGCTCCTATAACTCCACTTTCCATTTTTGTGTGAAAAAACTTATGTATTTCATTAGCCGACAGCAGACCATATTGTTTTAATTTATTACCTACTAATCAAAAGCTTCCCTTGTAAAAAAAGTACTGTGGTTGATAATAATTGCATCTACAAACGCTCGGGATAACGGAATTTCTCCAAAGACAATTTTTTTTATGTCTGTGTACTTATATTTCTATAACTAATGAACTTAAACGCATGATTTTTTTTGGAACAATTTAGTTTTATCCTCGCTAGTGCAAATAATATTTTTACAATAATTACAGCCTAATAAGTTGGTTCTCCTGATTCATATGGCGCGTTCGTCATTTTCCGCAACATAATGGTCTATGTATCAATTTTTATTCGATGAATGAATATCCTGTTATTATTATAACTGTGAAAGTGTGGATAAATAAAAGTGGTCTACTGAGTAAATATGGCTAAGTTATTTATAACCCTTCTTGCGCGATTTAATCGACGTACAGCGACATCTATCGAAAAAAAGCGAACTAAAATGTTGTATTTTATAAATGTGAAAGTTTGGATGTTTGTTACTCTATCACAGTAAAACGGCTTAATATATTTCGATGAAATTTAGTATAGTGATAGTTTACAGTCTGAAATAGCGAATAAGCTACTTTTTATCTAGATGTTTCCACGGGATTTGAAATTGTGCGGGTAAAACCGCTGGAAACATCTAGTAAATTACAATTTTATCGAAAAATAATGAATTGAAAATTTGTATGATTACAACTACATTGGTGTTTTTTTAAAAAATAAGTAACTAAGAAGTGTCCGGCGTATAATACTGATTAATAAAACATAAGTTGCGCTTTACCGTACTTGGTCAGGTAAATAAATTAGGAATATGGCTGGCTGTGCAGGGAGAAGCAAACGTTGCAACGAACGAGCTTAAAGGAGGATGGGCAGGTAGGTGGCTGAGATCCTGGTGTCATGAAGGCAAATACCTGATTCATCTGTATTTGGCTTAGGTGACAGTCTGATAACAATAAATCAGTCAAAGAATGAAATTTCGGAGAAACACCCATAAAGTTGCACTGTAATTTTGCCCATGTAAAACTCTATTTTCATATTTTTCCGGACATATTACATATTTTTAGTTAATAATAGTCGTAATAAGTTAAAAAAAGTTAAAAAAACATCTCCTATCTCAACAGTTATTGGAATAATCGAAAACTCTCTAAGAATTTATATTTGTCACACCATTATTTTTAATGTTAATTAATATCTCTTTATATTTAATTTATTTTACATTCTGTACATGTTATATATACTTATTTTATATATAATTATTTATTATCTCTTTTATTATTATCTCTATTAAAAGCTTTTATTTTATTTTAATTAAAAAATTTAATAGATTAATTGTAAAGTGTAAAATAACTCTACACCAAAACCCTCATCCCCGACCAACCGTGGGATACCACTCACTTGGTGCCAACTGAAAACCAGCGTCGTGAACCCTTTAGGGTACCGACTATATGCTGAGTTGGTTACCATTTTTTATAATAGTCATCGTTGGCATTTGTTACAATTATTATTTTTTTTCATGTTCTTTAGGTTAAGTTTTAGTTGTAAGTATTATTGTACAAATTTCAGTGGTGATTGTTTTAAGAATAAAATATTTTCTTTCTTTCTTTCTTTCTTTCTTTAATAATATAGTGGAAGTTGACGAAAATATAAATATGGACCGCAAGACTTTGTGAGTAGTATTATTAAAATAATGCATTAAATAGAAACTTACGTATATTTTACATACCTACAAATAATCCCTAAAATTGAGTAAGCATCAAAACCAGGCGCCCACTCTACACGCGTGAATATTCTAAGAACTTTTTTCAAAAACGGTGGCGAATCGCAACTCTGAACAAATATCAATTTGATATTTTGCTATGCATTGAAAATGTCGAATAAAAAGACGATTCATCAAAAGCGTCCGTTCTTTCATAAGAATTGTTATAAATACCTTTTAAATAAACATCGTTTTTGGATGACTACAAAATGGTGTGTGACGAAGGAGATTTTTTTAACGACAGCTTTAGTGGGACAAATGCTACTAATGAGGAACGGGACACCCACGCTTTTAAAGAACTTGCGATTTTTCGTAGAATGAATTGCAACTTTGTCAAACCACCTACTTTATGTTGTTTCGAGTACCTACCTACTATGAGCTTTTACAAACAAAATTGGCTACATAAGCCACATGCAAGCACACCACACAAAACCGGAGTTGAAGACAGTCGCCGTGGTTGAAATCGGCCGGATTACATCATCATCATCATGATCTAGTAGTTATTGGTTCTCAAAAGTTGAATAAATGTGTCCAAAACATTGATCTACTAAACGTATAACTCAATGGTCCAAAAACTGTTGTTTCAAAACTAACTTAGTTTAGTGCTAAGGAACCACATTTATTGTAACTGTCTGCCCTGGATGAGATCCAAAATTGCATTTGTATGATTAAAAGTTTCGCTAAAATAAGTAGGTATTATAGATTAGGTACAGATTATATATACTTATATTATTATTAGGTATATTATTCATACTTATACAGGGTGATTGGTAATTAGTGGCGGAGCCGATAAGAATTGATAGTATAGGCTAATTCCAGTCAAAATTATTATTGTACCTACTGTCCTAAAGTTAATCCTTTCCCAGATATACTTAAAGATTTTTACGAAAAAATCCTACTCAAAATCTTGAAATTTTAATAAATCTTAAAGATTGGCATTCCGTATCAATTTTGCTTTTGTTTGTGTACCTACAAAATATTCTGAGTAAATAATATTGATAATCAGATCTTCACAATTGTCGCTATCTTTCGCGAAAATCGTTAAAGAAAATCATAAAATGGAAAACAAGTTACGGTGACAGCCTCTAAAACGTCCATTTTCTCAAAAAAGTCACCTCAAATTATACCGTACTTACCTGCATAATAATTTTAAAATATTTACGTTTCATTATCTTTCGAATGAGGTATTAAAATCTTAAAAAAAGAAACCACGAAGTCATGTCCAATGGAGACCAAGGCAGAGTCCGAAAACAAAGGACTCGGTCACAGGAGCCGAGGCCTTGCTTGCCTCTTACTCAGTCCACTCTTACGGTTTACTGTGTTCGGATGTGCTCTCTTAGCTTATTTGCTCACAGATTAGTTTTCTCTAAGGACTTGGCTTTTTCTCCTGGACTTTTGTGTTTGTTTCTTGACCCTGTGTTCTGTGATTCCTTACGGTTTGACTGAGTGTCAGGTTCGTCTAACTAACAATGGCTGTAGTGTCCTTGGTTTGAAGCCTTGTTTTTAACAGTCAAGGCGGGGTTTTAGTATTCAAGGCTGAAGCTCAGGCCTTCTAATAATTACCTATACAATTTTAAACTAGAATGCTTTTAAGTTTTACACTTAAACATGCAACTTAAAGATGTAGGATGAACGGAGTTTCGGCTAGTTTCATCATGTTAAGGATGCCTCTGATTCTTAAACCCGCGTAGCACCAGATAGCGTCACCACTCCTGTTCGCTTCATTCATCATTACGATTACTCTTAACGTAGGTTTCTTCTTTACAACAACTCTGTGTAAGCGGCCTAAAGTTAAGTTTGTACAAAACGAAAACGAAGGCTTGAAATTGATTTCGGACTGTTGTCATGATCTGACTGTCTACTTTCTAAAGACGCAATTTATCGTAATCGGCAGTAACAAAATCATTATTACAGCTAACTGGAACTAAGTCATGTTTCTATTCGTTGTGGTATACCTATATCTGAGCCGAGGAGGAAGATGTTCGCCAGACAGGACGACTTCGCTCAAGTATTTTTGTATGAGTATCCTCTATATTGCGCTAGCACAATCTCTCCTACGTCATATTATGAACTATCTACCTTTGTAGGTAGTTCATAATATGACGTAGGAGAGATTGTGCTAGCGCAATATATAATGCCAGCAACTACACATAACTGAAGAATGATATATATGTTTTTACAAATTAATCTCAAAAACTGCTAAGTAAGTACGAAGGGATTCATCCCGTCCAATAAGACACTGATACTTAAAGGTCAATATTACTTCCCTTACCTTTATGGCACAGCAGTTAGATAAACACTTGCGCGCTTTACATACAGCCCCATTTAGTGACCACAGTAGGAAACTGCTGTGTGCCTGTTGTATGGGAGTTAATCATCTATTTTTTTTAGTATTCAAGTTGAAATTTTCACAGCTGTATTTCTGTTGACGCAATAACAACAAATACCTACTAAAAAAATAGATGATTAACTCCCATACAGGAAAACTGCTGTGTGCCTGTTGTATGGGAGTTAATCATCTATTTTTTTAGTAGGTATTTGTTGTTATTGCGTCAACAGAGATACAGCTGTGAAACTTTCAACTTGAATACACTGAAGACATACGGTCAACGATGCCTTAGTAATGGAGTCCCGTAGTAATATAGTTTTTGATTATGGAACCCTAAAAACCAATATTACTAGTAAAAGCGGTATGTTTTAAGAAGTAATTTGTGACTAAAGCTAAACATCCAAAAATTCCCTAGCGATAAGGAGCTCCCTAAGTTGGCGTACTTAATAAAAGTAATCTCAACTATCTTCGTAATGTCCATAACTTAACAAATCATTAAGGAACTTTGATTATTGTGGGCAGGTATCCTTTCTGTCAATTAAAGGATACCTGATAAAATACCTAAATAAAATCCCCAGACAATCACACCAACTACATGGCCCCAAAGTAAGCATAGCTTGTGTTATGGGATACCATTTAGCGAACTAGGGGGAACCTACAATATTATACACAATATAGATAAACACCCAGACCCGGAACATATTTTTTTTCTTGTTCCGGGTGGGAATTGAACCCGCAACCACTGGCGTCTGAGGCAGATAGGTTTACCCCATCATCGCCTAAGTGGTCGTCAATTCATAGTGAGTTGAAATTTTTCAGGAACCTCAATAGGTACTCGATCTTACATCAATACCACTTGAATGAGCGTTTTCATCAACTAAATAATACAAAATAAAAAAGGTAATTACCAAAACTAAAAACCCGACTGCAGAATATTATTTAAAAGCTCTTATAGTCTTAGTCTTGTTTTATATGCTTGTCTTATATGCTTGTTTTGGGCTTTTAGTTTAAACTTACTGTATTCCGCAGTCGGGTTTTTAGTTTTTGTAATTACTTTTTTATTTCCCGCTTTTTAGTTTGAGGCTTGGTGTACAATTAACAACTGAGCAGGTATTTGGCAGTCTTTAAGCAAATAAATAAAAAAATACTTGTTTTTTTTTTAATTTTCGGTTGATTCATTGTAGATAATGTTGATGCAACGTAAGTACGGATACGATTTCCATTTATACACAGACAGTAAAATTCATCCTTATTATAACATCATATTCAAGTAGGTACCTATGCTGTGTTGGAATAAAAAACCGTTATATCTTGGTGACCAGAAACCATGGTGAAACCAAAGTTGATACCCAATAAGACTGTGTATGATGAAGAAGTCTCAGACTCGTGAAGTTTCAAATACAGGCGTTAAATAATATTTCCCCAAACAAGATTTGGTCTCTGCTGAATCCTTCTTGATTATGCATAATCAAGTTATATAAAATACTTTCAGGATTTTTTAAAGTTGTGTATAACGAATGTTAAAAATCCCGTTTCCATATATCTACGTTATACCAGAGTTATGCCAGCAAAAATAGTTCACAAAATAATTACCTATACCTATACCTAAGCAATCAATGTTTGAGTATCTGAATTCTTTTGTTAGTGTTTTCTGCAAGGAATTTTGAGTAGAGTATTCACTCCTCGCGTCTTTACGATCTCGAATCGAAGATTTAACTTTTGGGAAGTGATAGTTTTACATGAGATAGGTACTGACTTTGTAGTGAGATAGTGAGTTAAGAAAAATAATTGCATTGATTTTGAATGACTGGTGCAAGGAGGTGAACAATTTGTTGTGTGGCAAAAGCCTTGAGTTTGACAATGACGACCCGAACAAATCTATGGCCTATAATTATTATATCAAACACAAATATTAAAAAAAAAATGAATTTTCTGAGATGCATATTTTTTTTATTACTCCCAACATAGCATCATGTTTGTGCAGTTTATTTCATCTTATTGCTATTGCGCAGTTTAAATTTGATTCGTTACCTATGTAATAAAACGAATCAAATTATAATTACCTAATAACTTGTAGTACGAATTTCTGAAAATTTTAAAGTGGAGGGGGCTGCATTCTAGGTTTGCTTTCTATTATAATAGTCTGTTGACTAGTCTGTCAAAGTCACCATCTTTACCATTTCCTGACGAGATATTAAATAATCGGCTATCCCAGCGCTACCTAGTTAATAACAGGAGAAATAACTTACCGAAAAGTTGTAGTACATCATATCCTAGATGGTGCACAATTCAATTTCATTGACACTAGAGTTGCATAGGCCTGAGTTGCTTTGATCAAAAAGGTTCCAAGAGTGGATACTGTATGGCGCTAAAGTGCAAAAACCACGAGACGATCATCTATAATTTAGTACTTATATGCATCTATGGTAATAACTATGAGATAAGAATGAAGCTCCATCCAGACTGTTCAAAACCAATGTTTCCAACCAAGGTTTTTGAAGGAAGGTTAAGTTGTTGACAACCAATTCCGAGTCATCCACACTCTTACAAACGGTGTTTGCAAACAAGGAGACAAACAAGAACACAAACCAAGGTCACGCTAAGCCACGCGCCTTAAATCGTCAGTGCGCTTCATAGATGAATATAAGTACTAAAGTATACATCCGTCTCGCGGTTTTTGCACTTTAGCGCCATATAGTATCAAATCTTGGAACCTTTTTTACCCAAGCAAACCTAGAAGGCAGCCCCCCACACTTTTAAATTTTCAGAAATTCGTAGTACAAGTTATTGCTATTGCGCAATTATAATTTGATTCGTTTTATTACATAGGTAACGAGTCAAATTTAAACTGCCCAATAGTGATAAGTTGAAATAAAGTGCACAAAGCATGATGCTATGGGAGTTGGGAGTAATATAAAAAATATGCATCTCAGACAATTCATTTCTTTTTTTTATGTTTGTGTTTGATATAATAATTATAGGCCATAGATTTGTTCGGGTCGTCTTCGTCAAACTTGTTCATTTGTTCACCTCCTTGCACCAGTCATTCAAAATCAATGCAATTCCTTTTCTTAACTCACTATTTCACTACAAAGTCAGTCACTACTATCTTATGTAAAAATATCACTTCACAAAAGTAAAATCTTCGATTTGTGATCGTTAAGACGCGAGGAGTGAATACTCTACTCAACGTTCTTTGCAGAACACACTAACAAAAGAATTAGAGACACAAAACACACAGCAAAATAATCAAATGCAACGAGCATAGATGAATATAAGTACTAAAGTATAGATGACCGTCTCGCGGTTTTTGCACTTTAGCGCCACACAGTATCGACTCTAGGAACCTTTTTGACCAAAACAACCCTAGAATGCAGCCCGGCCGTACCGCCACTTTAAAATTTTCAGAAATTCGTAGTACCAGTTATTACTATTGTGCAAACTGCGCAATACTAATAGGTTGAAATAAACTGTACAAAGCATGATGCTATGCGAGTTGGGGGTAAAAAAAATATGCATCTCAGACAATTATTTATTTTTTCTTTATTATTTGTGTTTGATATAATAATTATAGGCCATAGATTTATTCGGGTCGTTTTCGACAAACTCAATGCTTTTGCCACACAAATTGTTCACCTCCTTGCACCAGTCATTCAATATCAATGCAATTCCTTTTCTTAACTCACTATCTCACTAGAAAGTCAGCATCCTATGTAAAAATATCACTTTACAAAAGTAAAATCTTTGATTTGAGATCGTACACTCCACTCAACGTACTTTGTAGAAAACACTAACAAAAGAATTCAGCGACAAAAAACACACAGAAAAATAAGCAAATGCAACGAGTGCAAAAATTTGATTGGTTGAATACTATACTATAAATACGCTGTCTGGTACTATAGATATATCGATATCGAACGCAGAAAAAAATACAAAAAGTTCCAGTAGTGCCCGGCGCGTAGCGCTAGTAGTAATAGAATTTTGGTATTTGTAGGGAAGACAAACTAGCATGGCAACGAGCGCAAAAACTTATTTGGTTGAATATAAAAGTTCAAAACCGTTGAAGAAAACAAGCTGTGCGAAACTTTATTAAGTATTGCAAGTATTTATGAAAAATCTACCAAAGCATATACAATAAAATTATTACACGTCAATACTGTGGCATAATTACACAATATACATAGTTATAATGATTGACGATTAATTACTATTTAAACTTCAAGTCACAGATGTAATGATTTGATAATTAAATATTGATAAATTTTACTCTCGGATTACAAATATAATATAAGAACTACCAGGCGTAGGTTTTTTTCTCAACTGGCGACATCACAAATATCGATTTCGAATGCAGCAAAAAAACAAAAAGTTCCAGTAATGCCCGGCGCGTAGCGCTAGTAGTAATCGAATTTTGATAATTGTAGGGAAGACAACCAAGCATGGTGCGCTTTGATCTCTCGCATTGGCAACATCTTCGCGATAGGAGTTTTGTATGCAATGAGGGTTTTTCTGACACCTCATAAAGTTTAGTTCAAAAAACCTCTATAGATGGCACTTTTAAAAAGCCGAAGGCGTTAAGTCTTTATACTATAATGTAGGTAAGTGGTATCTATCGTCTATGGTTATGTATATGTTCAATTTCTAATACAGACATCAATTAATTTATTTTACTTTTAAAAACAACGTGTGGAATAAATGTGTAAATGACGGACATGACTTCGCCTTTTGTAAAGCGCCATCTATCGAAGCCTTTTGTACCATTTTTGTACCGTTTTGTTTTTTTAATGTGCTGTCAGAAAATCTCTCATTGAAGATATAAAGAAGGAAAGGTTGAAACGCAGGCTAAAAGCTACAAAACTCGAGTCATTTAGAGTTAAAGTAACCTAGTAAAATATATAATAACAAGCGTACACACTGCCCTAAACAAACCCATACATCTACATGGATAACGCAAATTTTTAACAAACAAAACAAAAACAAAATGCATATGCATGTACTATGCGTGTCAAGCGTCAAGGTTGGTCGCCTCTAGATTTAATCCGCGCGTATATATGTTAGAAAATCGATTTCACAATATCGATATCGTTCTTAATAATCATTTTCATCGGCAGCATCGGTGTCTCTGCATCTGTTTGTATTTCCCAGTAATAAAAATCTGCTGTGACGTCACAATAGGTCTTTAAAAGTCTGCACGCTTGATTTCCATACAAATCGTGACACTTGCGTTGTCTATGTACAGACCGTTCACTATAAGATGTCCCCTGCCTGCTGATGTTGGCAGCATTGTGGCAGCAGTGTTACCAATAATATGTGTCCATTTTAACCCCGTAATCTAACTTTGTTCATACCTACCACGAATAAATTTATGTTTAATTTTCTGATTTGTAAATAATAAACAACTATAAGACTAGGAAGGTTTTGAATGACGACACAATTTATATTATACGAGGGCGAATCAAAAAATTCTTAGAATGAATACAAAAAAAATATTAAACAAGAATATTTTATTTTTCTACGTAATCTCCTTCTAATCTAATACACTTAGAATACCGCATCTCCAACTTTCTTATTCCTTCCGCAAAAAAATCATTTTCTCGACTATTAAAAAACTCCTCTGCGGCAGTCATAACCGCGTCATCATCGTCAAATTTAGTTCCACGAATATGCTCCTTTAATTTTGGAAATAAGTGAAAATCACTCGGGGCTAAGTCAGGAGAATATGGTGCGTGATCAAGGACTTCGAAGCCAGTACTGCGGATTGCGGTGAGCGCAACTTCCGAACGATGAGGTGGAGCGTTATCCTGGAGAAACAACACGCCCAATGACAATTTCCCACGACGTTTTTCTTTAATCACTTCACGTAATTTCGGGATTAAGTTTGCATAATAGGATCCAGTTATCGTTTGCCCTTTTGGCAAATAATCAATAAAAAGGATTAATTCACTATCCCAGATAACGAAAACAGCTTGACAAGCAATAGTGCCAACATAACGGCAGGGGACATCTTACGATGAACGGACAATAGATGTCTGTGTTTCTAAACATCGCCGTTCACAACATGCCAAGGTCATGCGTAATTTGGTTGTCAACAGCCGTATTCACTGTTGTAAACTAGCATGGTCACCTTAAATAATAATAATAAATAAATATTTCTGACACCCACACATCATTATCTAGCCCAAATTAAGTTTATTAAAGAACTTGTGTTATGGATAAGTACTAGATAACTGATATAATTAAGAATTATATAAACATACATATTGAATAAATACATATTTTTTATTAGAATAAACTTAAATAAACATATAAACATCCATGACTTGACGACTAATATCTGTGTTCATCACTCAAATATCCGTCGCCGCCGGTGTTCGAACCCAGGACCTCTGGCATAGAAGGCAATGTACGTTACCCCTACACCAGCCGGTCGTCAAAATTTGGTTAAAATTTGGTAACCTTGGTTTGATGTTTTGTTTCCAACAGTCTAGCTGGGGCTTGAGACCCAATATCGTAATGAATTTAGATGGAACCAACGTCAACGCCATCAAGTAATTTATCTTGGTTTTATTAACAATCCGACGCGCTCAATGGACGAGCTTGATTAAGAAGTGGCAGTTTGAACTACGGCCACAGATTAGCAAGTATTTTGTACAAGACTACGGCCGCCTAACTGAAAAGTGAAATTGAAAATAAGGCGAGTAAGATCATGGTTAGATCCGAGGTTAAATCATGATGGTTATGCGAAATTACTGAGTGCAAAAAAAAATTTGAAGGTATGTACTAAAGCATTCAAAATGAATTTAATATTTTTTAACTTTCATCATGAAGAGAAAAGATTGCATATTTTGTAAATTCGTTTGTTGTATTGAATAAACTCTAACATTACTAGACAGATATTAAAAATGATTTTACAGTCAGTAAACTACATTAGGCATGAGATCAATGTAAGAGTATCATAGGCCAATTATTATAATTAGTATGATTTCGTAAGAAATTAGAAGCTTGAAGTTACCTACTCGGGTAATGCTATGAGAAATTATTTTTTCTTACTACCTACAAAAATAAAAATTGTAAACTTGTAGATAGGTATCACACGCCAGGTTTAATTTTTTAGGCGCGTTGCACAAATGATTTTAAAATTAACTACTTACCTAGGTTATTTCTAATACGAATTTATAAAAATCACTCAACATTACGGCGGCAGAATATATCTCTTTTAAGAAGAAAATATGTCGGAAAATGCTCTGCTTTTTATATCCTACCTATGTGACTAAAGATTATTTCATTAAATGGCAGAAGATTTTGCAATATTTATGATTTGTTCAAGCAAGACCATAAAATGTATTCTGTCATAGGCCCCTGCACTAGTAGGGTAGAAAACTGCCAACTTATTCCACTAGAGGCACTGATCACGCTTGACCCATTACAACTGTCAAATACCATAACATAAGATAATTTTATAATAATTTTCATCAATATATGAGAAATGCTTAATTGCATGGTCATAAGTTTGATATAAAACAAATAATACAGTTTCTCCGATGATGCATAATAGCTATGGTTGTGGATGGACTTGATTTAAACTTTTGTGGAAATTAATATATTACGGTTCACATTTTCCCATTTTGATACAGAAAAACAAATTTCTATAAAGATTTACCAAAAAAATGACACTGAACTAGCAATAACCATAGCAACTTGTTCATTTGACTGTATGTTATGGGTCAAGCATATGAAGCGACATCTATTTAGAGCTTTTCGTTTTCTTCTCCGTTGCACTACACACACATTACACTGTAGAAGAAGGATTGAATGATTGAAATAGACGTTCGACTTTGACGATCGATTGAATCTACCTACCTCTCTCTTGTCTATGACTGCGAGTGGGTTTGTTTGTTTGTTTGTGCGTGCGTGCATGTTTCAAGATTTGTGCCAAATTGAACGAACTACAAAGTTAATCCTTCTGTTTATTTATTTTTTAAGATTTTATCTACCACAATATTGAAGAAGAATATTTCGATTCATACATAAAACAGGATGGCGTCATAAAGAGTTATTAATTATCTGCAATAGTATTTGATGTAGAGCTCGGCTTTTACAGGTTAGTTGATTACAAACGTTAATGTTAATGAACGAAGGATGCTCTATTTATCAAATAAAAATAGGAACTCTAATCATCCAATGTTAGTTTTACTTATAATAAACAAGCAAAGTATGTTTACTCAGGTCAATTTAGCATATCTGATCATTGTGTTTTAGGTGCGTGCGTTTGTCCGAAGCTTATTACACAATATTGGACTCCTATTAATAATGTATTTGAATAGACCTCTACTAACTTTATCTACTTTTCAATTTCTGTGTATAAGACATACTTTTTTACCATTTTATCAAAATGTAACCAAACTATACACTAACTAATATTATTTTTATAGGCAAATTTTCTGTTATTGACACACCCCTATATTTCTCCTGAAATGGCAGTAAAAGCATGTTGTATTGAAAACTGCCAGTCTAGTTCAACAAGAAAAGAGGATATTGGTGTAACATTCCATAAATACCCAAAAGAAACATCATTATTCAATAAATGGGTGGCTATTACTCTGCATACACCTTTAACCTCTGTTGTTTCATATGTTTGTTCTCGGCACTTTTGTAAAACTGACTTTAAATCTTTTGAAGATTCAAAATTTAAATTAAAATCAGGTATACACTTAATAATTTTATTGTAGTAGTGTTATTGTTTTATTTAGTATCATTTGAATGATAGTGGCAGAGGATTGTTGAGATTTGTCATATACTAAGTTAATATGTTTTAATATACTATCTAGAATAATTTTCATGTGCACTATGCAAGGTGATATTATTATTGATATGTTATTAATTTCTTATTAAAACCCTCAGCCACATCATAGTTATATTACTAAAGTATGATTATTAGCATGAGTTTGTAGTTTAGTGTTGTGCTATGATCTGTTCTTTATATTAATTAAAATGGTAGTAATTATGAGCTCTTTTATAAATTGCAGTGTTGGTGCAGCAGTTAGTTAACCTTTATGTAATTAATTTTAGAACAAATACCTTGCTTAGATATGTGTGCACTGCTATGTAATAATAAGTGTAAAGTGCATTAATTTGTAGAGCACTTTCATTCAAGGTAAGGACATATCCAAATTGACTTCGCGCCTGTATACCTTATGGGGTAGGCAGAACATCAGAGGTCATAAACGATGATGTCATGTGTAACAAATTTGGAAGCATTATAATGGTGAAGAGAGATTATTGCAGTGATAAGGGGTCAGCCTATTGCCCACAAAAAACCTCCAATAAAACCTATGTCCCTTAACTGACATACAGTATGCCCGGGAAGAGAAGTTGCTGGCACATTCTATGTTTTTCCTTTGCTCCTAGTCCAGCATTGATGCAAATTGAAATCATATATTAAGTGTATGCTTGTAGATAGTTGTGGAGGTAATTCTACACATAGATGAGTCAGCTTGAGGTGAATGTAAAGAAACTTGTGTTGTAGTAGCAGTTTATCTGAGTTCTTTCCTCCAATACAGTAAATCTTAGATAAATACATTTTCTAGATTACTTATAAAGTTTACCTTTTACACGCTAAAATAATTGTATTATCAAAAAATATACAAAATCATATAATATCCAATTGCACAATAGGTCATTCAAGATAGAAAGAAATAGTAGTATCTCCATGCTAAATTATCAAAAATAAGATTTTATATGCCAGATTATTGAACATTATTTTTAAAACATAATCAGTATTTTCATTGTAGATATTGAAACATCTCAATTGTCATTTAAAAAATAACATCTCCATTGAACAGTTTCATATTATTGCACCTTGCCAGTTTATACCTTTTATTCAACATTTAGTTTTTTTTAAATTATAACTCCATGTTTTTGATTTGCTTAGTATCTGGCAACATATTTTATTAGTATGCCTCTTGGTTTTTCAGATTCAATACCTTCAATATTCTCTTGGACGATGGAGAACAAAGTTGTCAAAAATGATGATGAAAAATTTGAGGATGTGATAGAAGACTTAAAAGAAAAGTTAGACGAAGAAAGTGCCACCCACAAAGATAGCAGTATACCAGAAAATAAAGATGTAAATTCTAACAAAGAATCAGAAACAGAGAATGTAGATGCTATCCAAAAATTTATAGATGGACCAGTTGATAAAAGTGAAGATGTCGAACATCTTGAAACAACCAAAGACTTGGATATTAGTACAGATGATAGTTCTATAGATAAAAGTAACCCTATTACAGATAAAGATCTAACTACTTTATTGGGTAATAATGATCAAAATGATTCAGAATTCAGTGCATCAAACATAGTTGGTATGATTTTAAATAATGAAGAAACAAATGTTAAAAAGAAATATTTTAAATCAAAAGTTATTCCTAGGATTAAAAAACCGAATACAATTGCAAGTACATCAAATAAAGGTAATATAATTAACCATACTAGACTGACTTTACACAATTGCTGTTTTCTATGAGTAATAATTTTCATTGATATTTTTTTACAGGTGAGGGAAGCATGGCCCTTTCTATTGGGTCAAAGGTGGAGGTGAGAGACTTTGATTTTATATGGCATCCCTCAGAGATTGTTGAGGTAGATTTTGAAGAAATGGAAGTGTTGGTTCGTTATGAAAACCCTTTAAAAAAGTAAGTTCAATCTTAATTTCCACCCAGAAATCACATTGATACTCTTTTTAACGAAAAACAGATTGCTAAGTAATTCTCCTCTAGTATAATTATTCCTGAATATACCTGGAAATTTCGCCGTTTTCGCGCTGAGCGTGTTACGTTACTGCACTACCTGACTGACCTACAATCTTGCTCGTGACAAGCACTGTGCTCCACTTGCACTCGCGACAAAATTGTGGTACCTGATTCAAACGTGCGCTAGCGACGACGCTCTGGGTTGTAATGACCTATTTTGGCGTAACGTAACACTCTAAAGGGATTCGCGAAAATACCTACAACCGAGTGGAGCACGTGGCGCTTGCAGCAAGCGGCTCGGCACGCTGTACTGACCTGAATATTTCATCGTAATGCAACGTTACGTTACGACAATATGTTGCAAGTCAGTCGCCACCTTTAGATTCTAAACTTTGCGAAACTGTCGCGGGTCTGGTTATACAGGGCTATTTTTTAGTCACTGGCCAAATTAAAATATTCTTTGATACGATATAAATGTACTTGCATATTTATTTTGATATCGCTCTGTAGAAAAATATGAGTAAAAATAAAAATAGATATGGCACCACAAACTATTTTACAAATAGTCACTGTTGACAACACCCTACGCACCCAACGCGGCATTTCGTTGATTACGTATGATAGTAGTACTACAAGATGTTTTGTAGTAACGGGTAGTCTTCTTTATTCATAATGGTATTCATACATAATTTAGAGTGACTATGCTTAGCGAATATATTATGTAATAATTTCCTTGTAAAAAAAATATTTACCGTTTTTTTTATTGTGTAAAAAAATTTGGTCCGTTACTAAAAAATGGCCATGTATACTAGGATACGTAGTTCTACTGTGTGGTCTCCATAGCACTGCCTTTTACAGGGTGACTGGTGGGTGACTTTCGAAATTCGAGGATGTGATAGTTGGACATCATACATGAAGAGAAAAAATAAAATGAAAATTTACTCAGTAAGTAAATATTAATTATTTACTTACTGAGTAAATTTAACCGAAAGTTAAAGAATTCATTAAGCAATGCATGGTTACACTGTTACCTGGTTACCATGGAGGTACACACGGCGCTAACACTACACAATAGGTAGGAAGGTATAAACGGCTTCACGAACGGTAATCGATCGTAGAAAACTCTATATTTATTTAAGTATAGGAAATTCTGCTGAAAAATTAAGTAGGTACCTACTTTTATAACATAATTATGATCAGAATCGAGCACAGAGTGCTCTCCTTCAATATCTCCGTCACCAGTCACCCTGTATAAAAGCTTCCTTTGGGGCCACGTAGTTGTTTGGATCAGTTTGGATCATTTATTATTAAGAAGGTAGTTTATTACAACGTTATATTTTGTTTATGCGAAACCTAACGCGCAAGTCAAATATATTCGTTTAAAAATTGGTAGGTAATACAAAAAAAATTATAATATGTTAAAAACTCAGCAAGTTTCAAGTCTTTTATGATTATTGAGTAAAAATATATAAATGTTATAAAAACTAAAGCAATTGATTCTGTTACCGATTCTGAACAAAATGTTTTCAGGTTTCGTATTAACAAAAAATAACATTTGTAACATTGTATTCATCATTTAATGAGTTTTTAATATGTATGTAAAACCAAAAGTTATGCAGGTGAACTAATATTGATTTAGAACTGAGTATGACAACCAGCTGTAGTCCATATTTGTGGTATGAACACAGTTATAGCCGTCAAGTCATGGATGTCTATGTTTGTTGCAGTTTATTTTCTAATAAAAAAAATTGGGTTCATACGATTACGGTTCAAATATTTTTTTAAATCGGTATACAAAAAAATATAATATTATCTTAAAAACTCAGCAAGTTTCAAGCCTGTCATGGTACCTACGCCTGTTGTAGCACGCGGCGCTGGCCCGCTAAGGTTTAATTTGAAAACTATATTTATTTCCTTATTTACCGGTGAGATTTGATCTAAAATACTATTCCAAATTAGTTATGCTATATTCATAAGTATATTTAAATGAGGAAACAGAATTATTAAACATAAAAAAATATTTATGGTTATTTAATAGAAACCTCTATGTCAGGAAATAAGAACGCAGCTAAAAAAAAATTTTTCGCGCGCGTAAATTTTCATAACCTCTAAATAGTTTGTTGTTAATTTTAGTTGGTTATTCTTTTCGGTATATTTTTTTTTTTGATTTTGATTTAACTAAATTAACAATTTGTTTCGAACTCTTTATGACAAAAATAATATAATGATATGTGAATAAGCGAGTTTTCTTAGAACTTTACCATAGGTACGTATCGTAAGTATAACAAACGTACTTAAAACATAATTGTGATAAGAAAGTGTAAACTAAGTTTTCGCTATTATTTTATTTTTAACTAAATCATAATATTTGAATGATCCTCCTTGATGTAATGAAAATTAATAATTGCAACCTTTTTTTGAAAGTTTTTTCACTGTCAATATTAATATGACATTAAAGTCTAGTAGATCTTGGATTAGACGTTTTCGAAATATAAACAGATTTTGTGCATTTGATGATTCAATGTTCACATTTCTCTGTAGATCCGACGAGTGGATAAGTATTAATAGTCCAAGAATAAGGCCTTTTGGAATAATGAAACCACAAATAAAAGAAGAACCTGAAGAGCCCAAGGAGACTTCATCTGTCCTGTCGACGAACTTATCAATGAATGTTGATAATAATGCTGAAGAGAAACCTAGTGCTTTATTTGCGGTGGGCGAAAGGGTTCTTGCACGTTGGAGGGATAATCGAAGGTTCATGGCTACAGTTACTACTGACTTAGGAAATGGTAATTTTTATTTATATACTTTTAGTTGTAATAGATGTGTGGTGCTTCCTAACAAAGTCATCAACCTACATTTTAAAATTATATTGGCAAATAATATATTATTTTTATACCTACTCTTAGATGTCTTGAATAATCATTTAATATGAGAATCTTAGAAATCCAAACAAATGGTAATGCTTCTGATGGATCAAAATTTCATACCTATTTTAATGTTCTTTTCAGAAAATTATGAAGTTTTATTTGATGATGGGTTCAAGTGGACCTGTCCATCAGGACGTCTTTCAAAGTCCAAAAAGACGGTTCAAATTGAGCCGACTGATTCTCCTGGTACTCCAAACGAAAGCCAACTAGCTGCCAGTCCAAGTAACCCACCAACGCCTTTTTCTCCTCCCTTCCACACTCATCTATTTGATCCAGCCAGAGATTATTTAGGATCTAAAAGTGAGCGGCGTGCACTAAAACGCAAACTCAACATAAAAGAAATATTCAATATTGGCCAAAAGAAAATGAAAAAGAAATTAACGCCGACACCGAAAAAAGTAGTGGAAAAGAAACCAAAAACCATGAAAAAGAAAATAGAAATGAAAGATGAAGTTAAACACGAAATTCCAGGTACTTACCTCCCAAATGTTTACCATTGCTAATATTTATGTTTATTTAATAAATAAACAAGTTTATATTAAGTGTTTTATGTTTTCACAACTCATTGTCATCTATACTATTACAATGAAACTATACTGTTTATAAGTTTGAATGTGATCATCTTTGAAACTATTAAAGCTTACCTTAGTATCCATTTTAACAAGAAATTCTTGCGGGGTAATAAGTTACAAGGGTAAACCACGGGAAGCTGCTATTATGAATAAAAGACTTTTTAGCTTAATTTTTTCTTATTAATAATTACATATTTTATTTAATACATAATAACATAATATGGCATAATGCTGCTGTTTACCTATCTTTAACATTTATAACATAAAGCTACAAAACTATATAAGTACTTATTTAAACTGAATTTTATTGCTTCAATCATTTAAAAATTTATTTTAATTTTCAAATATTATAAACCTGAAAATTTGTGCATAAGGATAGGTGGATAATTGTTCCTCTTTCAGCCAGATGTCTCTTCAGTTTTCTTTTGAGTGAGACATTCTGCTATACATATGAAAATATACATCAAATTTTTAATTAATGCATTAAATTTATCCATACAGCAGCAGTAGCTTCAATTATTGGTTCGGATGCCAAGGAAGAAGAGGTCGTAAAAGAAGAAGATAAAACCAATACTACTGACAGTAAAATGGATTCTAACCTACCAAAGATTAAATTGGAAAATATAAAGGAGGAAATTATAACTGATGAAACTGTTGTTATTGATCCAAATGTCGACGTAGATTTGAATGACGAATCTGAAGAATCCAAAGATTCCGTAAGTTATCTATCTTCATTTTTTTATTTGTTAATCCATACCCATCTCTCCTAGATCCTATTCTTCCTTCTGCATGCGAATGTCCTAATCTCCTTGCTTGCGATAATTTCAGCTTTTGAACGGTTTCTGATACGTATATGTTTTTGTTATTAAATAAATTCCAAAAATTTAGGTTCTCGAGGAAGAACAGATACTTGAGAATTTCGAAAAACCAGACGATACTGCGACTATGGTAATAGATAGGATCAAAGAAGCTATAATAAAATTGGAGGTTGGTTTGTATAACGAAACGCCCCCAATTGAAAAATCCAATTGTGACAAACAAACAGTTGCGACGTTCTCCATGCCAGAACAAGTTATCGAAACTAATATCAGCGTAGAGACGCCCCCTCCGTTGGATAAGTATCTTAATGTAGAACTGACTGTACCGCCTGAAGAACTTCCAGAATCTAAAGAAGTACCAGCACCAGTGTCAGATATCAAAATGGAAGATCCAGCTGCACCGGTGATACCGAAGATATCTTCTAAAGTGAAAAAAAGTAAAAAGTTAAGGTTGTTACAGGAGAAGAAAGTGGAGAGACAGGTGCAGAAAGTGAAAAGTGAATTGGAGCAGATGAAGAAGCAAATGGAAGAAATGAGGAAGCAGATGTTAGAGAAGACAGAAGAGTTTGCAAAGCAGTCTCCTCAGTTGCCGGAGAGTTTCTTGTTGCCCGGGGAGTGGTGTTGCAAGTGGGTGAATAGACAACCTGTAGGCACGGTCAGTGAGGTGGAATCAGAGGTCAAATTTGATGGGAATAACAAGCCGGTGCTTCCAAGACGAAGTGTACAGGTTAGTTTGTATAATACAAATCAATTTTTTATTTATTAAATAAAGCAGATAGCATGAAATCCGATATATTTCATTTTTTTTTTTATGAAAGATGTTCAAGTTAGCCCGTACGTAAGTATGATTGCCTTGTGAAGCACACACTTGTGCACGACCTTATGTTCTTGCCACAATCTTACTCTTTAAAAGGAGTTGTGGGTAAATTCTTAGTCCGGTAAGTTTGGGAAATTAGCTTTTGATAATCTAAATTTTTGTTTATAAAGATCTTGATCCACTATTTGAACTGCATAACATAAGAATATAACAGTTGGTGTTAAATCCGGCTCATTTAATCTATATTCATAACCTTATGGTTTGGTGGTTTTACTGTATTGTAAATGAATTTCAACAGGTTGAAGACAAAAGACTACCAGAAGGATGGGCTAAACATATGGTCAGGCGAAGTTTTGGCAACTCGGCTGGTAAATGGGACATTGTTTTAGTCAGGTAAATATTTAAAGTACATGTCCGTTTTGACCAAACTTTAAAAGCTACACAAATTGATTCGGTCAATAATAATAAATGTTTATAAATATATTTCATATTAAATTAACATTCATTATTCAATAGAATTTAAAAAGATAATCTTTAGTAAAATTTCATTAAAAACAGCTTCTTTCTTTGCATGTTTGTTTTTTTTCGCAATACTTGAGTTTCTCTTACTAACGCAACAGCTAAATTGTATTAACATCAATTCAACTCTTCTTTATAGTCCAGAAAACCGTCGTTTCCACACTCGAGTCGAAATGAAACACTATCTCGATTTGCACCCTGAATTGAAAGAGTACGAACGCGCGCTCCTAGACTTTGGCGTTCATATAAAACTAGCGAGGCGTATGGGTTGGGTCACTGAGACACCCGACGGGGCGACAGAAAGCCCTGCACCTTTACCTATAGGGACTCTAAGTACTACTTCGCCTCTGTATAAAAAGAAGCAATTGAGTCTCAGCAAAAATAAAGATGGCGGTAAAAAGAAGCGTAAATATATGAGAAGTATGAAGGTGTGTATTATTTTTGGTTAATAGTAGTAGGTATGCCAAATATCAATTTTCTTTTTAATTGGTGATTTTATTTTCACAGTATGCTCGTAATTTAGAAGTATTTGAAGGCTCCATTGGTGATGAAACGATTAACGAATTTCAAGCAGAGGATAATAATCAGCAACCACCAATTGAAGACGGATTTGGTAAGTTTCAACTCCTACATGAATCCGTTTCTTTTTGCTTAGTGCTTAAGGTTTGCCAAATATCATTGTAGGTATCGCCGATATTTGTTGAGGCACTATTTAACGAAAGAAGTACTTGTTTAATAATATTTAAATAAAAAACTACTTATTTATCGGATATTTTCATGACTTTCAGTATGGGTTGGATCTCTCAAAGTACAAATTGTGGAAAACCTTCTTCGATGTCCAGCGGAAGGATGTTTCAAAAACTTCCGTAACAACACACTAATCAAGATGCATATAAAACATTACCACCGAGAACTGCGTAAAATGTTGGGCGCTACACCAAAAGTACTTGACTTAGCTTACGAAAGGACTAAACCCGACTTAGTGGATCTGCCTCTAGCGAAAAAGGAATTTAAAACTCTCAAAGTAAAGATACCAAGACCTCCGAAGGTAAAGGCACCTGAAACAGCAACAGTTCCAATTACTGAAGTGAAACAAGAACAAAATATACCTACATTACCACCTGCAGAAAATAAAACGCCTATGCAAGATTCCCCAACATTAAGAGTTGCTTTGAATAAACCAGTAAAGCGACCTAGGGTATTGTTACCAGTGAGAAGAGCTTTAGAGCCAGCAATAGAACCCAAAGAGGAAGTTGAGAGTTCTTCCGAACATCCAGACCCACGTTCAGATGTCGAACAGTTAGATTTTGAGACTGCGATCTCTACCCACACAGTTACAAAGCCTTTAATGGACGGGAAGTTAATCTTACCGAAACAAAACTACAGCGATGATGATGAATACGACGCGGCACCTATGAGCTCCGATGTGGATACGAGGTCTAGTTTCCCAAGATCTGGGTCGCCGGACTCGAAATCATTTGACAACAGGTTGACTTTGCCGCCGGCCTCGTCTGGACTGGACTCTATGGATGAAAGGGATCAGAAGATGTACATGTTTGATGAAAGTAAGTTATTGATATTCCCAATTTGCTTATGTTTTTTTCTACTATACTCTGGCAAATAATTCAATGCAAACTCAACATAATTCATGTAAACTGACAATCGAAATGTCAAATGGAAAAATAATGATACCAGTTAAAAACTTCGTAGTGTAAGTACTAAATGAGAATGATTGAAAACTAACGAGTATTTGTCATTCGTTTAGCATAACATTTCAAAGAAATTTATAAATAATTAGATTTGAGCTGTGTGCTATATCTTTAAAGTAACTTTAATGAAAATAATTAATTACGAAACATACTTATACATAGCTTTAAAACGGTCACAGTAGAAGTAAAATCCACTTTATAACTTCTTGATTTTTAAATTCGTTTTGTTGTTAAAAATTAAATTTCAAAGATAGTTGCCCTTCGCTAACAGCCCTATAAAAAAAGAAAAATCTTGTGAGCCAAAATACTTTTTAGTTGATAATGTTATTCAACAGCTCATTTTGAACCTGTCAAGCTTGTTCATTTTATCTTTGACCGATAAAATGTTTCAGAATTTTCTGAGCACTTCAAACATGTTGGTTAAGTTAGGTAAGCTCGTCTCAAGTTGATTGTCATTCTGTGTCATTATTAAAAATAAACAAACACCTTTATTCCAGTCAGTAATACTTAATTCATCAGATAACTTTTATCCGACAATTGAAAAATGAGTCCTAATAAAATAACAGCTGCGGTAACACATCTAAACTTTATTATTATTTTCAGATGGTGATCGTATCCGCATAGTTCAAATGAAACGTGAAGAAATCATCAATTGCCATTGTGGTTACCGAGAGGAAGATGGATTGATGGTGCAATGCGAACTATGTCTTTGTTGGCAACACGCGCTTTGTCTTAATATGCAGAGAGAAGTAGATGTAAGTGTTGAGAAAGTTTTAATAACTAAAATTTATCTTTAGACCTGCACTTAAATACTAGATCGATTTTTATTTATAAAAACCTTATTAAAGCCATTTAATACACAAAAGGGGACTAAGGGGAATTCTTTGTTAAGATAAAAATTTAGTTATGAAAAGGATTTCTACTTTAAAAAAAGATTGTCTATGCAAAAGTTAAGTTAGTCATAATAACCAGAAAAAAAATATAAATAAATACATTGAGCTCAATAAGTATCTCTAATGCCAAACTTGGAGGCTTCAAAATTATTTTAGTTAGTAACTCTTGAGTTTGAAGTTTAATATAAAAGAGACCTAAAATTTGAGAGAGTAATTAATTTTCATCCGAGCTCAATGTAGTTATATTCTTTTCAGTTATCTTAATATGTAAAACTGTTCCATTACTGACTGAGTGACTGACAGACAACGAACAGCCATAACAACTGGGCGTTGAGAGCTGCAATTTGGAACACATTTCTTAGGGAGTGTAGAGGAGCACTAAAGTAGGAATTCCCGAAATTCCTGCGGTAACGGGAAATATTCGACTTTTTAGTTTGTATGAAAAATCTTATTCTCCGAATGCAAGGATGTGAAACTTGATACAAAGCTTTTTTCAATGGGTGTCTGGTTATATTATGGAAGGAATTCCCGAAATTTCTACGGGAACGGGAAATATAGGACTTTTTAGTTTGTATGAAAAATCTTATTCCTTGAGTGCACAGATGTGATACTTAGTATAAGGTTTTTCAATAGGTGTCTGGTTGTATAAGGAAGGAATTCTCGAAATTCCCACGGAAACGGGAAACAAAACTTTTTAGTTAGTTTGAAAAATCTTATTCTTTGAGAGAATGGATGTGAAACTTGGTTTAAAGGTTCTTTCAACGGGTGTCTGGTTGTATTATGGAAGGAGTTTCTGAAATTCCCGCAGGGCATTAGCATTAGTTGCGGGAAATAGCTAGTTATGAATAATACTGTCAAGTTTCATATAACTTTTAGCATAGTCAATTTATAAATGCACTTCACATTTATACAGAGTGACTGGTAGGTCACTTTGAAAATTCCAGGACGTGATAGTTTAAGATGGAGAGAAAAAAAAAATGATATTAATTATTTACTGAGTAAACTTCTCCGAAAGTTGAAGAATTCATTACGCAACGCATGGTTACATTAGTGTTATACAATAAATACTTAGCGGGTGGTGGTGTGGGTGTGGCGGGAACACTGCTGTGTGTGTGTTGACTGAGGCAGCGCGTCGGGAAAAGTGTAGTCAGGTCTCTTTATTCATTGGGATTTTTGGTGAAAAATTTAGTACCTACTTTTATTACATAATTATGATCAGAATCGAGTACAGAGTGCTCTCCTTCAGTATTGCAAAGGACGTCAATTAGCCGTCATACAAGCTGGCCCATTTTAGTACCGTGAGGTACATGGGCACCAAATTGTAGGGGAAGACTAAAGGAACTCGGAAATATGCAAATATTTGCAAAAGAGAGGATTAACTTTATGAAATAAATTATTGAAAGTTGTAAAAAACTAAGGAAACAATCACGGTGAATATGAACACAGCTTAGAAAAAACGGTTTTGACATTGACGTTTTGTCCTTCTGTTGGCAAATATCAAAATGGCGGCTATCTGTTATTCAATGAAATGTTTATTCCGTTCGTTTCTGCGTTCCGGGGTGCTCTTTTTTCGATTGCTGTGCTGTGTTTTCCTGATTTCTTTATTAAAAAGATGAAATCTATAATCTTTTTAATGTATACTTAACGAATAACTAATAATAACAAAAAAGCAACAACAAAAATAAACAAAGTAAATGTCATGTCGAGTTGATGAACACGACGTTGACAGTTCGACTTGACAGTTATAGATAACGGCTTAAGAATTTGTCTTGTAAGTGCATATTAGAGAGAAATTAATGGCTTGCGCGTGAAGCCCACAAAAATATTTTTTTCTTGGCTCAAACTTCATCTTTGATAAAAACTGTAAATGCAGTTGTACTCAGTGGTTAGTAGGGTGTTATAAACCGCGGAGTGTACCTCGGTACCAAAATGGGCCACCCGTAATGACCTTCTTTGTCACCAGTCACCCTGTATAATCACAATAAACCTAATTAAAATGATGTCCTAGGTTCCAGAGAAGTACTTATGCAGCATTTGCCTAAACCCGCGGCGAGGGCGTCGCTCAAAGCGTTTCCTACACGACCAAGACCGCTTGTACGAAGGAATCCTGCCTGGGTCTAAGCCCTGCGAGTCCTTGCGCATTTCTCATGAGTCGTCTGGAAACTTACTGAGGATACGGGACGCTTTGCACGCTCTTAGAGTTACTTATCATGTTGCTACGTAAGTAATTAAACAATTTTGTCGCTTATTTTAGGTTGAGGGGTATTATTTGCAATATAATCTGCCAATTTAAATGGACCACTATTTTGTAAAGATAATCCTTTGTATCACGTGTAAGTTGTTTTAAAAATATTCTTGCTCCCGATATGTTCTCGAAGTAGACTTTTTGAAGTGGTTATTCGATTCGTTTCTAAAATGCCTTTATTATTATTATTTCATATTATTATGCCACAAAAACTACTTTTGGTCCATTTACTCAGGTGCTCATCTAGTGCTAAGCTAATGCCAAGCTAAACAATTCTCTTAAACCTACCTTACAGGAAAAAAGATCATCCCAAGCTGTATCTCTGGGCTAAAGATTGGGAAGCAACGGAGCTGAGTTTAACTCAAGAGCGACTCAACTCTGATTACTCTGACTTGAACATAATGATCAGCGACATAGGCAAAGAGAACCTGCCTATCAAAGATGAACAGATGCAGTCCGACGCTAGAACACTACCTACGGATGAACAGGTAAGAAAACATACATACACCTGGTGCAGTGCTGATGTCAGAATGTCGCGGGCTAACATGTGACGCCAATACAGTTTCCAAAGATTATACAGGGCTAATTTTAATTAGCGCATATCAATCTCAACAATAAATTGTTCTACGACTTTAAAATGAATAATTAAAAAAAAAATGTTAGTTTTTCCATACAAAAAATATTTACTGTCTCTAAACTGGCGTTACTCTATTTACACGGATGCCACGCACTTTGCGTCACGCCACGTGCAGCGGGGCGCGCGGCTTCGCGACGTGACTTATGTAGAAAATACGGAGTAATAAGTTTAACCCATGAAACAAGAACTAAAAGGAGCTGTCTTGTCTATGAAAAAATGGTGTATACCTAAACTTAAACAGAGGAGTAAAATGGCGTCTCTTTAGTGCATTGCAGATATGGTCACTGTTTATCGATAAAATAAATATCGACTGTTAATTCTTTTTTGTATGTTGATTTCACATCATAAGAACATACTAGACATGTTAATGGTGGCGTGATCGGCGTCGCCTTTCGTGGGTTAAATCACTCAATAAAAACATTAAAATAATTCGTTTAGTGTTCAAAGTTTGGTATTTTTTTTTTCAATTTTCGTGATGGTCGTGTATGAAAATGATTTGACATGATTCCAGTTAAGAGGGATCTTCTCGCTGTTAGTGAGTCAGGTAGCCAAAAAAACTCGTTCACTATGAGTAGGTACTAGTTGCCTGTGTAGGTAGCTACTTACTTGAATTCCCTTTAGCCAAGATTGATAAATATGAGTCGGTCTTTCCAATATTGTAAGATCTTTATATCGTCGCTTGTAAAACAGTCACGTGAATCGTAACAAAATATTTCAAACACTCAGTCTCGATGGAATCATCGCAGTAGTCTTCAGCAAGTTGTCTACTGGTAGTTTCATATATTAAAAGAGCTGTAATATTCGAGAGGGTGAATAATATTCTGTTTGAGTAGAGATTGTTTCTGTTGCGGGACAAACAGATATTTTTTAACGACGCAACGTGTGTAGCTCGTCGGAAATGATACGCGATTAATTCGTGTAAATCTAAATATTTGTCGACTTCACCAAAATCCTGAAATCTGCAGTCTAGTATTAGCGCCGTTTACGCCGATTTTATTGACCGGTCAGCGGCGTGAAGACTAGATCGGCGGCGGCGGTCACCGGCGCAGCGCGGCGCACACGTCTACTACGTACTTATTGAAAATGCCATAAGCCACTTGAATAAACCACTATAAAAGAACAATCAATATTATAGTATTGAGGTTATATGAGCCATGTAAAATGAAAAACATATCATCTATGTTATTGATTATTTTTTAATAACGAAAATTAAAATGAATACGCATTTGATATGTTCTGCATTATATGAAAGAAATTGGTTTCAATCAATTATGAAACTACTAAAAATAAACTAAAAAGGCTCCCTGTTTAATAGTTCGTGTGCAGAAAAATATTTGTTGGGTTGTATGTGCCTGCAGGAAGAGCTATGACCGAAGGGAGTCATGTTCCGCAAGTTGAGATCATACATGAAGAGAAAAAAGAAAATAAAAATAAATATTAATCATTTACTGAGTAAACTGAACCAAAAGTAACAGTTAAAGAATTCCTATTAATAGGGAATTCTGCTGACAAATTAAGTACCTACTTTTATTACATAATTATGAGTACAGAGTGCTCTCCTTCAGTATCTAAAATTTGATTTAAAATCATATGGATAGTGGACGTAAAATAATTACACTTATTGAGCTTGATTTATTTTTTTCCCTGGAAAGTAAAATTAAACTAAGCGAAAGTTTGTGCAAAATACAATTTATTTTCATTACACATTACAATTTACGTTCAACTTGTCCGCCTCTGTTTTGGATACATTTTTGCATTATCCAGCCATTTCTTCGTATTATCCTGAAATAAAGTATTTTATCTTTATATAAACTGTAAATTATGATGTCCATGGGCCTAGATGCTTCTAACCACAATTTGGATCCAGTGCTTGATTGCTGGATATAATATATAATCAAACGAACTTACCTTAAGTGAAGTTAGATTGTGATTATATGAGTCGCTCCATTCGAAGATATAATTAACCAGGTAGTCAACGCAATTCAGAGATTATTTGGCAATGCCAAAAAAATTTAAAAAAGGCAACACTATACTCGGCTCGACTCCTCACTCCTGCTCGAGTTAGGCTTCATTCCTTTAGAGACGTATAATAGTGTTCTTAAAAAATCCTTTAGGTATGTGGGGGTTGGGTTGCTATATCTTCGAATGGAGCGACTCATATAATCACAATCTAACTTCACTTAAGGTAAGTTCGTGAGACCTATTTTTTAAGAACATACTTGAAGCAAATAGAAAAGTCACACATCTTAGGCAGTCCTTTTTTTTATAAATTAAAATTATCTAAGAACCATGCAAAACAGTAGTTTTTTATGGTTACTAATTACATAATTTCAAAACTTACTTTATTATTTTTAAGGTCTAAGACACACTGCAAAATAATTTGTTGTTGTAATAAGCAATAAATCTATTATGCTATAATAAATACTAACTATTTGCACATTCTTATAGATTGAGCAGTAATAGAATTATGACGACAAAAAAAAAGATTGTTACAAGTTTATATTTTCTGTGAAATCATTATATTCTGAATGGAGTTTTGTTGGACAAATATTTAAATATTTCATCAAAAAAGATGAGGTTGATCTCGGCCAGGAGCCGGTGTCTTAATTATTTCCGTGGTTTTAATATTACCTATCGAGGTATCTAATTTTACAAGGAAAGATTCTTAACGCCTTGAGCATAAGCCAAGTCTAAAAAGTCTAAAAGTATTACTAACTTTTTGATATCCAAAAAAATATTAATCATTAATGTTCTAGTTCGAAATGTTGTCTCACACTAATTGTGGATCCCATGAAGAAATCGAGGTTTTAAAGGCTTACATTTAAAACTCATTTTAAAAGTCTCTTTTCTTATTCATTGGAACTCATATTCCTTCAAGAAAGAAAAGAAGAGAAAATGTTGGCCCATGGGAGTTATGTGTGCTGTGGCTGAAATCTCAATGAAATTCTAGATCCAAGAAGTAAATACATCATCATCGAATACCGAAGAACAGAATAAAAATTTATAAGTAAGCATAGGTATTAGTTTACCATTGAAAAAATTGCCACCAACTTTTTTTTTTTGCTAAGACTTAAAATTGTCGTCAACAGCTCCAAATGAGATGTTGCGGCTTTTAAATGATGGAGAATAAAATGAAAAATGAAAATGAAAATGAAAACTTTTTATTCGTAGTAGGTAATTTTATACACTTTACGAACGTCAAATGCTGGATGAGGGCGGCGCGGGTCCGGACGACATGACGAATCCTGGGGGAGGCCTCCGTCGAGAAGTGTGCGTCTCTCGGCTTTGAAGATAATGATCGCCCATTATCCACCAATGTCTTGGTGTTGTCAACTACTACTTCTTCTTCGGCTTTAAAAAACGAAATGAAAGTAGAACCCTAGGTAGACCGAGAGGAAAAAAGCCGGCGGAAAAAAAACTCTCGGCACTCTTTTGTAAAAAGTGCTTATCATAGGTACAATTTGGCAGAAATACAGCTCTGCTATGACATGAAAAAACAAACAGAAGACAGCTATTCGTGCTTGCCAATATCATGTCGCAGCCAAGCTGCTTACAAAGTGATAAATGTTTAATATTTGGAAATAGCCTGTGGAGACATCAATCCCACGCTCTTTTGTCATCTAAATAATCTTTGAGTTTATAATAGCCTTTTTTGCATAATGTTTCTTTGCATAATGTTTCTTTGATAGTTCTTTTAAATGTATTAAACGTTAGGGATTGAATTGACTTTGGTATTTTATTATAAATACGTATTGACATTCCCATAAATGATTTGGTGCTTTTAGCCAGCCTTAATTTGGGAAACGCTAATTTATGGTCGTTCCTTGTCATTACAGAATAATTTTGATCATGCTTATCTTTCATGGTTTTAAATTTACTACTATTCTTATAAATATACATAATGTTCTCATATATATATTGTGATGCAAAGGTCAAGATACCAATCTCTTTAAACTTTTCTCTTAGAGATTCTCTATTTCCAAGTTTATACATTCCACGAATAGCCCTTTTCTGCAGTGTAAATATCGTGTCAATGTCTGCGGCATTGCCCCAAAGTATAGTATATTGCTGGAGCCAACGTAAACTGTTGGTGTAGACGCTGTTGTTTCTTCATGAAAGTGTTCTCCAAGCAAAGTAAATAATTGTTCTAAAGAATTGATATGAAATGATATCTCAGTCTCATTCCATGCACCATGTACTTGAGCCTTGGGGTAGGAGACTTTCCAGCCACAAATAAAAGCGCCTATAAATATTTTTAGGTCAAAACTATATTCAAATTGTTTTTCAACACACTTGCTCGTAAAGTGAGCGTTATTCTATTGAATTTAGAACTATAAACTGGGCTATAAGTCACGCGTGCATAATATATTATACCCTAGTGCATAATATAACGAATCCTACATAGTTGAATTGTACCTTTGTGCAAATTACATGCGAGTAAACAGAGCATATTTTATTGGTCCGGGTTATACATTAAATATTTTCAGAAACGACAAAGAGGTTTTATACCACTTCAAATCCATATACATTTTAAATGTTTGCGCCTTATATTAGTAAAACAAATTTGTATATCAAACAAATTATTCACAATTTACAATAATTTGTTATAAAATATCAAAATATTTGCATTTACCACTCCAAATTAAACATTTTCACTTAAAATAGGCTGTATATGCAAAACAGACATTGACATATTTGGCGGAAAAAAAAAACCTACGCGCATGCGCGAGGTTCGGCGCCATTTTTCAATCACAATTCACAGCTTTGTTATCAAATGTGTTTGTTATTTTATGACCACGTATGTCTGTCTTTTACTCACAAGTGTGTTGAAAAACGTTGTATGTAACTCATGAGCGTTGCTAATTACAGTCTCGGCTCATTATTAAGCCTCGACTGTAATTAGCAACTTCGCTCACTTGTTACATAATATACTATTATCGGACCTATTTTTATTATATGGTATTATATAATCGTTATATTAATGTCTTCTAAAATACATTAGGGAGTAAAATTTTTGCATCGTAAGCGATGTCATATTTTTTTTATAAATAATAAATACTTTATATTTATGTCATTCACATAATAATCTCTAACTTAAATTATGTTAGATAAACTTGAGTCATCGTAAACTTCCGTCTAGTTACGAGAAAATACATAAAATAAAATGAACACACTTACAGCTATACCAGCTGCTAGGAAGGTAATTCAATCAATTGAAAAACTCCGTGATAGTATATGACTGCTAGGAATATAACTTTTGAGTTAAATGTACAATTTTAGAAAGATTATCTTGAGGTACTGATATTGGTAATTTGTGCCTACGGATTAAAGAATAATCCTAAAAATTTAAGTTGTAACTTTCATAGGATTTTGTAAACACTGAGGTAATTGAGTAATAACGAAATATGTCAACAAGTGTACAGTACATGCCTACCTACAGTACTTGTTTACGATCGTATTTTGAAGTCAATCGTTATAATCTTTGTCAATGCAACATAAATCTTCGAGAAATATTACAGATTTACCTTGGTTTCTTAAATATTTTACTACCTTCATATTGTTTGTTAATGTTTTGCAATAGACACCCGTAAAGCATTGCTTTGTACACTCAAATATTGAAGTTCGAAGTGTTCAATTTTGAATTGATAATTATGTTGAATATTTAAGATGTATTTATGAAACTCACTTGGTGTGAGCTGGATGGAATACAATAATGTCGTGATATTATAATCTCACTAGAGACACTATAATTGCACGGTATATTTTCAGCAGTCAAATGATAAACAACCTAACATAACTTACGTTATATTATGAACTAACTGGTTTTACGATTTCACTGAAGAGGCTTGTCATCATTTAGTTACAAAGTGATTTAAAGATGTTTAAATCACAAAACAAGCTGACCAGTTGGTCGCGGATCAGGGCATCATTATGTCATTGGCACCTGGTATTTCTGGATTTAATGTAGATGTCTTTGAAAGAGACAGTTTTCGGGTACGAGATAATTTTTCATAACTGAGACACGATTGTCGTTTGCCGTTCTAATTTTTAGAATTGGTCCCCATAGTTTAGCTAAATTTTCGTTGATCTTTTTATCAAAATCTCAAATCTGGAGATTCGTTTACTACCTCAGAGCTTCTAATATGCTCGGTATGGCCGATTTCTGGAGAACCAGAAACGGTTAGCATAGCGGTTCACCTAATACACACTTCTTACCAATAAAAGCTTCGAGGTTTTTATTTAGAATTTAGTCTCTTCCATTAGAATAGGCTCCTCTTAAACTGTTTCAGCGTTACATAAAATAGTGCCCGTTAAAAGTAAAATTATTACATTTTAAATATATTTAATCACTTTGACATTCTATTTTAGAGTCATGTTGTGATATTTGTATTGATTTCGTGTCATTATCTCGAACAACCACCAAGCTCATTGTTGGTTTAAGAATTAAAAATGGATCATACATATTTACTTACTGAATATATTTATATCTTAACTGTTTGCTGTTAAAATAACTGTTTATAATTACTCCAAAATTATATTTTAAGAATGAATCGCATTGTGACATTGCTTTCGTGTTATTATCTCGAATAATCTCTAAGCTTAATATCTTAATATTTCGTCTTTGTGTTGACATCGCGGTTAATCTCTAAGCCATATCAATCAACAAATAAATGCTTGCTTAACCATTGTGTTGCCATCTCGGGCAACCTCAAAGTTTTAAATTCATGACGAAGAAACAAGTATGATGAGTGTTACGAATCCTGCTATGCGTCATAGACAACGAAACATAGCTCATTGATTGATGATGGTTTCACTCAGTTGATTGAAGGTTTAGACTATTTATGTTTTTGACGATTCTTTTTGGTTTCTCTGAGGTTTTGTTTACATATTATGTAAAACACTTCAGCAGCTTTTTACCATAACCATAGAAATTTTATCGCAAAATACATTTATATAGAACGTAAAAAACCGAGTTATTTAGAAAGTCGAGGTTCTAAATTACTTATTTCATAATGTAAGACAAAACCTAAGTGATTCAATAATTCGATTGTTTTGTTAACGTTGTTTTGACACTCGGAATAGGTATATAACATATGAGGAGTAACAGATCAAAGTGTATCAACTCCGTCAGTGTAAGTTTCGAGATAAAGGCAAAATTCATAATTTCTTAAAGAAAGGACACAAACAAATGTATGGGATTTAATACTGTTTGAAACGATGTATTTTTGGTTCTTTTTTTCATTATAAAAAGTAATACAGTTTGATGCGTCATAATTTGACATGAGGTTAAAGGTTTTTAATAGATAAAAAATCCGTTCTGTACTATTTTTTTTCGGTAGGTGGAGTTGATACACTTTGATCTGTTACTCCTCATATATAGTCTAGATATATTACAGACCTAGAATGGTCATATGTTTTTTAAATAGTTATTAAAAAAGAACGCCTAGACAACAGACAAAACTATTTTTAAGAATTGGCTTCGTAAGAATACCCTATCTTACTCCAGGCAGTACTAAAAAAACCTAGAAGGGGAAATTCCCATGTATTAACACACGGTTAATCTCTAGGGTACTTTAAAACATAGCCTTTAGGGTACTTTAAACATCTTGATCTTCCCACGTGTTAACTCACGGTAAACCTCTGGGGTGTAGAATTGCCTTCGTGTTGACACACGATCAACCTCCAGGCGTATTAGTTAAGCAATAATTTGAAACGAATTAGGAAACTCCCACGTATTAACACACGGTTAATCTCTAGGGGTTGATTTGCCTTCGTGATAACACACGGTCAGCCTCCAGGCGTATTCGTTATATTTTAAACAAATTTATAAACTCCCACGTATTAACACACGGTTAATCTCTAGGGGTTGATCTGCCTTCGTGATGACACACGGTCAACCTCCAGGCGTATTTGTTAAGCAATATATTTCAAAATGACTGATAAGCACTAAATATTGTCAAACTGTTAGGTGCGAACCCGCTTTATCCAAGTCGTCTGAGTATAAATGTATAAATGATTTGCCTCCATTTGCATTCCTTGGAGTTTACTGTTTTTGCGCTGGCAGCGCTCGATCTTTTTCTCATGTTTCGTTATGGGCATATTTTTGTAAGTACATAATAACTCGTTTTATGGTTCGCAGTTCAAACTAGTAGGTAGTCGATTCGACTACCTTCTTTTTTCATTTTGAATTTCTTAAGTTATTCTTCAGTTTTTGAACTGTACGCTGAGACATCTTACTAAATATGATTAGTTATTTAATCACAAAAATATTTTGATACGAAAATCACTAAGAGTAATTAATTTTTAAATGCACGTCCGTTCGATGCTACGCACGATAAAAGAATGAAGCACAAAGTAACTTTTATAAACTGAGATAGAGACATCAGTTAAAATGTGGCTTCAGCGCCATCTACATATTTATATGGAAAACTTTTACAAGGGCAAGCAGCCAAGGGTATTTTCGATATCTTTATAAAGTAAAAGTAAATACAAACTTTATAAAGCTCATATATGCTCATACTTTTGTTAAGTAAAATTAATTTAAATTATAATTAATTACTTTCCTGAACCTCTAAGTTGTCTTTACTAGGAGAAAAAATAAAACAAATACACACTTTGAAATTTTTTAATTTCTTGTTTTATAATATTCATAACACATTTTTTGATAGACAATATATTGGTAAATATAGTGTAACACTACTTACGGGTCCTATTGCATTGAGGCACACAACATTGTTCCGCGGCCATTTTGTAAATCGAAGTCCCAAAGAACTAGCAGGGGTTTAATTGCAGCGCAGTTTCCGAAGTCCAAGAGCTTAGCCGGGTCAATATGTTAGGAGGGTTCAGCAGGGTCCAGGTCGTAGCGGGTGGTTGTGGGTATAGAATGGAAATCTAATGCATAAAAGACGAAAGCAACATTCAGAAACGCGTAAGCAGAAACGAATGAAATAAAATATAACGGCAGGAATGAATGAGTTGGTAAGGTGATTGAATCAATCAGTGATTGATTGAAAATAAGATTGAACCATAGACTGACATAGACTCTGTCTGTTTTTCTAAATTATAATGGCTTTGTTTTAATTATTCGCAAAACCAAAAAAATGTATTTTATGTAAATTAATAATATAAATAAAGTAAAAGATAATTCTTTCAAACATTGTAACTTTACAAACAACGCCATCTGTAGATTTGTTTGGCGACCAGCTTCTGAGTGAAAACACCGTGGAATGAAGCCTTGACTCGAGCAGGAGTGAGGAGTCGAGCCGAGTATAGTGTTGCCTTTTTTTTAATTCATTTGGCACAGGGACCGGAACCGCTTACCCTTAAAGAGGTTTTTGATTGGGTTTTTCATAGACTTGTTTTAAAAAACCCTATCAATTTGGTAACCGTATCGAAGACTTACCCTAATTTAAGGCTTACCATATCAATAGAGTTAGCTTCATGTAAGCAGTAAGCCTATCGAAAACCCTATTGAAGGTTACCGATTCAATAGGGTTTTAAAACCTGCAGGCAAATTTAATCTCTAAGAATATCAAATTATCAAAAATATCACCATCTATTCAATCTCGCACTTCGAATTATACTTCCGAATTCAACAGCATGCGCGGAAAAGAGATAGAAATAGGCTAACCCTATCACAGGGTAAGCGCATCCGAAAGTAGTTAACTTTATCCAAAGTGTTACCACGTCGATAGGCTTACTATATCAATAGGGTTACACTTCCATATGGTAAGATTTTGATAGGGTTACCCTATCAATAGGCTTAATCAAATAAAGGGGTTTTCCGGTCCCTGATTTGGCATTGCAAAATAATCTCTGAATTGCGTGTCGATGCTAGAGAGATAGAGGGACTACCTGGTTCATTATATCTGAAGAATGGAGCGACGAAATATAATTTAATATAAAAAGAAATGTAGGTACCTATCTATCAACATTGAGGTACCACTATAAAGTTACTGAACCTTTGTCCACATATATTTATACGATAGTATTTGTAAGATCTGAGCGTTACCATTTTGGTTTAAATATTCATAATATGTGAATTTTTCGCAAGATCAAATACTACGTAACTGAACCTGTATCGATAAGTATTACAAACTTGAGTAAACATCACTATGGAAATAACAACAACAAAAACAATGTTCAAAATATACTCCAAAACGGATATTAATATTGATAATAGCTTAACTTTATAAAAGTTATTACCTTACTTTGAATCTAAGAGCTACAAGTATAATGAAATATTCATTAAAAACTACAAAATTTAAAACCAAATATGACTTACATATGCAAAGTTATTTTTTGTTGATTTTTGGCTTTTCTATTATTACGTCCTTCAACAGAACTTCCGCATTATGGAGATAAGTGTAATAAATGTTTTTTTTGCACTTTTATTATTAATTTATATAAAATCACTCCACATTATCACAAAAACAAGTCCATGTACTTGTAAACCATTTGTAAAAACGAACTTCAAAATGGCAAACTGGCTTCATGTCGGTGTTGTCAAAATATTTATATTATGAATATAGACAAACATGCTGTCTCCATATTATCTCTATGTAAATAAAAAGGGAAGCAAAAGTTTGTTTTTTTTTTCTTTTTTTGTGTTATTTATCAAGATTTGTAAAAAGTCGTAGAACAAAAGTTGTTGGGATTGATGTGGAATAGCTGCCTGCAGTAAGTGAAGCGCTAATTAAATTAGCCCTGTATACTTGGCCGTGTATTCTAATGACGGTCTCCGTGGTGCAATGTTCTAGACGCTACCACACCAATCGTAAGGTCGCGGGTTCGATTCCCGCACGTGATAAGAAAAAAATGTTCCGGTTCTAGACGTTTATCTATGTTTATTTTATACTAGCTGCTGCCCGCGACGTCGTCTGCGTGAACGCTATGCAGCACCAAACGCACCTACGATTATAACACTGCTAGCGTGATAATATGTAGCCTATATGTTGACCCGACTTCTTAACTATCTTCATGCCAAATTTGAAGTAAATCCATGCAGTACTTTTTGAGTTTATCCCGGAAAGACAAACAGACAAACAGACAAAAATTCTAAAAACTATATTTTTTGTTTCTGTTTCGATTGTAGATCATACCCCAAGTATTCTTTTAAAAAAATATTCAATGTACAGTTTTGACTTTCCTACCATTTTATTATATGTATAGATTTATCAATCGGAACTAGCAATCACCTTACTAGAGAAATCTTTTTTTTTACTTATTATAAATTAACTACCCAAATTACACGCCTACTATGTCCCAGGTAGTCCAAAATAGTGAACATAGTCAAAAAAATGTGTTATAGAGAATTCACGGTTAAACTAGAAGGGGTAGTTTAGAACACATGTTTCCGAAATTGGGAAACAAACTTGTTTACTTATGACTTTATAAGGTCAGTCTGTCGTCTATCTGAAATTACACTAAAACTTCGAGATAAATAGGTGGGTTGAAAGTGTTTAAAAACTTTGCAAATTCTTATTCTTTTAATGGAAATAAAACACTCTAATTATACCCACGGAGGCCTTAAATAGTTAAGTGTATATTATCGAATGTTTAATATCACACATATTTTTGTTATAGGATGGCGACAGACTATCACAGAAAGACGGCTTGCCGCAGTGCTTACTGAATGGATTGTTGTCAAGCCCGAGCTGCGCTTCCTTGGATTTGCCCATTAGCACATCTGACTTGGAGCGACTGGCGAAATCCGTTCAGGGTGAGTTTTTATTTTACTGGTATAACTTTTTTTTATTTTTTTTTAATTAACGATGTCTATTAACGAATGTTTAGCGGGGATAAATGGAAAATACTAAGAAACGTCTTCTCGTTGAAATGTTTGCGTGGATGGAGATGCACTTTGAATGCCTTAAGTAATACAAATCAGGATATTGTTAAATATTTAATAGGTAATTTAAGATTTAAAATTTTTAAATGAAATATTTTCAAATACTTCATAAATTCAAATAAAAATGTGTACTTTAATAAATACTTGTAATAGTTGATTAAGGCTACGTCCGCACAGGCAGCCTAGTAGCTTGTATTCAGGCTACTTGCTAGGATATACGATGGCCGCACTGACGGTGGTTTGCGTGGTTAAAAGTGAAGAAAATAAAATTTTACTATTTTTACTTTTAGATTTTTACTATTAATATACCTCACGCCTCACGGCAAAAAACCAACACGATTGTCAGCTTAGTCACACGCTAAGCGACTAACTAGTCGCCAAGCGCACAGTGCAGCCGGTCGCAGACATCCAAGATCGTTCGTTTTACTAAGATACTCGCTAAGTGACTGTATCTACAGGCTCTAGGAGCAAAGCAGGCCAGATACCTGTGAAGACGTAACCTAAGTGAACTCAAGTGATAATATACAATCGCGAGAAACCAAATATATTCAATGTTTAATCGCGCTTATAACTGAATGTACTTTTTTCCGTGAAACAAAAAATAACATTCTCTAAAAATCGCCTATAATTTCAGGGCGTCACGTCTGTCAGAATCAAATCAGCCCATATCAACAGATAATGTTGATTGATGAACTGAACTAATGTTGATATGGGCTGATTTGATTCGGTTGCTCGCCAGTGAAGATGTAGGATGATGCTGATATTTTATAGTTAAGCAACATTATCCTAATTCAGCAACAATCGTATTTCAGAACAAGATAGCTCTCGTCTGATATCTGCGCCGGAACCGGAAGCGGCCATAGATAACAGCGTGTGCCGCGAGCGACTGCTGCGTCACATCCAGCGCTGCCAGGCACTAGTGGACACGCGGCTCGACTGCATCGACGCGCAGGTCGCAGGTAAACAATAGCAGAAAGAAAGAATATACAGGGTGACTGGTGGGTCACTTTTGAAATTCAAGGAAGTGATAGTTTGAGATCATACAAAGAGAAAAATAAAAAAAAAGACGTGTGGCACTCGGAGACTGCCGCGGTAAAGCTATTGCATAGCATTTTTATCAACTTATGCTATTATAATCTGTGCCGGCTGGAGTGGGGGGTGTTTTTTTCGTTACGGAATTTTTGGATTCGGTCCCCACGCTCAAGGCCCGCGATAGAAGCTATGCAATAGCTTAATAAAAATAAAAGTTATAACTTAACCGAAAGTTAAAGAATTGATTACGCAACGCATGGTAACACTAGAATTGGCAACGATCCGCGTGCTAGGTCACGTGCCGCAAGTGACTCGGGTGTAATTAAATTAAATAGTAACAAAACTTTACTTATTTATAGGCAATTCTATTGAAAAAATAAGTTCCTACTTTTATTACATAATTATGACCAGAATCGAGTACTGAGTGTTCTCTTTCAGTATCTAAAATTTGTCACCAGTCACCCTGTATTTAATACCACGTATATATAGTTTTCAGTAATTAATAGATACAATTTTTAAACACATAGCAAATAATAGAAAAAGCAATCGCAACACAGTAAGTGCAGAAGACAGCAGGTGAAGAGTTGCAAACCTGTTAAATTTCTCCAACCAATTTTTGACTTAATGTCCACGGTTTAGAGTTCAGATTCAATTACACTTTTTTGACAGGTTTAGAACGCTTGACCTGCTTCCTCTATACATTTGTGGAGGATGGTGAAACCTCGGCATATTGCTATTGAGAGCAAAAATGCATCTTTTTAGCGCTGGTTTAGCAGGCAGCGAAACAATGGCGCGTGGCTCGACTGCATCGACGTGCAGGTCGCTAAAATGGATATTAAGTACTCTAATTTGACATTAGAATTAGCGAACCTAATGTGGAATCGAGCCCAGTAGCAGGCAGGGTGCGGAACAATAGCCGCCATGACAACAATCACAATGTAGTATAATGTAGACCGAGACGAAAAAAAGCCGGCGTTAAGAGCCCTCGGCACTCTTGTCAAAAGTCCTTACTATTCAAATTAATAGAAATTCCTAAACTGACACCCAAACATGTTTTCCCTATAAGTTTGTTTCCTTAATTTGCCATCACGTCGCAGCCCGACACTCGAACAATGCACTTCTAAGGCCTCTGCCTCGAAATTTAAGAGTGTCGGCGCGTCAGCGTCGGGATAAAGTTGCGGGGTGGGGGGCTTTAGCAGGTGATTTTTCTGTATTGAATGCAGGTTTGCTATTTCTTTAATTTATTTTTGGTAAGAAATCTGCTGTTCTTATTAGTATTGTGTAGGGCAGCGCGATCTACCTACTGATTTTGAGACGTATTCGATACCAATTAAATTGCGAAAAAAATACAGGATATGTATAATGTTTGTTTATCCTTTCACCTGTGGGGAATGACTACAGTTACATACATAAATAAGGTCACGTATATATTTTTCCCATGTCAAAGTAACTGCCATATCTCAGTTTAAATCTAAATGTAAAAACGCATATAGTAGCCATAAGTTAAAGTTAAGACATTATTTTTGTTGCATATCTTAAATTTTGTCACAGAGCTCGAATCTCAAGACCCATCCTTTGAAGACGACGAAACTGCCGACTACTTCCCCCGAACGAAACAAACCATACAGATGTTGATGCGGGACCTCGACGTTATGGAAGAACTTGGGATCATCACGTAGACACCATTGCATTCGTAATTATTATAATGTATTGCTAACATTTGATTAGAGGATTTTTGTGTTAAACCTCTATAATCTGGTAATATTGTCTCAAGTATTAACAATGTACATGATTTTTTTTCTGCGAAACCTGTTTTGTTCTATTTCTGCACACGAGTAAAAATTTTCAGTGCAAAAATCGGTATACAAAAAATTAAAATGTTATATTAAAAACTCAGTAAGTTGTGCCTATAGATAGATGCGAAGCTTGTTATTAACGATTTTAACCACGCGGTTAAATATGCATTTTTCGTTATTAACGGTTAATTAACCGCATTTTATGCTTATTACGGTTAAATACCACCGCGAGATTTCGCTAACGGATTGAAATGTGAATCGCAAGTTGCGCAATGATGCCAGCTTCGAATGGCAAAAAAAAGTCGGTTGAAATTCCCTATCTCAAAAACTACTGAACCGATTTTGATGAGATTATGATATACCCTAAGTTGAACAACACCCAGTACAACAAAAAAAGAATTACTTAAATCGAACGTGTAAGTAAGTAGTTCCGGAGATATGCGAATACATACATAAAAACATACATACACTATTGAAATTTGGAACATTTGTTCATTCAGATGTTTATATAGACTAACATATACGAAAACTGGGCAATTCTGGAAATATTACATACATACGGGTGGAATTAATAGCCTCTTTTTTTGAAGTCAGTTAACAAGAAAAGAAAGAAAAGCTTTATCCTTTTTCGTCGTCGGCAACAACAATTATAATACGTTTGACTGTAACTGCCAAACTAAATATCTGACACATCGGCATATGACATCGGTCGCCATTTACAGCTTTTTTCTATATCTGCGCGCCTTATACCTAAATGGCGACGATGCCACTCTGTTCAAACGAAGCGACAATGTCAAGTCAATAACTAGATACCTATTTACGTAAATTATTTAGGTTTATATTAAATTACTCATGCATAACTAAAGAATTGGGCTATGTATATATGAGTCATCTAGATTCAAAAGCCACTAAAATAAGTTTTGCTTATTTTCCACAAATTAGTAAAAACTTCTCGTTGTCAATAAAATGTTGTAGACAATAATCTTTTTTGTATTTTATGAAGCCACAGAATATGGCAACACTTTAAAATCTCTTTTCATTAACAAATCAGTAAAATAAACTAAAATATGGAGGTTTTTTCTTTTATTTTAGCGGGTTATGAAACTCACTCCTGGATTAAGAGGAATTTGATAGTAACATGTCACTTATTAGTGGGTTTTGCAACTTACAAAATTTTAACAAAGGATGGTGTTATACAAAATATCAACAACCACCAAGATCAAAAAAAGTACCAATTAAAAAATATAATAAAAATGAAAGAGTTTAAACGTGACAAATATCATCCGTAAATCCTGCTTCACACAAATCAGTCTCTTCTGACAATCTCAGAAAGTCTCGCGTTTCAGCGGTACTCATTCTCTCCATTACAGTTTTAAAAAAAAACAATTCTTCCAAATTTCTCCACTCATCTCCGTAGTGTTTCTTCAAAAGTCTATCAACATCTTGAATTTTTGCTTCTTTTATGTAAACACGATTTGGCTGGATTACTTGAGGAGATATCATAGTGATTTTTTTATTTTTTTTTGTGATAGTCTTTTTTTCGCGTATTTCGTTTCTATACGTCTCTTCACCCTGTACTAAAATATTTACTGTTTTAGTCCTTGTAATAAAAAATCTTTTTGTTTTCATAAACTGAAAATGCCAAGACGTAGTTGGTTTAATTATGGACTCGTAACTTTTTTTCCAATCAAATACAGGAATTGATGCTAGATCTTTGCACATACCATTTTGTTCTAAGACAGCTGCGTATTCGGATGGAGAGGTAATTACTTCTTTAGTTTTTAATGATTTCTCAATTCTGGCAAACAACCTGTCTGGAGGTATAAATGAGTGACCTACAACAGGGAAGATCAGCTCTATTTTCTTTATATTTGTTGGGGCTTCTGTGTACAGCCATTTACCGAGCATAGCTATCATGCCTGTATTTTTGTTTTGACCGGCACAACCGTCAGACACTATTCGTAGAATTTTTATTCTATCTCCAAATTCAAAGTTTTTTAAGAAATCGTAAACTGCGCTAATTATCTCATTACTTCCTTTGCAGTTTGAAGTTTCATCCCAATAGTAGGAATGAATATTATTTTTGTCCATTTTAGCCTTTGAATTTCCCACAACAATGGCAAAGTGGTAAAAGTTGATTTGACGACTGTAGTAGGCAGATTGATCCGGAACTTTGGGCATGGCCTGGTTTTTTTGACAATCGAAAGTTATGGTTTGAAGAACTTCATTTTCTTCCTGCAATATTGCATAGAAGGCTTTGTATTTAAGGCGATGAATTCTTTTTTCGACCATAAGTAAATTTTTCTTCGAAGCGTCTTTCTCCGTTTTTACGCGTTCTGACAATTCAATGCACGTTGAACACACGTCTGTCCTAGGATTTCCAAAGCCTATATTATACTTGGTATTAAAAACATGTCTGAAAAAACTTTGTTTTACTCTCAAATCCTCGTCACGGGCTGCGTTATACATATGCCACATTTTACGTATTGTCAAGCCTGAAGCAAGATATATTCTATTGATACTTTTCGAACGACAATAGTGACTCTCTTGTCCTTGAAAGGTTTCGATGAACCATTCAACGGATAGTCTTTTTGTTTCGTATTTTTCGCTCTTCCTGTCACCTCCGCGCTTTTCTTCTGGCATTTCACCTCCGCTACATAAAAATCTGTTCATTACGCCCTGTATTCGATCTTTCTTTATTATTAGTGCTCTCATGAAAGTTTTTTGACATACCGGTATTTTGGTCCCATTTTTACTATGTATAGTATACTTAATAGCAATTTTTCTTTTACTGTTGGGTTTTAATGACTTAGCTTCTGATATATTACAATATTTCAGTATAAAACAGTCTTGCTTCACTTTCGTAGCACACTTATAGAAATTCTTGTGAAATTTTCTTATATCTTGACATGATAGTTCACTACATCGAAACGCCTTTTGCTTGTGTCCACACTGCGGAAACTGCGGCAAGCTTGAAGGTTTGTACCTAAAACCGAAATAACAATTTGAAATTAAAAGTTCAGAAAGAAACGTTGCTAATAAAATATTATAATCCAAAGAATAAATACTAAGAGCCATTTTTTTCAGACAGTCTCAGGCTTAAAGAATAGCGATTTTGAACTCAAAATAATCAACATAAACAAAAGTAAATGTAGGTAATAACAATAGGTAAATATTTTTTTTGGTTTTAGCTTCTGTGTTACCACATATCTACCAAATTCACGTATCTTTTTTAAATTTATTAAAATTACTACATTCCAAATTATGCATAACAAATTATCATACATACAAAAGATATATGAAAGTAAACGTACATATTTACATGAATAATAAAAAAATATTAAAAAGAACATGCTGCAGTTTTATATTCCATAGGTTATATAGGTTCCTACCTACTGCATAACATCATTCTTGCTACTATCGATGCTGATTTTAAAGGATGAATCACGTACCGTTTTTCGCGTAGAATCTCACGTTTCCAGGTTGCTTTATTCACAGATCGCTTCCTTGTCTTCTTTGGATCACATTTTCTCACAAATTTCATTAAGTCTTCCATTTTGTACGCATAAAATTATTAAATTACCAAACACAGATCTACACTACACAACAAAAATCGCCATCTTGTTTGCATAGTTAAAGTAAGTCACGTGTTAGAAATGACGCGCTACTATTGGTCAGTCAGTTTATAGGGGCTTTTGAAAGCCACATGCAATGTTTTAGTGGCTTCTGCAGGCCTATTACGGTTCTTTCATGACATGACATAATAAACAAGATTTCTATGATGCAATGATCAACAATTGTGACATAAAGAATAAACGAAGTCCCTTTACATTTGCATGCAAGAGGCGTTGCATTACCTTATAAAATTCAATCATCAATCAAGTTTCAATCATCGTCTATGACTTAAAAACGTCAATTGAAAAAGGTGAGATCGCACCCACCTCTATGATATGTTGGTTTCTTGATTTCATTTGTGTTCTTCCATTTCGTTTGCTTTCATAAATAAATAATTAATTATTATATATGGGGGTTATTGTATTCAATTTACATGGTATACCAAATAATGATCGTATGATAAGTTTTAAGGCCGCTCCACATTCTCGCGAGAATCTCGCGAGTCGTTAATACAATTGAAGGTATCGCACGAATAACGTTGCAACTGACAAAAACAAGTTTGCGAAATATTAGCGTTTTATCAGTTATTGAAAAAAAAATAAGGGAATAATGAAACCAAATTTTGCCAGGATTATCTTTATTATGAAATACATATTAAGATAAAAAAAAAACTAAAGTAAAGATTACAAGTTTGAAGATAATCGTACTTTAATCAAAAAAAAATTGGAATAACGTTGCAAATGTATGTCGGTTGCAACGTTTTTTCCAAGACTCTCATACATTAGAACAAGTTTTCATAAAATGCTTGTTTATTTTGTGGTAAGTATTGTTTCATGGCCATTAAATCATTTTTTTTAGCTGCTGTAATGGGTAAAATCATTTCATATAATATTGGGAGCTCATTTACTTGGGGTACTTCAATTCTTTGCCTGAACCTCCCTCTTTGTTTTTTGAACATCTCGTATTTCTTCCAACCCTCCATTACATTATGACACGTTCTCATATTAATACAACCTGGTTCATCGGCAGTCAGTCGAAACCATCTAGCTTGAGTAACTTTTAGCTCCGGATCTCTTTTAAATACACTGTCCAAAGGGGAAAGGTTCAAAAAAAGATTTTGCGTCATTTTAAAAACTTGAAAAGGATTGTTAACTCGAGAATTTGCGATCATCTCTATCACATCATCAGGATCGTATATTTTTGTGGTCTTTTTCTTTTTTTCAATGAGAGCAAAATCTCGGTCACATGGCAAGAAGCTGTGACCAGAGACCAAAAACTTTTGATTTATTTCTGTGAAATACTTTAACTGAATCAAGTAAGCGAATAAGACAAGCATTTTAAAGTTGTTGTTCTGTCCCACACATCTATCGGACCATATTGTGAGCTTTCTTTCTTCACCAATCTCGAGAAGTTGAAAATTGTGAAGAATATATTGAAGCAAACATGAAGCTATTTCTGATGAGCCGCGTTTTGCTATAGATTCGTGCCATGTGAACATAGTCACCTGTTGGGTACCCATATTGTGAACTGCAAAGTTATAGTTGGAATATTGTCTTTGATAAAACACGTCAGAATGGGAAAGATTAGGTGTAAAAATAACTTGTTGTAAATCTACACACAATACGATATTTTTACTGTTCAGGCGAGCTATGTCTGAGTCCTCTTTTAACTGATTGTAGGCTTTTTCGGATTTCATGTGATGTAATTTGGACTCATTGTAAAGTTTTTGGTAGCTTTCCTCATTTTCAGCTGCTGCAAGCTGAATATAAAATTTGTCACACAGTTTACAGGTGTCGCTTCGTGGTGTTCCGAATCTTAATTTAAATTCTGTACGAAATATATTTCTATAAGTATCGTAGGTACTTAATTCTTATTTCCGGATATTTTTCTTGAAATAATCGGAACATACTGAGAATTGATAGTGATGGATGGAGGCAAAGAGCTTTACTTGAGGATCTTGAATAATGATTTTCTTGGGCGGGGAAACTTTCGATGTGGTTTTTGACAGTTTGAATAACCGTATCTTGTATTTTATGAGGTCTGTTATCATGAAGGCCTCTTTGATCCTCCACTGGCTTGTTAAATTTTAGTTTGTCAACTAAAACTTGAATTCGACGTCGTGTCACCGATAAAATATTACAGAAGGTTTTTTGACAAACTTGGACTTTCTTTTCAGGTACAAAAGATAAGTAATACATGACAGAACAATGCCGTTTTGATATGCCTTCAGGAACTGTTCTTCTTTTAGGTTCACGTAACTCAATGCTAGATCTCAGAAAAAGTGTCTGATTGTTATACGATTTTTTATAAAACTCATGAAACATTAACATTTTCTGTTCGAATGTTATAGTTTTACAATCATAATTGCATTTGCAAATTGTATTCTGAAACAAAATAAATACTTATAGTGAATAAAAGTTACCTACATAAACAAAAACTAACAAGTAGGTAGTCTCATTTCGAACAGACTGCAGATAGCACGTTTTTCCACCCACCTGATTTGGTTCCAATTTTTGGTTAATTAATTTGCCTTTGCGATTTATATATTGCTTGCCTGCATCTCTTAATGCTTTACGCTTATTATCTTTTCTATTTTCTAAATTAATTTTGCGTTTTTTCGACTTATTTATTTGTTTTAAAACACCCGGACTTAATTGCGCATGCGACGACATGTCTGCGCTTGAAACGTTGTTCCACTGACGCGCGGACGACGGGGGTAGGCCATACCCAATTACAGATAAACAATACGCCACAGAGTTATATGAATGAATGAGACGTGACACTGTTAACACTTGCAACGTAATTCTACAATAAAAACGCGAAATCAAATTTTGCTAGTTGCAACATTATTCGAGCGATACCTTCAATTATCTTCATACATAGAATATAAAGCCTTGAGATCAATATGTTTTTATCACAATTTATCTTTATTTGTTAGTAAATAAAACATATTAAATATTAATTTTTATCTTCCTGGACCCTTTTCAATACTAACAATATAAAAAAATTAACAAAAACTCTTAAAATCTATTACCAGTTACTTCAAAACTCTCTCTCTCTCTAAAGGGAGTTGTGCGTCAATGCATTCAGTCATTCAACTAACCATTCTAATGCTTTCTTTCAAGGTCAGTCGGCCATATTGAGGTTAACCATCGTTAGTAATAACGAATATTAGAAGTATCATTCGACTCAGGACGTTTGTATATTACTATCGTTCAAGTCGAATATTCAAGTCAGTATTAGTAGTTTATTCGACTGATATGATAATTCGCAGACGCGCATCGCTGAGATATACTCTGCGATGTAACCATTTAAATCGACGGCTCGCTTGTTACTGAGAAACATGCGATCGTGACTCCTACACAAAACTCCAAACTCCCCACAAACCCCAAAACCCACAAAAAGTAGAGAAAAATGAGAGAAATTGAGTAGAATACGAGTATGGCTTTCTCGGGAGATTCTCGCGAGAATGTTGAGCGGCCTTAACGTCAAAATTATTTCATATCATCGCATGGTTTTGAGATCCATAATAGGCCTGCTGATCCCAATTGTTAACTTTACAACTATTTTTGTTAGTGTTTTAGAGCGATTTGGCACTAACTGAATAGCTAAACTTGAAGTACTAATAAAACGCTTTCAAATAATAACATAAGGTTGGTTTTAGGAAAAAATCGTTTTAGCGGGTTTTGAAACTAGATGACTCATATGTCGCTTTAAAAATTATTATATCACCTACAAATTAAATTAATTTTAAAACCTGTTTCCGGTATCGACCTTTTTCTTCAGCAAGGAGGTTGACTATACAAGAAAAGAAAGAAAAACATTACCCTCTTTCGCAGTCGGATATTTAACCGTTAATAACGGCATTTTATCGGTAGCTAACCATAATTTTGGTTAAGTAACGGTAGCTAACGGGTTTTTTACAACTATAGTTGTGCCCGTCTGCACTAAACTTTGATCTTAAGCATGATAGTCCGTTCACAGTTCGTTTACCTCTGACGTATGTTTTCTCTATGTTGGCCCTACTGTCCAGTTTCGCTGAAACTTTTCATAAAAGTTTTAAATAGCCTCCTTTATTTTATTACAAAAATTAAACTAAATTGCTGTAATTTTTCCAAATATTGTTAAAAAAAAGAACGAAATATTACGCTCAAGTATGAAGTAATATAGTGTTGTAGACGTTCAAAAATATAGGTGCATACATTATTAGTAACACAAACGGTACTTTGTAATTGAAATTTAATACGGCAACCCAAGACTCATGGCAGCCAACCTAACAGCTGGAGGTAAACCAACTGTAAATGGACTGTACTCTGATTTTTATTGTTATTTGTCCAGTCTGACGGTTGATTTGACATGATACGCTTAAGCTCTTGCTTATAGTTATGAGATGGGAAATCGGCGTCATAACTATAAGCAAGAACTTACGACGGCATTCGAAAAGTTATGCCAATACACTAGTTAAAAATATTATGGTATTTAATAATATTTTACAAAGACTATTTAAAAAAAAAACATGAAACGACATCTCAAAAATTAAAATTTCTTTCACCTTCACAAATTCCCACAATACTCTTTATTATAGAATTCTCATTACTTTTCGATCATGTCAAATCAGCCGTCAGACAGGACAAACGACAATAAAAGTCAATCAATTCTCGTTGCATGTCGTAATATACAGTTAGGATCAAAGTTTAGTTTTAGTTTAGGATTACGGGCATGAGTGTTACGTTATTTAAGGGAATTTTATAGATTATGAAGCTAAAATTTAACATGGTATACAAACTATTGCAATCGATTCTGTTACCAATTCTGTAAAAACTGTTTTCAGGTTTCGTATTAACAAAAATAACGTTGTATAATTCATATTTCGTAGCAGTGTTTAAAAGTTTGTGTTTAAGAATTGTTTAGTTGTAACTAAAAAACAAAGATATAAAATAGTCTGCTTTTTTCATACTTATCAAGCTTAGTAAAATTGTGATTGCAACAATAGATTATAAAGTGACCAATTCACGGAACTGGAAGTATTTTTCAGTATTTAATAATGTTGTATATATTATTCTAATCGGACTTTAAAATACTAATTTGTAAGAAAAGTCTGACAATATACATGATATATGACAAGTTCTTCTTAAAATGGAGTAGTTTGAATTTGTTAGATTTTTCCCCAAATTGTCAGATTTTTTATTTAAAAACTTTTAAAAAAATCCTTTGTTTCATAGACTTTATGTAGAGGAAAATTATATTCTATCGGGAAATAGTTCAGGGGTAAAAAACTACACGGCAAAACAGCTATCAAACAAAACAGTGTGGAAACTAAGTTTTTTTCAATATTTGGTAACAATCACACTGTCTTTCATTGGAATTTCAAACACAAACTCGTTAAGGATGTAATGTTCTATGAATATTTGTGAAAATATACTGGACGTAGTCCATAATTGTAGAGATACTTACCTACTATGAATTTTACTATAAAAGCGACTGCTAAATATGTAATATTTCTTATTGTTTGTAACTGTTTCGCCTATAGAAATCACTTTCGCAAAAAAATGCTATATCCCTTACATGAAAATATTTATGAATAAAACTGAATCTTTAATTGATTGCATTTTTGGGCATTACAAATGAATCGTAGATGTCTAAATTACAGATTGTTAAAGGTTAATGTAAATAGAATGTCCCAATTGTGGTATTATGATTTTGAGTTTTTTTTGCCCAAATTAAATTAATGGCTGTTGCTACAATTCTAGTAGGCAGTAATTTAAAAGATTTTATGTAAATAAAAAACTATTGTATTTATAGAATAAGAAAAGGTGTTTTTGTTGTTGTAACTGTATCCTGTAGAATAAATACGCAGGTGTACAGAATAAAGTGCTTTTAAGAGTACCAATATTTTTTATTTTATTCTCTAAAAACACAATTTATAGATAATCAAAAAAAATAGAACCACGTAGGAGTGCTTACATATGAACAAAATTTATAGATAATAAAAAAAAATAGAACCAAAATGAAAGCACTCATAATTTCTTTTTCAGAAAAAGTGAACCGCCTTCAAAAAACCGACCCACTAAGAATGTTAAATATTTTTTATAAACGCCATCCTATTCCTGTTTCTATTCCGTCCATATTATTAACCCGTATAGTAAATTGCTGCCAGAAATGAATTAATAGGTACCTACTAAATAATGTAATAAGAACATTAATAATTTGTCTAGGTGGGGCACTATTTACATAAGTCACCTAATTTACTATATTTAGGTAGGTACCTGCTAATTTATTTTACTATAAAATTTTACACTATTTTAATACGGTATTTTTAATTCCCAGAACATCGCTCGCTACCCATAATGTCCTTTTTGGATTTTATTCATAGATGGCGCAACTTATAACCAGTTTTGTTCTATGTTCAGAACTATTATAGGACTATTACTATTAGTGGAAAAGCACTATTATACTTTTTGAATTACAATGAAAAATATGATATATACCTAAGTATTGGTTACTCTTTCTTTAGAACAAAAATAGTGGAAGTGAATAAAATCACTGAAACCGTGTCATGTTTTAAGATCTTTCATTTAAACAATTTCAAACGTGATTCTTACATCTGCCATAAAGTTGGTTTGCACTATATAAAAGCATTAACAGACGATCGAATTTGGTCCGGGCCGGACACCGGACTTGGTCTGGCGTACCAAATCCGCTGGTCGCAACCACAAAGCAGATACATAGTAGAGCTGCTGTAAGCAAAGTTGCACAGCTTCAATTTGGGTTGTCCTGACGTCACAGCCTTTAGTGCAAGCTATTCCTCGCTAGAGGCTCTGGCGTCAGTTCGTCGCTGACTTCTGTGAAGTATGTACACGCGTAGATATTAAAAAAAATTAAATCCTCCATTTGTTTCTCGATGTAAAATTTTGTTTCCTATACTTTTATAAAGGAATTACATTGACAATCCAAATAAAATTAACTTACCACGAAGATAATTTCATTCATAATTATTTTTTACAAATTGTATGTTTTCCAATTATTTGTGTCCAAAATTTCAGATTGTTATTTGTTGCCTAGGTGATTTTTATGCCGCGAAAAAAGGTTGCGTTATCTGCCGTCAAGTAGAAATACTTTTAATTCGCGGTTTTTTCTGACAGATTTGAAACGTATGAAATTTCGTTAAAAAACTAGAGCCACCTAGTAAAGTATAGCTGAACTTTTTTGATGATCATGTGAATATTTTAACCTTATGTTTCAACCGGTTTTTACTACTCGCTACTAGGTGACCAATGCCATCGCCTGTCTGGCTATGATTGTGTCCGTCAGGGGTCAGGATGGCGTGAGAGATGTCTGAATAGTCCCAAAATTTGCACGAAACAACTGTACCTAAACTGTACTAAACTGTACCTATGTGAAAAAAAACTGTACCTCAAGCAATTCAATAAAAAATTTAAAGTGACATAGACACGCCGTTCTGACGTCAGCTTGGCGCGCATAGTCGTGTATCGCTCCAACGTGTGGGAATTATGTTCTCGAACTTATTTCAATAAACTGTACCTAAACTGTACCTAATAAAACTGCCAATAAAAAAAATATTTCACATGCTGATATCGGTCAAATCCATAATTTTTTTTAGTGCCCATTTTTTTATAATAATGTATTCATTATAAAGATTGGTCAAATTTATATCGAATATCATATTTATAATAGTAAACGCTCTGAAAACATGAACATAAAACAAGATATAAAACCTAAAAAAAAAACCCACCATAATATCAGGTTAAGCCTTTTTTGTGGACGGTACAAACATTTTCAATGATCAGGTTAAGTAAATAAAACCATTTTACTTTTTATAAATTAAAATTCTAACACCTTAATTCTACTTTAAAAATATTAATGTTGACTGTCTGAAATATATATTGTTTCAAAGATATTGAATTTGTATGTTGGTCCCAAATTGACGATATTTTTTAATACCACAGGCAGATGGGCGGTTTATTTTAGGTCTTCGAATGATAAATATTTAATACTTATTTGCTTCCTTCAAATCATGCAAAATGTATTATGCTAAAGTAGAAACAGGTGTCATAAACATTTTTTTACTTCCCATATTTTTTTATTCAAAAAACAGATGACATGGGACTTACAAAATATCAATTTTGTGTGTTAAGGTAAAATGAAACAAGTTGAGTTTATTTAATCACGCGAAAACAAAAAACAAAAAGTCGACACCTTTTGTTTTTCTTTCATTGCTCAAAAATAAATTAGTGTGGTTTAGCTCTTTTTATTTAGATTAAAACCAGAGATTTCTTATCTTTATTCAAAGTTACTGACACATTACTCCTTTAAGTATCGAGTGAATAGGTTTCTCGTGGATGGACGTGTACCATCCATAAAGTAACTTTTATAGGTACCATCTTAGTCTTCAAGCGCACTTAGTCTTCAAACGTCCTATCCTTATAATATAAAAAAACACGAATGATTGAGCACTTAAAGGAAGGGAGGTATATCATTACATAAGTATATCATTCTCCTCCATTCTTTATTTACTTTCTGTGTTTAGCAACTAAATCCTGACAAATTTTCATAGAATTTTATGAGTTGGCGAAGCGGTCGAAATGTACACCTTTTAGCTCCGACTTGCACGACTTGTTTCTTTATATCTGAACAATGTAGCGGTTGACCATTACGAAAATATTTTTTAACAAAACTACTATTGATGGACTTTGCAAAATAAAATAAAAAAATAATGACATCCATCATTATTTCCATTTACCATTCAAAATATTATTAAAATATATTGAATGCACATTGAAGGAAATCTATGACTTAATTTCAATTCATTACTTCTGCATTTAAAAAATAATAATAGTAAGGGTAGTGTTAGAATTTTAATTTATAAAAAGTAAAATGGTTTTATTTACTTAACCTGATCATTGAAAATGTTTGTACCGTCCACAAAAAAGGCTTAACTTAATATTATGGTGGGATTTTTTTTTAGGTTTTATATCTTGTTTTATGTTCAAGTTTTGAGAGCGTTTACTATTATACATATGATATTCGATATAAATTTTACCAATCTTTATAATGAATACATTATTATAAAAAAAATGGGCACTAAAAAAAATTATGGATTTGACCGATATCAGCATGTGAAATATTTTTTTTATTGGCAGTTTTATTAGGTACAGTTTAGGTACAGTTTATTGAAATAAGTTCGAGAACATAATTCCCACACGTTGGAGCGATACACGACTATGCGCGCCAAGCTGACGTCAGAACGGCGTGTCTATGTCACTTTTAATTTTTTATTGAATTGCTTGAGGTACAGTTTTTTTTCACATAGGTACAGTTTAGTACAGTTTAGGTACAGTTGTTTCGTGCAAATTTTGGGACTATTCAGACATCTCTCACGCCATCCTGACGGACACCTATGATTGGCCATAACCCACCGCTTACCCCTCCCGCACCCCGCGCGTAAGCTTCACTTGAGTCCCTAGAAAAAACCGGATAGGGCAGCTCCTCTATATATTTCCTCCGTGGTCGCAACAGACGGCCGGATCCAAGGAACACTATACTCAAGAGCCGGATCTCGCACTAACCCCTCTCGTAAGAGAGTATATTGTTCCATGCACTAACCGCGTGGCTTGCACACAGTTCAGACGGTGTCCGTATCGACCGCGCGGCCACGGCGTTTTTTCTTACATCTAACCATGCCAAGATAATGTAAAAATTTGTAAAAGTCGATTCCTAAAAACATAAATTTGTAAAAGGTATAGTTAAAAAGTTATAAGGGTTTGAACGTGGCCGCGCCATTGAAACAATGCGAACCGCGCGGCCACGTAGATCTTTAAAACTAAACATTGCAGAGATCTGAAGTTTAGGTAAAACACGGATTGAATATGTAAAAAATTTGTAAAAATATAGAAAAAAATCCTGGATTCACATTTTAGAAGCTGTAAGCTTATAACACCATGGCCGCGCCATTGACCGGTATAAAATTACGTTATCGTCGATATCTCGCTGGAAAAGCATAGCAGAGGTCTGAAGTTTTTTGTAAAACCTGGATTCGAATTTGTAAAAACTAGTAAAAGTATAATAAAAAATCATAGGTATACATAATAGGAGCTGTAAGACCAAAAACCCATGGCCGCGCCATCGAAACGTTAGAAAAGTACTTTACCGTCGATATCTTGCTGAAAAAGCATCGCAGAAGTCTGAAGAATTTTGTAAAACCAAGATTTAAATTTGTAGAAACGATTAAAGATGCACAAAAAACTCCTAGGGTCATATTTAAGGAACTTTAGCACTGAATCATTAGTACGGCTTGAATACGTCGATAGGGTGACCATGGCTTATTGATACTAGAAAACTTTCCACCCATTTAATAGAAATTATATCACAAATCCATATTTATTTCGCATAATAAATTAAATTTAATTTTGGAGCTCATCTGACCTGTTACCTGTTACCATGAACAAGAAACAGACATAGTTACATTCGCGCTGAAAACATAACCCTCCTTTGCGTGCAGTAGTCGGGTAAAAATATTTAGGAAACAGTTCATTTTAAAACTTTCCTTAACAATAAGTTTGCTATAGGTTACCACTTTATCTCAGCGACAGTTTGATGTAATTTTAAAATAATAATATACTATGGTGCGTGTTTTGGTCGATGTCATAAAACTTTTGGAACAAGTAAACAAAAGCAAGACTATATTTCTACGAATAACATTGTTTGATAATTGGCCGGCAAGCCTTTGAGTGAGCGGCATGGACTTTCAAACAAAAAACACAAAGATAAGGGTTGTACACCTGGTTTTTCCTGTTTCTTTTATTCCATTAGCAGGAGGGGGTGTGTTAGAGATGGCATAGCTAATTTCAATCACTCTGCTGTTCGCTTGCGATTAGTACAGTACTCCCGGTGTGTTATTTAAGTGCGATATTTCTTTTGACCTTAAGCTATCTATTCGGAGGACTGGAAGATGCCGTCATAAAGATGACGATTCAAATTTAAAGAAATGTTTGATTTGTAACAACGAAACCAAGAGGTATATATACGAATTAAATAATATTATTTTATTTGATCTTAATGGCATAGATAAAATCAAACTCGAAGAAATACCCCATTTTATCAAATTTAAACAAAAAAAATATAGACTGATAGGTGCTGTAGAATATGTTCCCCCGGTTGTAGGACTCATTGGGCATTACAAGTGTCATTGCTTATTAAATACCTCTGAAATGATTTGTTACGACGATAATAAATTCGGAACACACGCAAGTTCACCTATGAAAATCCATAATTTGACATATGGTCTAATAGACGAAGACTAAGATTATCTGTGTTTTTAAAGAAATAAACATATATTTTTTACTTTATCGATTCATTTTATTCAATTTACAATCCTTAAGATACCTATAATTTATAATATTGTCTTAAGTTTTCACGATTTATAATTTAAATAAAACTAATTTTTTAACCGGATTAATCGCGTATAATTTATTTGATCTCGTGACCAAGGGGTCTGCAAAGACACCGAAACGTCGAGTTTAAATGTAAAATATAAATTATACGCGATTAATCCGGTTAAAAAGTAGTTTTATATAATTTATATTATAAAGGACATTTCTGTCATCAACAAACCATGGTCACTCTATCGACGTATTCAAGCCGTACTAAAGATTCAGTGCTACAGTTCCTTAAATATGACCCTAGGAGTTTTTTGTGCATCTTTAATCGTTTCTACAAATTTAAATCGTGGTTTTACAAAATACTTCAGACTTCTGCGATGCTTTTTCAGCAAGATATCGACGGTAAAGTACTTTTCTAACGTTTCGATGGCGCGGCCATGGGTTTTTGGTCTTACAGCTCCTATTATGTATACCTATGATTTTTTATTATATTTTTACTAGTTTTTACAAATTCGAATCCAGGTTTTACAAACAACTTCAGACCTCTGCTATGCTTTTCCAGCGAGATATCGACGATAACGTAATTTTATACCGGTCAATGGCGCGGCCATGGTGTTATAAGCTTACAGCTTCTAAAATGTGAATCCAGGATTTTTTTCTATATTTTTACAAATTTTTTACATATTCAATCCGTGTTTTACCTAAACTTCAGGTCTCTGCAATGTTTAGTTTTAAAGATCTACGTGGCCGCGCGGTTCGCATTGTTTCAATGGCGCGGCCACGTTCAAACCCTTATAACTTTTTAACTATACCTTTTACAAATTTATGTTTTTAGGAATCGACTTTTACAAATTTTTACATAATCTTGGCATGGTTAGATGTAAGAAAAAACGCCGTGGCCGCGCGGTCGATACGGACGGACACGTTCAGACGTCATGCCTCTGACGTTATCCAATATTACAAAATTAACTCTCATATTCTCTATTTTTTTTTTTACATAATTTGCAGTGATACTTTTATCAAATCTTGAATAATAATTCCGAGGAATCTCAAGAGCTTGACACTAGAAAAAGAGTTTGACACTAGAAAACCGACGCGATAGATATATAGACTTTGTTTCAGATAACAACATAATTGATTCCTCATCACAGTTCTCAGAAATTAATTTTATTTCTAATGCCAGACTACCCGTTTGCCACTCACGAAAGTTATTTTTAAGAAATATATTTGTGCCACCTAACCTTCGTAAAAACTACTGTCGCAATATCTTTTTGTACCGCTAGTGTGTTGACTCGTATAATGAACAATGTAATGACTTAGATTTGTGAAAAACCTAAAAACCAAAAAAGACCATGATTCTTTGAAAAACCTAAAGCAAACTTATATAAGTTTCCCCTTCTCAATAAAACTGTAAAACTTGTACTGCTTCTTGTTTCACTGTAATAAATAGGTAGTGTTATAACTTATATTTATAACTTATTTTTGTTAGCTATAAATATATATAAGACTACTACAACTTACCTACTTATTTGAATATAAGATGTGAAATAGGTATACGTGTCCCGAAATTTAATTATTTTTGTAAATTAAGTTTTTTGGGTACTCCTTGTCTTTTGCTTTACACAATTGTTGAAATTATATTCACTTTTGTAAAATGTGTGATGTTTTGTGCCAGAATAAACAGAATAAATAACAAACATAGTTAGCTAATCAATAAAAACATAACCGTCCATCCGTGATTGGCACTGTAATAAATACAAATCTTAGTTTTATAATAAACTAGCCACCGCGCGCGGTTTTACCTGCGTAACTTTTGATCCCGTGGGAATTTCGGGATAAAATATAGCCCATAACCTTCCTCAAGAGTTGGGCTATCAAATGCAAAAAGAATTTTTCAAATCCCACTTGTAGTTTCTGAGATTAGCGCGTTCAAACAAACAAACAAACAAAAAAACAAACTTCAGCTTTATATATTAGTATAGATGTGAAAGATTTGCAAAGTGATTAATGTACTGTCTGGAATAGCACATTGGCTACTTTTAATCAGAAGTTGCGCAGGTGAAACCGCGTGAACTGCTAGTATTCGGTAATTATTCGGAAAATCAATCAAACATTCGCCTGAATACAAATGTCGAATGTACGAAATACAAATGTTCGGCCAACATTCGGATCATCGCCGATACAAAATAAACAGACAAATTGAGAACCTTGTTTTTTTTGAAGTTCGTTAATAGGTAAACCCTTCTCCTAAACATGACAAATCTTTTTATGAAAACCGCAGACAAATTGATTCAGCCAAACGCGAGAAAATCGCAGACAAACATCCTTTTATTGAATTTCGTCAAAAATAATCAATTTTAAGACAACCAATGTAAAAATTTAACAGTGTAACAAATGTTTAACTTGAATGAAACTGTTTGAATCAATAAAGTCTCAAAAATTTTAACTTGTGACTAATATTACTGAAAAATTACACAGCTCTACTTGAAGTGCTCGTATAAATAAAAAGGCTGCACGTACTGATAAAAATTTATTTTGTATTATAAAAAAAACAGTTAACCCTCATAGAACTTAGGTAACTTATCCCCCAGAACTACAGTACGCTCAACTCCAGCTTGAGAAATTACTCCTAATCGCACAACACCGCCTGAAGACCCATCTCTTAACATTGCAAGTGTTAATGTATTTGTTACAAACTTCATCGCTTCCTCTTTAGACATCTTGGGCTTGAAGTTGGCATCAACATAACCATAAACATATGATGATCCAGATCCACCAATTGATACAGCTTGACGCTGAACCATTCCACCGATTGGGATGGAGTAAATTTGGCCTGAAAATATGAAATATATTACTAATGAGTACGCCAAGTATTTAAATTTAATCATTAAGAGTGGTAATGCACTGTCCCTTCATTAAACATTTCATAAACATCTGACAACCGGCTGGTGTAGAGTTAAGATACATTGCCTTCTATGCCAGGCAGCGGATATTTGTGTGATGAACACACCTATATTAGTCGGCAAGTCATGGATGTTTATATATTTCTTAAGTATATCAGTTGTCTAGTATCCATAACACAAGTTCTTTAAGAAACTTAATTTGGGCTAGATAATGTTGTGTATGTGTCAGAAATATTAATTATTATTTATTAAACATTTCTAGACTCTTATTTTGTCGAATTAATATCGGATGAAATGCATAGCCTTTAATCATATTTTAATCTTTCATCAGTCAGTTACATATTTTTACTATTAAAGCAATCGCAAAATATAACATTTAATTTATTGCAGATCAACTTTTCACTTATAACCAACTATCAAAAATAAAACTTACCTCCTAATGTTTTATCCCATCCAGCGACCAATATACCAGCTACCAATGAATCACGATAATTGTAACAAAGTTCCCGGAAAATAGATGCAGCTGTTTTAACGAGGGGCTCTTCACCAAGTTCCATCTTGTGGAAACCTAAAAAAGAAGAAAAATATAAGTAAAACTAATATTTTCAAAGATGACTAACTTCTAAAACGAGACAAAATTTAAAAGTAATTCAAGCAGGCAAATTCCATACTCTGGCAATTTTTTATTATAATTATATTTAATAATAGAACTGATGGGCATCTTACTTAGATGGTAAGTGACAATGTCTGCTATAGCTTGAGTATCAGCAGCAGAACCAGATCTGCAGCAGTAAATATAGTCATTTATTTTGGTCAGCTTATCAGTGACTCTATTTGCTATGTAGGCTCCTGTAGTGGTTCTAGAATCGGCGCCAATTACAACACCACCATCATATTCACAAGCCATTATAGATGTTCCTGTACTGTGTGGTGCACTCATCCATTCTGGCATACTAGGATCAGAGTATGTGTCTACAACAGATGCAGCCATTTTTAGCCTGAAACAAAAATTTTATGATAGAATTTGTAGATTAAACAAGTCGTTCTGTCGGTAAAATTAACATTGCAAGTACTAGTGTTATTGCGCTGATATTCAAAAACAAATATTTATAGCAATGTTAGAAATTTTTTAGAATCACAGAACTCACGTAAATATTTAATATTTTCTTTTTTGAGGTCCCTTACAGAAATACGTTCGGTGATAGGATTATTTTGATGTCTCACGGTGCTTAACCATAAAGTAGGTACCTTTTATTTTTATGTGCCTAACTGTCAAATGTCACTTGCTCAAGTTTTGTATAGTCATGAAGTTTTTTTCTTTTTAAATAATATATTTTTACATCGCTCATGTTCGGTAAGTAGGTTCATAACACGTTCATAATACCAACAAATGGGGCTTGTAGGTGACTAATTACCGCTCTAGGGTAATAATCTAGCTAGAAAAGCAGCCTTGTCTTCGTGTGAGTATAAATAGTCATCAATTTTAAATATCGAACGGCGAAGCTCAATTTAGATCTTGAAAAACAAAATAAAAAAGTTTTTTCATTAAGTTTGATACTTTAATGAAAAAAGGTAGGAATAGAAAACTTTAACTTTAAATATTGTTTGTTTTTTGGATATTTTTATAACTACGTGCTAATTAGGAAAAAACATGAGTTCTTCAATCGATGAAGATATAAGCTACACTCCCGATTCAATGATAATGGAAGCTGAAGCAGCAATTAAAAATATTAAAATATTTTATTCTTGCAATGCTTACAGCTTTCGGCTACTAATCTACTATTACGGGCCTGGACTTATAAGTTGAGTCAGTGCTGCCGGCATCGAGAAACACAAAGGATGACCATTAAAATGAGAGGTTTTTAAATGTTAAGCGCCCTACTCAAAGCACTGCCTGCAAGGCCCTGCGTGCAGTGGCACTGCCAATCTTATTGTGTGTATGCATGCAGCAGGGCCTATCTGTGGCAGGGTAAACAATTAAAATATCGACATAATACGATTCACTAAAAAAATCACAAAAAAGTAATTACAAAAACTTAATAACCCGACTGCAGAATACGGTAAGTTTCAACTAAAAAGTACAAACCAAGCACATAAGTCTTAAAGAGCTTTTAAATAATATTTGTAAAAAAAATGTTTGCCGCAGGCGGGGATGCTATATTGGAATATAAAGTCCAGCGAATTGACTGAACTGGCGAATTGGTTAATGTACAGGATTTAATTTATATACAGGGTGTTTGGTAGAGGGTTCGCAAATTAAGCGAGCGTGCTCGGTAACCCTTTTGGAGAATACAAGTTCTGTACAAGCCAAAAAAACTCTGACCCTCCATTTTTTTTGTAGATGTTACTATATTTTTCGGTTTGCACCAAAATTGTACACATTTATCTCCACAACATTTTTTAAATCGGTTTTAGACGGGATGTTTTTACTTTATTTTGGTCTCTGATGCATCTTTAAGCAATGATTAAGCATTGTTTTCTAATAATATACCCACTTAACTAACTTTGTATATTTTATAACATTATTCGAAGGCCTGCCTTATAGGCCGTTGACATCTAGGGCTTTTCGGCGTTACTATAAACCAAATTAATTAGTGTTATTTTAATGAAGACGTTTCAAAGTGGTAAATTTCCAGTCACAGAGCTCGATCGCCGCGGCGGCGTTTCGACAAAAACTTACTTTCAAAATAATTGCCTATGAAGTGCGTGTCATAGATGAATATATAATATAAGTACCTTACTAAAGTATGGATGACCGTGTCGGTTTTTGCTCTTTAGTGCCACATAGTATCCACTCCAGGAACCTTTTTGACCAAAGCAACCCTAGAATGCAGCCCGGCCGTACCGCGCCAATTTAAAATTTTCAGAAATTCGTGTTACAAGTTATTACTATTGCGCAATTATAATTTGATTCAATTTACTACATAGGTAAAGAGTCAAATTTAAACTGCGCAATACTAATAAGTTGAAATAAACTGCATAAAGCATGATTCAATGGGAGTTGGCAGTAATAAAAAAATATGCATCTCAGATAATTATTTCTTTTTTCATTTTTATATTTGTGTTTGATAAAATACTTATAGGCCGTAGATTTCTTCGGGTTGTCTTCGTCAAACTCAATGCTTTTGCCACACAACAAACCTCCTTACACCAGTCATTTAAAATCAATGCAATTCCTTTTCTTAACTCACTATCTCATAAGAAAATCAGTATCTTACGTAAAAATATCACTTCATAAAAGTAAAATCTTTGATTCGAGATCGTAAACACGCAAGGAGTGAATACGAACGCAAAAACTTGATTGATTGAATACTACACTATAGATACGCTGCCTAGTACGATACCTACCTGGTACTATACATATATCGATTTCAAACGCAGCAAAAAATACAAAAAGTTCCAGTGATGCCCGGCGCGTGGTGCATCACTGGAACTTTTGTACAATATAATTTTTCGTGTACCAGAAGGTTAGCAGTCGAGCACTCACTGCAAAAAATATATGAGTTTGTAAAAACTGCATAATTTAGATAGCTACCTAATTAACTTATAGGTTCCAAAGAGCAGAGCTTTGATACAAGCAGAGTTTTGAATTCCTTAATTTAGAACAAGTTTACTGTTTTAAAAAAATATTGATTTTCTTTTCACATTTTGAATTTTTTTGTTTCTATTTTCCAATGAGTACCTACTATGTGTAAATGAGGAATTTTCTGACAGCTCATAAAGATAACTTCAAAAAACCTCTAAAGATGGCACTTTTAAAAAGCCGAAGGCGTTAAGTTTGTATACTATAATGTAGGTAAGTGGTATCTATCGTCTATGGTTACTTTTAGATTCAATTTCTGATAAAGACGTCAATTAATTTATTTTACTTTAAAAAACGCAGGGTGGAATAAATGTCTTTATGACAGACAGGACTCGCCTTTTGTAAAGCGCCATCTATCGAAGCCTTATGTACCATTTGGTCACCGTTTTGTTTTTTTAATGAGTTGTCAGAAAATCTCTCATTGTAGGGAAAACTGTTATTAGCATTATTATAGTGTTAAAACTCAGACAAATTTCAATCAGTCGCTCGAATCTGTTAGGCAAGCCCGTATTTATCGCACGTTCCGGTTTTCCAGTGGTTCTCAACCTTTATAACTTATTACGACTTACGATTTTCTGTTACCTGCTAAAATGCCAAATTGCTCTGGCTGCAATGTAGAAGTTATTGATGGAGTGGAATGCACTTTGTGTCCAAGTTTTATGATTTTCAGTGCTCTGTTATCACGGAAACAGGATACCGCAAAATTGGAGGAGGAGACAAACTCGCTTGCAAGACATTTAAAAACTCCGCAAGTCCAGTAAGCAGTCCTAAACCCTCTGACCACGACAGTTTAAGGGCTGAGTTACAAAGAATATCCCTACAAATATCAATATTGCCTACACTTCGAGAAATAAAAGGCATTCTCTACAAAAATAATGAAAATTTCTTTATTAGATTTATTATATTGGTGCCTGGGAGGTCACAGGATGCCCTAGGTGTATTTTGTGACCTATCTAAAGCATTTGACTGTGTTGAGCATGACACTCTCATCAGGAAACTCCACCACTACGGCATCAAAGTCACTGACCTCAAACTTTTGAACTCATATCAAAGTGATAGAATTCAGAAGGTTGAGGTTAACCGGAAAAGGTCGGCTGGGTCGGTTGTGAGAATGGGAGTGCCTCAAGGTTCAATTCTGGGCCCATTTTTGTTTCTAGTCTATATAAATGATCAACCATATATGGTAGGCAATAATCACGCATTGTTTGCTGACAACACATCATTAATTTTTAAAATTATAAGACAGAAAATAAACTACGACGATGTAAACAATGCTCTCGCAAATGTTGTTCTGTGGTTCAATATAAATAATCTAGCTTTCAATGAATAAAAAAAACTAAATCTATATAATTCTCTGCACCAAATGTAAAACAAGTTGAGTCTGATCTGCGGCTTAATGGGAACAGGTTGAATCTAGTAGATGACTCTGTTTTTATTGGAATTACCATAAATTCTAAATTGTAATGGGGCGCCCATATCTCACAACTAGCGAGTAGACTTAGTTCTGCAGCGTTCGCGGTAAGGAAAATTCGCTCATTGACTGATGTTAATACAGCGAAGCTGGTATATTTTAGTTATTTTCATAGTATTATGTCCTATGGTATCCTACTTTTTACTTTTACTTTTTTTTCTACTATATTGACACGATATTTACACTGCAGAAAAGGGCTACTCGTGGAATGTATAAACTTGGAAACAGGGAATCTCTTCGAGAAAAGTTTAAAGAGATTGGTATCTCGACCCTTGCATCACAATATATTTAAGAAAACATTATGTACTTATAAGAATAGTAGGTAATAAATTTAAAACTAGGAAAGATAATCATGATAAAAATTACTCTGTAAGGACTAGGAATGACCATAAATTAGCGTTTCCTAAATTAAGGCTAAAAGCAGCAAATCATTAATTGGAATGTCAATACGTATATGTAAAAAAAATCCGAAGTCAATTCAATCCCTAGCATTCAATAAATTTAAATCGGTCATTTAAAACACTCTATCTCGAAATAGTATATTATGTAACAAGTGAGCTAAGTTGCTAATTACAGTCGAGGCTGTGATTTGAGCCCGAGCCGTAGGCGAGGGCTTAATAATGAGCCGAGACTGTAATTAGCAACGCTCACGAGTTACATACGACGTTTTTCAACGGGTAAAAGACAGACATAGGTGGTCATAAAATTTATTTGAAGCATCTGTTGAAGGTACAGTTAACAAACTTATATTCTACATTATTATTTGAAGTGCCAGCTCGTCCTGAGTGTATGTCGGCGACATAGACAAATCACTGGAATGATTTGGCATTAAATAATTAATGCTAGATGTCGACGGTTGTGGTTCAAGGCCAGGACAAAACTTCTTCTGCTTCGACTCTAAGTTAATACCGCCTGGACGCGCGCGCTCAGCGGCGCCCCGAGCGCCGCGCCGGTCAGTAGCCCTGTCCCATTACACGTACACACGCTGTTGTTGCTTGGAGGCGCTGTGCCGCTGCTGCTGATGCAGGTGCGCCGCCTGGACGCGCGCGCTCATATATTTAATGTATAACCCGGATCAATAAAATATGCTCTGTTTACTCGCATGTAATTTGCACTAAGGTACAATTCAACTTTGTAGGATTCATTATATCGTCACTGGAAAGGCTTTTTTACTGAAACGCCAAAATGCTGTTTCGAGAAAAAGCCGTTTAAAGTTTAAATTTTAAGAAAAAAATTCATATCTTTTTTTCTAACTATCCGAATTTGATCAAATGAAATTTTATGAAATTTATTTTATTTTTTGTTTTAGTATTTTTGGTAGTAAACACCATATCAATTCATGCGCTATTTTAGGAGATAGATGGCGTTCCAGTAAAACTGACCCAGTGATTTGGTAAAGCAATTTTTCTTAAATGCCACTATAAGACTGCAGTGCAAAAAAACTCTTTGTAAGGAATGTGATAAATTGAAGTAAGGAAAAAATACTTTTATAAAGAGAAAATTATTATGTTGTAAAAGTAAATTTACTGCATAGGAACATTTCCAACAGCACGTAGCAAGCTAATTGACTTATGCCATAATCAAATTGCTAAATTAATATGACATATTTTCAGGGGTGTTGTTCTTAATATTTCTGTAGGCACAATGACGCATGAAATCAATCATTATCTTTGAAACTATACCAGAATTTCTTTAAGACTATAGTTGATGTGAAATGAGCTACTTATCTGTATACTAAAGTTCGAAGAAAAAATAGGTAAATAAAAGAAATAATTACAGAGATTCGTCGAAAATGGTAATGAAATAAATAAAAACATTACATTCAGATAGGAACGCTTTATTAATCATTTAAAACTTAAATAAAAATCAAACAAAACCAGCTTTATCAGGCAACATTTTTTTTTATATTGTAAGGATAGGACGTTTGTCTTCCATGCCACCTGATGGAAAGTGCGCATGAAGACTATGGTGTTACACGTCCATCCACGAGAAACCTATTCACTCGACACTTAGAAGTTCCAGGACTGTAGTGGTCAGGAAAAACAGACGCAGGCAGATTGTTCCACGCCTTTGCAATCCGTACCAAAAAGGAACTATCGAAGCGTTTTGTTCGACTTCTTGGTAAATCCACTATATAGGGTTGGAAGTTCTGTCTGCGTCTGGTAGTCCGGTGGTAAAAAGGGGTGGGTTCAATTTGGTCAAAAAGAGCACTCGCACACTCACCAAAATGTAGCCAATAAAATACTGTCAAACAAGCAACATTACGACGATGTTTCAGCGTCTGCAATTTTTTATTTGTAAGGTTGTTGTTATTAATGAGTTTACGGGCTCTTCGGTCAACGGAGTCTAGCGCTTCGAGCTGGTATTTGGCAGATCCATCCCAAAGGTGACTGCAGTACTCCATGCACGACCTCACTTGGGCTGTGTATAAGTTGAGCAGCCGTTCAGGGCTGAAGTACCGCCGGACCTTCGAGATGATACCCAATTTTTTTGAAGCCGTTTTTGCCATAGACTCAATTCGTTGTCCGAAGTTTAATTTGGACGTTATAGTGACGCACAAAAGCCCTAGTTGGTCGGTGATGGAAACAGATTCATTCTGGAAAGTGGGCGTAAAAGTAAAGGTGCTCTTTTTTGCGGAGAATAGACACGCCATTAATGTGCAGCAAGAATAAAGTTGCAGAGAGAACAGGTCCCTGAGGTACCCCGGCATTAATTGCCATTAGGTCAGAGGAGTGGCCGTCTAAGACTACTCGAATCGACCGTTCCCTCAGAAAATCAGATATCCAGTCGCAGAGCCTGGTCGGTATGCCATATGCTGGAAGCTTGCCTGAGGACCATCATGCCAGACCCTGTCAAAGGCCTTGGAGATGTCTAAGGATACAGCTATTGCTTCACCATGACCCTCCAAGGCCTCACTCCATAAGTGTGTGGCATACACGAGAAGATCGCCGGTCGAGCGGCCACTGCGGAAACCATATTGGCTATCACTTGCTCGTTGGTCTCAAGGTATGCCAGGAGTTCAATACACGTTCCATGACTTTGCAAAGTATGGAAGTGATTGAAATTGGTCGATAGTTAACAGGATCAGCACGGCTTCCCTTCTTCGGTACTGGTTGTACGTGAGCCAGCTTCCAGGATTTGAGGACTTTACCAGATTCCAAAGAAAGTCTATAGAGACGTGTCAAAACGGGAGACAACTCAGCTGCGCAGCGTTTCAACACCACTGCAGGAATACCATCTGGACTGCTAGCCTTATTCTCGTCTAGGTGCAGCAAGCATTTAAGAACCTCCTTTTGGCGAATAGGAATGGTACCCATTGTAGGACCGAACTGAGGTAATTGGGGTGGGATTTTTCCTTGGCTATCTAGACGAGAATTTTCCGCAAAGATACTGGCAAATAAATCCGCCTTTTCCTTAGCGGTGTGGGCCAGAGAACCATCAGGTTTCCGCAGAGGCGGCAGTGACGGGCGACAAAAGTTCGTTTCGACCGACTTGGCGAGGGACCAGAAAGCTTTACTTCCCGAGGGGTATGAGGCTATTTTGTCTCCGATACAGCCTATGTGGGCGAAACGAGCTCTTTTGATCACCTTTTTGCAGGACTTGGCGGCAGCATTGTACCTCGTCTTGTGTTCATGCGAATCCATGGCTTTGCTTCTGCGAGCGGTTGCCCAGGCTTTGTACGCTTCTCGCTTACGCTTTTCAGCGGAAAAGCATTCCATATGCTTAACCATGGGCGAGCTTTGGTTTCAAGGGATAGATCAGCGTAGGGAATGAAAACTCCATTGCTTGACCTATCACACTTGAGACTGCATCAGCGCAGCACGATGGATCGATTGATGTAAAACAAGCTTGCCGCCACGGATAAGATGCGAAAAAATGTCGCATTTCATCCCAATCTGCCGACTTGTAACGCCATACTCGCCTAGAACCACTTGGTCGGGTGTCAGGTGGCGAGTACTGCGATACAGATTTCACCAGACAGTGATCGGATGTCCCTAAGGGTGCAGTGACGGACATCGAATATCTGTCCGGATCGGTTGTCAGCAGAAGGTCCAAGCAGTAAGCAGTGTGGCCAGCAACGTCTGGGATGCGCGTAGGCTCGTCAACAAGCTGAGAGAGGCCATGAGTGAGCGAAAACTTACAAGCCTCTCTACCAGCATCTACCATTACTTACCGAAACGAAACTCCGTATTTAACATCATACCACAAAAATACTCTAATATGGCACTTCAAACACAGCCAGTAGCCACGCTGACGACAAGCACTGACACGTCTGCACGCAATAACTCGAGCGAGCGACTGACTGAACTACCAGCGTGCGCGCCACCATGCTATTATTGTACTAGGTAAGCAGTATTAAATGAACAAAATTTCAAGAAGATGAAGTGTTTAATTTTACTTAAATGACACCAACACTAAGACCCATGTTATGTTATTTTACTGATTTGGTAATGTTAGTTTAAAATAATACAAGCAATATTACTTGTTAGCTATACTCTTATTTAGGTGGAACATAGTATAAATACTTTTATAACCATTGCACCGAACTAACCAAACAGCAAAATTTCTGAAAGCCAATAGATTTCCTAAAAGTAGTAAGGTAAAATTACTTAAACGCCAAGCACTGTACACGAACAACAAGGCAATATTTCTTAAACGCCTCATTTCATGACTATTGGTGTAAGTCAAAATTACTTATGCAGAATTAAACTAACGTTTCGAAAAAAGCAAACATACTTATGAAGATATTTTGCTAGAATACTGGAAACCTACTTTACTTAACCGTCAATTAATCTATTACGTAGTAAGTAACTATTACTTATGCGACACACCTCATAAAAAGAGTCAAATTTATGTCGTTTAAGCAATTACGAAAATAAAATACCCCCTTATTTCCTGGTTACTGAAACGACACAAAAGTGCTCGTATCCCAATGCCACCTACACAGATCGACGCAGAAAAAATAGCTGATTCCGAATATAACTCAATACCGCATATATGGCGGATAAGTAATTTTGCGTTTCCAGTGACGATATTATGCACTAGGGTATAATATATTACGCACGCGTGACTTATAGCCCAGTTTATAGTTCTAAATTCAATAGAATAAGGCTCACTTTACGAGCAAGTGTGTTGAAAAGCTTATTATAAAACTAAAGATTACTTAGATGATAAAAAGGCATGGGATTAAGCACAACAGGATATTTCTAAAAGTTTCTGATTACTTAATAATTTTGTTTACGGCTTGGCTGTGCGGTATACATATGGCATACTGGTAACTGTCCCACTAATTTTATTCCATTATTGTTCAAATACTCTGGTCCCAGTTTGTAATGTTCGTATTGTGCATCCATAGCTTATTGCACCTACTATGTAAGCAATTTGGTTGTGGTAGGTATGACATTGGCTCTCACAATTAGCTGTCTTGTGTTTGTTTTTCTTTTCATGTCACGGTCAATTTGTGCTGTACCTATTTGTATTAAATTGATAATTCTGACTGAAAAAGAGTGCCAAGAGTTTTTTTCCGCCGGCTTTTATTTTCTTGGTCTACTATAATATCTTGTTTAACAACTATCAACAACTGACTTTATCAAGTGTTTTGTGAAATTCCTAAGATGAATAAAACTTTTTGAATTTTTTTTTCTACTATATTAGATTCTCTTAAGATTTCAGCTGTTATTTTTCAACTATTACTTCCTTTTTTGTTATTGTCAAGTACAATTTACTTTTCGATATATTTGAATTTAATTAAGTAGTGTACATTATAGCTCAAACGTATGTTTAATTTATTAATATTTTATTAATTAAGTATGTTTAATTATGTTTAATTTGTTTAATATATTTAATGATATGCTTTAATTGTGAAATATATAAATATCTACCTATTTATAACAAAATTTACAAAAATGATAACCATATACTACCAGAATGCCCGAGGGCTACGGACTAAGGCCAGTGATTTTTTGAGGGGTATATTGTTGAATTCCTATAATGTCGTATGCATTACCGAAACTTGTTTGTTGGAAGGGATTAGCAGCTCGGAATTATTTGATGATCGTTACATAGTGTGGAGACGTGATCGCGACTACAGCAATACCGGGCAAAGCCTCGGCGGCGGCGGCGCGGCGTGCTTATCGAGCGTGGCGCGAGCTGGCCGCGGACGAGCGCGGCGAGTGGCGCTCGTCCTCCGAGGATGTGTGGGTTACCATCAAACTAAATCGTAAACGAGTCTCCTACAACATGCACATATGCACTGTTTACATTTGTAACCAGCTACACGGCTTCTCATTGAACGAGCAGCTCCCAAACAGACACTATTTTACGTTTGCCTGCTTACAAGTTTTTAGTTCTAGGAGATTTTAACATGCCAAACGTTACTTAGACTGAATCCGATTACTAGTTTTATTTACCTTCTAATCTATTAAATTCTAATTATATAACTTTTTTTGATACTTTGAACTTATGTAATATAAACCAATATGATTATGCGACTAATATTAAGGACCGTATCCTCGACTTAGTTTTATGTAATGATGACGTGAGCGTTAGTGAGTGCTTAGTGCCGATCGACCCGCACCACAAGGCGCTGTGCGTGTGCGCGGACTTCGCGGAGCTGCACGAGCTCCCTCGTAGTCGCGGACTTTTCATCTTTTTGACCAAGCCGACTATGAACTCATCAGGGCAAAACTTTATGAAATAGATTGAACCGTTCTAATAAACAGTAATCTGACCCTAGAACAATCAGTTTAAAATTTCTATGACGTCATTTATAATCTTATTAATACTCATATCCTACAGAAGCTTTTATTAGGAAATAGAAAATCCGCTTATTTATAAGTCCGCTTATAAAAATAATAGGTAATTAAAGGAAAAAATTAATTTCATAAAAAATATAAGAAATATAAAAACATTGCTGACTATATCAGCTTTTCCACTTTACGTAACCGTGCTAAGTTGATTGAAGAGGAGATGTTTCGTCAATTCATAAAAAATATAGAGAACAGAATCGCCAGCAGTCCAAGAGAGTTCTGGAACTACGTAAAAAATAAAAGACAGAGTAATTCATTTCCTTCCGTTATTAAATATGAAGACAAATGCTCAGGTTCAGGCTCTGCAATATGCGAATTTTTCAGTGACTACTTTTTTTCAAAGTTCCAAACTCCATCCCCCGGTATCGCACATAATCACGCTTCTAATACCACCTATAGCGCTGACATAAATAACATAGATATCAAACAAGAAGAAGTGCTCAGTTTACTCAAAACCGTTGATAGAAACAAGTCTGCAGGCCCTGATCGCATTCCCCCTTCTTTTATTACCTATTAATTGTGCTGAGAGCCTTGCATTGCCATTAACGCTACTATTTAAAAAAATTATAGACACTGGGAAAGTACCAATTACGTGGAAATCTGCTTACGTCACACCTGTACATAAAAAGTTACTATCGTCCGATCTCTAAATTGAGTATATTTTCAAAGATTTAAGAAAAAAATGTACATGTACAAACATGTTTTTGTAAACGAACAGCACGGTTTCATCAAATGCAGATCCACTGAAACCAATCTGCTACTATGTAGTGAGTTTTAAACGGATCACATGTCTAAACCGTCACAGGTTGATGTCATCTACACGAACTACAGCAATTGTCTCGACCGAATAAGCAGATCACATGATCCTGTTAAGCAAACTTCAAGCAGTCGGTATCAGGGGTAAACTGTATCGTTGGTTTTCATCCTACATAGAAAACAGATTCCAAACAGTTGTACTTAACGGATTTATGTCACAAACTAAGCATGTGCCTTCGGGCTTGCCGCAGGGGTCATTGCTCGGACCTCTTCTATTTACAATATTCATTATTGATATCATATCTATTTTTTCTTCATGTAAAATTCTTCTATATGCTGACGATATGAAAATACTTTGCTTAATAAATAATTTACTGTATATTGCTGTATTAACAAGTTAGAATTGAATATACTTAAGTGCTATGTTTGTTCTTTTACGAGAAACAAACAAAATTATATCATATAACTATTCCATCAATAATACTCAACTAACACACGTAAGCGCCATGGTTGACTTAGGTGTAACGTCAAAACTAATTTTCGATCAGCACATATACAAAATACTAGTTAGGCATCGAGTGTACGGAATGATCTGTATGAAACCCTTCTTACGATACCTATATATCCCGTTCGAACGTATACAGAAACGTATCCTTAGGTTTTTATTTATTTATTTTTATTTATTTACACTTTATTGTATGCCTTACAAAAAATACAAAAAATTGAAACACATAAAAAAAAAGATATACGATATAAAACGCGTACATATGAGAGTGAATACCTGGCTAGATGTCAGCGGCACCATATCTTGCCTTTAAGCATACGCAGACAAATATCTGATACTGCTAATCTGGTAAAAATCATTCAAAATAAGCTAAATGTACCTGAGCTTTTAGCTAAGGTTGGTCTGTGTGCACACACAAATCTCTACCGAAACCCAACTCTTCTATATACTCCCACTGCAAGCACAAATTACCGACAAAACAGCTTCCTATGCAGATCTAGTTCTCTGGTAAACAAATGGAATCGCGAATTAGATGGTTTTGACTAATTTTGTAACAGCAACACAAATATCAAAACAGCTGTGGCAAACGCTTTCTTTTATGCTTAAAATACTATTAATAATATTCATTAATCTCTTTTATTCTAACTGAAACTTGTCCTTACATTGATTTATTTTGAATTTACGTATTTAGTTGAATTATTTTTTCTTGTGACTGTGTTTTGTTTTTTGTATGTAATTGAATGTTTATCTGTGGAAACTTTTTTTGGCCTTGGTTCATCTATAATTACTATGTGATTTGTAAATTAGCTGTAAGTTTTCCGAATAGTGTTAAAAAAAAAAAGTTTTGTAAAGTATTGTTAAGACATGTTGTTGGTTTTCTTAATAAATACAAATTTTCTTATAAACACTCTTGGGCGTAGAAATGGTCTATAGCTCGGCACGCAGCTTTTGAAGAACTGAAAACTGCAAAAAACTATTCTGGCTGCTTAGGTTTATTGGCTCACATTTAGATGTTGCCTTGGTTGCCTCTTTCCAATGTACCTTTTTAGTTGCAAACTAAAGCTAATGAGGAAGATTTTTTTTATTGCTATCAAGAAGCTGTAATCTTGATAGGCTGCAGAAGTTCAATTGTCTTGGCAAAGAACTAAAGCTCTGCTTTCTGAAAGTTCGAGTCCATATCGGCTCACATAAAATTCTAACTCCTATTTTTAGTCTTACTACCGACACTTACACAGCATTATCTAACTCAAATTAAGTGTCATAAAGAACTTGTGTTATGGATACTAGATAACTGATATACTTAAGAAATATATGTATAAAAATACATATTGAATAAATACATATTTTTTAATAGAATAAACTTAAATAAATAAACATCAATGACTTAACGACTAATATCTGTGTTCATCACACAAATATCCGCCGCCGCCGGGTTCGAACCCAGGACCTCTGGCATAGAAGGCACTGTATGATACCTCTACACCAGCCAGTCGTCGAATTTTTTTGATTTTTTTTTTGATTTGTGTTAATAATTATCACTCTTCATAATTTTTTTTTTCATACTTTTTTTATTCATACATTTTTAGTACCTACTATCAACGAAGCTCCTGACAGTTTGTGATCATAATTTTTTTATTCAAGACTTCTGATTTTAGGAGTTAAAAAAATATGTGAAACAATGCGCACCCTGAAAGTTCACATTACTTACACCTATACGGCTCGACTGGCAACAACCCTTGTTATAAAGTCTGCCGCCAAATATCACCATTTCGACGGTGAGGTCAGGGTTGCCTACCATACTGATTTTCACTACATTATACTGTTTACTGTTAAACATAAACAAAATAAAATAATAATACAAGATACTGTTTTAAGCGTTAAAATTTAATTTTAAATTAGATAATTTAATTTATGCAAGAATTTCTAAAAATATGTTTTCAAAACATTAAACAAATTGAAACAGTATTTTGCCAAAATACTGTTTGATATTCTTGTCAGACTTAAGTATACTTTATTTCTAAACAAAAGTTGCCAACCCTAGGTGAGGTAGGTACAAACATATTCTGGTGATGATTTATAAAGAGCCATTTTTTCCTGAGCCTACTTAATAAATCTCTCTCTACTCTATCCTTATTTACAATCAGGTGAGATTGAGGCCAAACACGGCTTTACTCAATTATTTAGTAGGTAATCTGTGGCTTTAGTCACCGTTAAAAGATGCGGTCTTATGTAGCATTACTAATCGCGTTCTTGCATGACTTGGCAGCAGCATTGAAGTGTTTCTTACACATTTTCTTTTTCATTCAGTACGCTTGGTTTACTTTACTTCCCAGTAGGTACGTAAGTAGGTAGGTAACGGTATTTTATTCCAGTCATTTTAGGTTCTATCTGCGGAAAAAATCCTAGTGAACTGTTTTTTTGTATACCTACTTACACCTTTATTACGGCGGTGGTCAATAGTCATGGTTTGTCGCAAAATTATCTTTAAAAAATACTCATGCATTTTTTTGCACTCTGAGTGTTGTTATGCCTATACATTCTTTAGAGGGTATGTAGGGGTGCACCAAGTAAGGAATTCCCACGGGAACGGGAAATACAGGAATTTTAAGTTTGTATGAAAAATCTCGTATATCAGGACGAGAAGTTGCGCTACTATCAACTAGTTAAAATATAAACTGCAAAAAACTTGTAGCTCGGGAATCGAACCTGGAAGAATTTAAAAATAAAACTATTTCTATTTAGACATTGATTGTGCAGTATTTTTTACCGTGAATCATGATGTCCAAAATGAATAAAATGCATTGTTTTCACGTTCCACTGACACTGAGAATAAGGTCCCACAATATTTTAAACTATGTTAGGTAAATGGGCTTATTAAAGTTGCGGCAACCTTTGTTTTGAGGGAAATCCAGGAGATAGTGCATCAAGTGAATAGACAATATTATAATTATACGACCACTTTGGCGGTTGGGTAACACTGTCTGCCTCAGACGCAAGTGGTCGCGGGTTCGATTCCCGCACGGAAAAAGAAAAAAAATGTTTCGGGTCTGGGCGTTTATCTATTTATGTATACAGGGTGGTCCAAAAGGTGACGTCCAATATTTTTTTTTGGACTGCTGACGTCTGGGGGTACACGGAACATAATACCCCATGTAGGTCTATAGTCCTACTTAGTACTTTTAAGCGTCGAGTGAATAGGTTTCTCGTGGATGGACGTGTACCACCTTAGTCTTCATGTTCACTTAACATCAGGTGTCATGGAAGAAAAACGTCCCATCCATATTTTATATAAAAAAAAAGGTTCTGCGATTTTTTTTTAGTTTACGAGATATGACTTTTTACATATTTTTTAAAAATTTCGCCCTAACTATTAATAATTTTTTTTTTCTTCGTGAATTAAGCCATTTTCTTATTTTTTTTTTGTGTCTTAGTCCTTATCAGTTGCACTTTTACAGATAAAATACCTAGCTTCCTACTAATAATGAAAGTTATTAAAAATTTAAATTGAAAATAAATAATTAGGGTTTGAGCGAGTCGGATTTTGAACTTTTAATAAAAAAGAAATAAAAATAATCATAACTTCTAAGTAATTTTAAAAACTTCCTGAGACCCTCAGCTTTGATTATAATACAAATAAAGTGGTACTTAATAGGCCTATTTTAGCCGTAAATTGCCTTTAAATGTACAGGGGCGAAACATGTCTTAAATTAATTAATTATTTTAAAAGCACCTATTGTTCATTTCTAAGATAAATGAGGTTGGTTATATCAAAATAAATAAAACAATCAAAACAGTTATGACTGATTTTTATACATAACAAATTTTTAAAGCGTCTTCCTTCCGCTTCAATACATAATCTACAACGTCTTAAAAATTATGTTTCAGTCTCCTAAAACTACTACTATGTTCTCTGATTTTTGTTGCGGGCTGCCTTATTTTTTCACGCAGCTCTACTTCCGTGCTTAT